>JAODTR010000018.1:1939546-1962047 GCA_025399935.1 Amblyopsis rosae
GTAAGGAGCTCCCAACATCTAGCTTTCCACCCCCCCCCCCTCCCTCCCTCCCCTCTCTCTCTCTCTCTCTCTCTCTCTCTCTCTCTCGCTCTCTCTCTCTCTCTCTCTCTCTCTGTTGTACATTCGGGACAACAATCCAGCAAACGCTTACCCCCCTCAGAATATGGTAGGCTATACAACACTTACAAATACTGTACACGGACAGTTAATATACGAGAAATATAGCCGTAGCCTACAATATTGAATATTAATTCTACTTGAATGCGCTGACAGCATTAATTAACGAACAAAAGACGGCCACGCAAACACAGATCTCGTGCATTAATCATTAATAATGTCATGCCTTACATTATTTATTTATTCATGTGTCTTTCTCGTAATTATGTAGGCAATATAAACATTTGCATTGTCACACATGCAAGTCTAAAAAACAAAAAAACTAAACGTATAAGTTTAAATGTATGCCCTAAACTATTCTGGCTAATTATTTTTGCTAAGAAAAGATAAAATATCACAGACATATTGGAACTGCTTTTATTACAGTAAAGGGCACCATTGTCTACCAGTAGGGGCCGCTGTTTCCTAATACCAAGAATGGCAAAGTCAAAGTACATGGTCTAGTTGTTTCTACAGTAGTCTGCCATCCCAGAATATATCCCATACATACATACATATATACAGCCGTAGCCTTTTACCAGAGTTGATACAACTGCAGAGACATTCACGTAGATAGATGCAGTAGTTAGATCTATAGATAGATGGATAGATAGATAGATAGATAGATAGATAGATAGATAGATAGATAGATAGATAGAGAGATAGAGAGAGAGAGAGAGAGAGAGAGCAGTGCAGTGCAGGTGTATTTGGTTTGCTCGTACTGAGAATTCTCCACCTGTCCACAACTGTCTTCTCTCTTTGGCAGACACAAGCACACACATGCACATGCACGCACACACACATGCACACACACGCACACACACATGCACACGCACGCACACACACACACATGCACGGGGGACAGAAGACAAAGCTGACATTGTGCTGACCTCTCCTGCCTCTATAGAACAAACAGAAGCAGCTAATAAAGCACACATGGACAGCTGCTCTGGTCTGCGTCCTGTCTCACCAGCCTCACCAGCCTCACCAGCCTCACCAGCCTCACCAGCCTCACCAGCCTCACCATGGCCTGGGTGCTAACGCTACCACGTCCTCACCCCCGCTACTGTCCCATGCAGGCACTGGGACCCTGGGCGTTGTGGCTCCATGCACAGCATTGGGCTCCAGTTCAACCCATAACATAAATAACTTGAAGGCATTTGTTTGTAGAGCTGAACCACCACAAATGAAAGATTCATAGGTAGCCATGCACACACACGCACACATACACACACACACACACACACGCACACACACGTACGCACACACGCACGCACGCACACACGCACATGCACACACACACATGCACACACACACGCACACACACACACACACAGATGAGTTGAGAGCTTGCATACGAGGTGCGTTGTCAGGGAAAAATATGGAGTGTTTATGGCAGCTTCCCTCTCTCTTCCTCTCTCTTCCTCTCTCTATCTCTGTTCCTGTTTCGTATTCACCCCCAGAGTTTCACCCCTATAGGTGCTCTGTAAACACGTACATACTCAATAGGATGTGTGCACAGGTGTGTGTGTGTGTGTGTTTGCATACACACGGCCTTGAGTGACAGTGAGGTCGGCGGTGTGGGAGTTGCAACCAAAGAAACCTTTTCTGTCAAGGTGACAGCGGTATGATTGACAGAATGCTATTCTCCTTGGGAATGGCGTGTGTCGACCTGCCAGGCTCCCTGTATGACAGCGCATTCGGTCCTCTTAATTTGGCCTTTTTGTCCAGCGCCTGCCACGTTAGCACTGGCACTCCATGTGGCCGGCCTGATAATGCCTCTGATGGCCCCTAATGAACCAAACATCATTGTCTCCTATTCCTTTTGCTCTATCGCCCCGTCTCTGTCTCTCAACTCCCCCCCCACGCACTTTACCCATACTCCCCCTGGGCTGCCACTCTATTATGCTGCCTGTATCTGATGGAGGTTTGAGGACATGCTGAGATGCAATGCCTAGATTGGTCATTGTGCTTAGCTTGGAGATGAGAGAGAGTGTGTGTGTGAGTGCGTGCGCGAGTGTGTGTGTGTGTGTGTGTGTGTGTCAGAGCACAGACAGGGAGACAACAGAGTGAGAGAGAGAGAGAGAGAGAGAGAGAGAGAGAGAGAGAGAGAGAGAGAGAGAGAGAGAGAGGTTTGCAGTATTTCCAGTGCTCCCACATTGTAAATCCGTTCCTATGGTGGCAGTCACAGGGTAGTGTGTTGAAATGAGATAAGGCCCTGAGCAGCTGAAAGCAGCGCTGGCTCCATTGTGCTCCAGCGCTTCTTCTCCCGTCCCCTTAGCTCTGCCGTGCACATTCGGCCGAGCACGCTCTCGCATCGCTGCCTTTAAAGATGTCAATGTAAACGCTATTCGCTTTGAAAAGACATGCAGTTATGCAGGAGAGAAGAGACACTTAATGAAAAGGGGGAATTAAACATGTAGCGATTTATACACCCGACTGATCTAAGTGACCTTGCGTTGATGTTGAGATAGCCTGCTTCCCTTGTGATGAAATGAAATCATTGGCTGTTTTGTAATCAAAAGACATAACCACGATGTTGTTTTCTCATTCCTGTGCTAACATGTGTTGCAGTACTGTATGTGTCATTAAAAGGTGGTGTAAACGGGGATGTAAAACATAAAGAGCAAGAGAAAGAGGAAGAGATGAAAAGAAGAGGAGTGTAAAAGGCTGCTGTGTGTGATATGGATGATTGAACCTTCCACTCACGTGCAGACATGAACCGGAGCATTTACACATTTCTGCAGTCATTTTGTTTGCTGTTGGACTTATGCAGACATGATAGGGATTCAGACGAAACGTATGCTCTCTCAAAAGGAAAATGTCCATTGAGTCTTATTTTCAGTGCTACAATGACTGCTGAAGTGATGTGAAATGGATAGTGCCAGTGGTATTAAATCGTCTGTAGCTTCCATATCTCGATTCACCTCCAAAAACATAACTTAGTTTGTCTACAAAGATGATCGCTCTCTCCACTAGTAGTATGAGTTCTAAAGATAATCCTGCTGGCAGAATTAAATTATATTATTTTAGATATATTTACATTTTGAAAATAAAAACTTCCAAAGTGTAACGGGATATTAAGTGGTACAGTACGAACAGAGATAGATATAAGTTGCGCAAGTGCAAGTAAATGGCAGATGATGAGTACTGTAATTGTGAGTTGCAGGTTGCACACATAGTCAGGGGTTATCTCATTGCAAATGTTGACGGAAGGACTTAAAATTGAATACAGAAGCTACAGTCGAGCTTTTAACAAAAGTTCAGAATCGTATCCTATTCTAAACTATAATACTCATTAGATGTTCTCTGTGGGATGTGGTCTCATGGGAGGTGTACATGCAGCATGTCCCCATGTTGCTTTTATACAGTACATAGGGCTATTCAACTCCGGTCCTGGAGGGCCGCACACTGCATGTTTCAAATGAACAGGTCGTTATCAGGCTTCTAACAACCTTGAATCAGGCGTGTTGGAGCAGGGAGAGATCTAAAACATGCAGGGTGCGGCCCTCCAGGACCGGAGTTGAATAGCCCTGCTGCACCATATACTGTACAGCACGTGCGTGCACTCTCTCAGAGACTGACAGTCAACTAACAGAAGTGTCCACTGACAAAGCAGGAAGTGACACCTGATTAAATCAAGTGTTGACTCAAGAGGGAAAGGGACAGTAAATGTCACCAGAATGCAGCTGAATACACCCGCCTACAATTCTCATGGGAAAGTTGCTCCTCTAGAAGATGACTGTGTTACCCAGGAGGCAATATATATATACTGTGTGTGTGTGTGTGTGCGCGTGCGCAAGCGAGCGTGTGTGGGTGCGTGCACTCAAGCAGACAGTTGGTGGTGCTGGCACTAGAGATAGTGAGCGGAGGGGGATGAGGTACTGTATCAAGTTGTGAACATCTGTTCCTCATAGAAACCGCAAAGCTGGTGCTGAGGAAATAGAAGGGATAGCTGTGCTCACTATCCTCTTTTCACCTTGCTGTTTTTCTCTCTCCTTGCACGTTGTCTCGATCATACGTTGTATAAAAGTATGTAATTACAGTGCCTTCTCCTCTGTGTTAGTCTATTCTCTTTGTTGCTCCTGCCTGTCTTTTGTGTTATTGTTATTTGATTGTTGTTATAGGGTTAAATATTTAATAACCTATTATAATTGTAGTGTTGTTATTGTGTTAGTGGTACTAATAAGTAGTAGGTGGTAGGTGTATAATAATAATAATAATAATAATAATAATAATAATAATAATAATAATAATAATGAACTTGATTTATAACACTTTTCATACAGATTTTGCAGCTCAAAGTGCTTTACAATTGAATAAATTAATAAAGAAGCAAACAAACAAGATAGTACATGATAAATACAGTCATGTAAGGAAAAACATAATAAAACTGTTCCCTGGAGACAGATTTCCTTCATCCCTCTAACTGGAATTTATCCTTCTCATTGAACAATTACATTCAGTAATTGTTCAATGAGAGTAAGAAGTAAGGAGTAATGAGTACAAATGGTATACAGTAAGTAGCATTATTAATAGTGCTATAGAATAGTTTATGAGGGGCATTGTTAAAGCTACTGTAGCTACTATATTATTAACTTAACTGTAGTGTGAGGCAATACAGACATTTATTTTGTTTGGCCAAGGTGCTGTGGTTCAGGTTCTACATCCCACTTTGACCATCAATTTTCCCAGTTTAATTTAACGCTTGTCGCCAGGGACCAAGACGAATGGAAGCAACATGTGGAAATGACCAAATGGTGGCATGTTTTATATTTCAGATAGCAGCTTTTAAAAATAATTCCCAGACACACTTATGGGCTTTCAAGTGGCACCTCTAGGAAACTTTGCTTTACAATCTGACGCATTCTGAGAGTTCCTAGAGCCCACCCAAAAAATGTTTTGTGTTTCATTGTGAGGAAACCCTACAGGAGCCTCCAGGGACTTTTTATTTTTAGAGCACATCTCTTTCTGCACTCTTGATGTATTGCTGCCTACACAGATCTGGTTTCTCTCCCTTTTCACTGCAAGTCTATCGCATTGCCTGATTCTTGTGCATTGGACTGCACTGATGCAAGGATGGAATCATGAAGCAGTGGCTATGCGGGAGGGTAAAATGTGTGAGCTATGCACCTCTGTTTGCAGCAGTATGATAATACTCTTCTAACTATATAATAATGATGTAATAATGTTGTATACACTTTAATATAGAATGTCCATGTCAACGGATGTCATGAAAACACAGTGACATGTAGCAGGTGAATATATAATGCTCTAAAACCCACATTTGAAATGATGCTGGGGGGGGTGAAAGAAAAGCTTTCAGGGTCTTATTATGTCTATTATAACATAATTAGCCAAATTAATACAGCCTGCGATGAATTTAGATCAGAAAAATATGATATAAAGCTACAAAGTGCGAGCTAAATGAACGTTTATATGGATGGTTAAGGACACTGTCCTATTCGTGAATAGTTGACTCTACAGAGTTTGCGGATTAAGACGGCACTGTGATGCCTGTGATGCAGCAGGCAATAACCTAGCCTTTGTTTGGGTTTCATCGTACCTTTTCCCCCCGAACGTCTCTTGATTTAGTCCTCTGTCCTCCCTGCATCTCTACCTCTGTCTTTCCCCCTCTATCTGTGCCTGTAAGAGTGTGCTGGTGTTGGGTGACAGTTCCTCATTGTAATGTGTAAGAGTGTGTGTGTGTGTGTGTGTGTGTGTGCTGCGTGTGGGTGATAAGGCCCAGAGAGAAGAGCCAGCATGCCGACATATTCCTGCCACTGTGGTTATCGGCCGCGGCAGCTGTGCCTGAGCTCTGCGACATCTGCTCCCTCACAGGAAGCCCACGCCGCAGCTCACAACGCCTCACACACACACACACACACGCACGACCACGCGCACGCACGCGCACACACACACGGTCACGCGCATGCGCGCACATGCACACGCACACAATTTAAATTTGGTATGAATAGCAGGGAGAAAAAAAAAACCTGCGTCAGTGTAAACTGTAAACACAACTCTTTGTCTGAGGTTGTGTGTGTGTGTGTGTGTGTGTACGGTACTGTAGGTGCACGCATGTGCACGTGTGATTGCGTGCATGTATGTGTAAGACTGGTTGGAGCTTCGTCACCAGAGTTCTACTGGGTTTTTATCACAGAATTACAGGGGGATGCTTATGACTAAGCCTAATTATAGAGGCCTTATCGCAGAAACGTTCACAAAGCTCATTACTGCCAAGAGACGGCAGGCGCCGCAGGTAATTCACTATGTTGGGTATTAGTCCTCTCTCAGGCTCACCATTTCTACATATTTAAAGCCTATAAAATTAGTGCTTCACTGTCTGGCTCTTAATGCAACTCTTCTCAAAGCCCTCGCTGGTTTAAGCAAAGGTTTTTATTTATACCTAAGGCACTACTATGCCAGTTTCAGTGCTTTTTATAATCAATTCCTTATTCTTTCTTTTTTTTTCTTTTCCTGGTGTGAAGTATCCCTCGTTTGTTGTCCGTGTTTGTTTAGTGATTATCCCACATGGGTATAAACTATTGGAACTAAACAGTGAAACTCCCAGAGGTCCAAAAGTCCAGAGAACATTGTTGTGTGCAGCTGCACGGGAATCCCCCGCCAGCTGCATGGAACCTTCCAGACCCCATAGTTCCCTTTCACCCCTAAAACATGAGGACGTGAGAGAAAATGGGCTTGTTAACAATAATAACAGGCTTGTGCGTGTTGAAGACCATGCGGCAGCTGTATTTCCCGTACTATAAATTACACACTTAGTGGTCAAACTCAAAGACTAAATTAAATGATTTTGTCAAATGTGTTTATATATTAAAATGGCTGTAGGATTGTTTGCAATGCAAACAACCCGTTAAATGACAACTGTTAAGAACTTTTCTTTTCTAATTGTTCAGCATTTCAGAGTTACAGCGTCTGTACGGTTGTCATTTCAACCTTGAACACTCAGCGTGGTGAAACCCCCTGAACCTGGCCTTCTAGCAAGTTGCGCTAACTCAACACAATCTGATTATGTGCCAGTCACTCCAAATGGGCCCGCATGAAGTTAATAATGAATCGACCCGACAGGCACGCTCAACGCAGCGTTTGTCACCGCTGCAGCACACGTAATTGCCAAAGAGTTTCTCAAAAACAGGACAATGTCAGGTGGATGGCCGAGCCCCTACCTTCATCAAGACACGCGTGGCGGTCGCTGGAGACCGGGTTCGGGTCCAACTTCCCTGGCAGGAGGCGCATGCCACGCTTACCGCCCAGCCCCCTGTGGCTCACTAGGGTTACCGTGGGAACATTGTATAGCGGTGGGGACGAGGAAACCCCGGCTCTCAGGTTAGCCCTCCTATGGCGTTTTGAGTGAGTGTCAGCAGACATCTTGTTCCAGTTGCGGGCCTCTGTGAAAGCTGTAGACAGGCCACACTCCAACAGTCGATGCAGGGCTTTGGACAGATGACGAGGGGGCTCGAGGTGAGGGAAGTACGCTCTGCGCTAGACAAGCGACTACAGGCACAAGCCGTGACGTGACAGAAGACACATGGCAATGAACTCCTCAGGGCCACATTAGATTCCAAGTTGCAGGGAGGTTTTCGTTCAGTCCAGTTTCATTCATTGCAGAGTTTCTGCTTAAGTTTGACCTTCTATCACGTGTATTATAGTATTATTCCTCTGTGTCATGCCTCCCTAATGCCTAACATTGTGACAGCCACCACAGTCAACTTCTCTCTCTCTCTCTCGCTCTCTCTCTCTCTCTCTCTCTCTCTCTCTTTCTCTCTATCTCTATCACATCGTGTGTATTTCCTCCCACTCTTTCTTGTTCTCTCTCTCAATATCTCTCTTCCTTCCTCACGTCCTTTACTCTGGTGTGTGATGTAACAGTGTGTATGTATGTGTGTGTGTGTATGTTTGTGTGTGTGTGTCTGCGCGCGCTGGTGTGTGTGTGTTCCAGGGGGCAGGTCAGTGTGTCTTGTAGGGCAGTGCTCTGGACAGAACCCTCTTCCTGTAACCGCAGACAAAATGTTTCTGTGTGTGTGTGTGCGTGTGTGTGTGTGTGTGTGGCGATAGTGGTGGTGATATCTATTTATGAGTGATAAATAGAAACAGGGAACGGATGGCATGCAAACAGAGATGTTAAGAAAACAATCAAATGTAACCTAATGGCTTCTGATGTGTGAGGTGTGTGCTGTCCTATGTAGCAGCCCTGCAGCCCCAGGGGAGGCATGGCAACAGTGCTGTCCTATGTAGCAGCCCTGCAGCCCCAGGGGAGGCATGGCAACAGTGCTGTCCTATGTAGCAGCCCTGCAGCCCCAGGGGAGGCAGGGCAACAGTGTTGGCTCGGCTGATAGCAGCAGCTATGGGACCTGGGCCTCTGCCTGGGCTTCCTCTGCCAGGAACCAGATGTGTCTGTCTGTGGCCAGCTGCCGCCCACCCCCTCATACACACACACACACACACACATGCACCTTCATTCTCCAGAACCCCCTCCCCCCCTCCTCCCCCAGTCCCCAAAACTGACTGACCCTCCCTTCCTGAGACTATATTTCTTCTTCTCTACATCATAACCCTGCTCCTATACATGACTTGTGTATATATATATATATACACACATACATATGTTTCTAGTGTATCCAGGTAGCAGGCAGAGTAAATGATTTAGGCAAAAATAAACCCTACAAAGTAGATAATTAAAATCCACACAAACAGCACACATGTTAAACATAGATAAAACAGATGCCGTTGGACCTGACCGCTGGACTTATACAGTGTACTGTATACACACACACATGCACGCGTATGCACAACGTGGTCTGGACCCCGTGAGAGAAGTGAGAGGGGTTGTGTGCACACAGATGTGCATGAGAGCGAAACCTGCACACACAGATGGTCAAAAGCAGAGAGGAAGCGATTTTCTCGCTTCCTCTGTCTTTACTTTGCGCTCGCCCCGACGTAATAAAAAACAGAGAAACCTGGAGGAGATTGGGTGTTTTCTGCATTGCAGCTATATTCATCATCAAAATTTCCCACATTTGCCAGTTTCATATTTGTCAAACATTGTAATATTTTGTAATTGTGCCCTCAATAACACTGTTACTTGTCATGAATATTTTGGGAGGTGTCAGTGAGGGAGCCCATTCCGTTATGTCCTACATGACATGTAGCAGGGGAGCATGTATTCTTAAAAACCGTCCACCCTGATTAAATCTGTGTAATCTCTGTTGAAATGTCTTGTATCTAGGTTACGTTAGCTGGAACGCTGCAGAATAAGTCCATCTTCTCACTACTCCTAAACCTGGGATCCATTTGAGGGAAGGGGGTCTTCTAGACAAGCTCCGCCCAGATGAACATGACCCATCATTGAATATGTTCTCTGTCGTATCACATTTCCTGTGAGAGAATGCGATGCAGGATAATTAATTAGCCTCAGCCTCTTAAGCCCCACCTCTCTCCGCATGTGACACATGGACACATACAATATGTAGGTTTTGCCTCTGATACCTGTCCTAGAAGCCTTTGCCCCCTTACCCCTCCCCCACGCCCCTCAAATGTTAGCAGGTATAAAATGAGTTTTTGGGGTGAGCGAGATAATGATTCTCCCATAATCGCCAGAGGCCAGTTCGGGCGCTGGCAGTTGCTATCACATAGCGACCCAGTGGCGCCTTCTCCCCTGAGATAAGGCTAGGGGGGATGGAGAGGAGAACAGGGGCAGAGGGTGGGCAAGGCGTGTGTTACAGGCGAGCGGCTAGTCTCGCCTTATCTCCCCCCAGCGGCTGTCAGTCCTGGCTCCTGCAGACGCGCTAGGCCAGAGTAGCCGTGTCAGAGAGATCCTTCTATCAGCGCCACACAGGCTCCCCTCGACAAACACAAACCCAACAGGACTTCATTACCTCTATAAACCAATCAGCACCAAGGAGAGGGAAAACATTCTGCAACTTTCTGTATTATATGTTGAAAATAAAAGGCAGGCATAATAAATAGGCCGCTCTTGCCCTTGTACGCTGGGTACAGTGTGTGAAAGGCAGGATGTCTGGGACGGCTGGTGGCCAGTGAAGGGAAACCGACATATGGTGACGCTCCTGTCTGCCTGCCAGACACCTGGTCACTACAGTACTAACCACCTGAACTGTTTAACTCCAGAACACTCTCCCACGCATGCCAGTTAGTTTTAGGTGTAGACTGTAGGCTATATACTCCATGTTTTAACAATGTTTTTTATTAACTTAGCTTTACTGTGGCTGTACCGATTGACCCTGAGAAAAACAACGTCTGTAACTCTCTTGTTTGAAGCATATGCATACATAGCCAGTGGGTAACATTACAACATACATTAACCTTGCTAATGTTTTGTTCCCCTTTCGGTTTTCGGTCTGGCTACTGAGAGCATATCAACAGGCGGTTAGGTTATCTTGAACCTTATGACGAGCCTACCTGTGAACATCCTCGAGAAGATGCTAAACCCATTATTTTTAATTCACTGGAGTGTGGCTACTATAAGTTGCTTTCAATTTGTTTTATTTTGTAGCCTTGGTTACTGTAATTATTTGTTATAAAAGCATTCTGTCAAACTGGAAGGTTTTCTTTCCCTACGTTTACACAGACGACAAAAGAGGTATAGAAAGCAACTGGCTGCCATTCATTTTCAACGAGAGTTGGCAATTTACAACGACAAGAGACAAAGCCAACTAAGCAGGGCATAAAATAGACTATGGGTCTATTTTATGCAGATACTGAGCAAACAATACAGTACCAATAGAAGTGTTGCTGGACCACATGATTAAATCAACACTCACTGGTATGTATTGTCCAGGTGGACGTATAGTGTGAGAATTATATTCATTGCTAATATGAGTTCCCAGACTACTGTATATAAAAGCTTAACCTACCAACATAAAGCCACATCTGCCTGACCTAATAACAATAGTATAATTTGTATTGTCAAGGGGCTAGTTTGATTTGTGGGTGATTAAAATAAAAATTAAATAGAACATTATAAAGTAATAAGTATAGTTTCAATACTTTGAGTGTATTTTTCTAAACTTTTACAGCTAGAGTACGTTTGGTACAAAATTGTTCATTGTCTGATGTATTTCATGGATTTACTTTGAACTTGTACACGCCTGATCATATTGACTGTTTTTTATTATTTCATGTTTTGCTTCGTTGACTTGCCAAGAACATTAAAGGGAACTAGAAACTACACTTAGGAAATACGAAAGCCGCCCAGTGGATCCATCTAAACTATAAATAATCCCCAAATCCCGTCTTGTGTGATGCACAGGCATCTCCCTGCTAAATAGTGTAGCGGCACTAGATAAACAAGGCAGTCGAGGCTTGTTCGCCCTCACTCTCTGTGGTATGTTTAGGATACACACCTGTTTAGCACAGACAGCTCCAGAAAACCTCCAGATCTTAACAGAACTCTATAAGTTAAACCGTCCCCATCTGTCACAGCCGAGCTCCACACAGATGCACATCTTGTGCCTCTTTTTTCTGCCCTTCGTACAGCAGACTTGGCACTCATTCAAGAACTGTCAAAGCGCACCTGCTAAATTAAGCCTGTTCTCATACTTGCGCACACAGACACAAGTTCAGGCACAGGCACAGGCACACACTGTATATACAGCATATATACACACACACACACAAACACAATACACGTGTGACATGCATGCACGTGCGCGAACACACACACATACACACACACAAACACAATACACTCGTGCATACGCACACGCACACGCACACGCACACACACGCACACACAGACACACAGAAAATTATTTCACATCTATTTGTAGCAGTACCTTTTCAGCTAATATTATGAAATGACCATCTGGATAGTGAAAGCAATGTGTTTCCATAGTGCTTGTGTTACATTAATATGATACAGAGACAGAGTCAGTCAGGGAGTATTAAGAATCTATCGCCCACTCCCACCTGACATGTCTCACTGCCTCTCTTGACCCGCACCCTCCCGCCCCCCACACACAAACACACACACACACACACACACACACACACACCATGTCCTTCGCACGGCTCGTGGCATGCGCAGCCGTTGCGCTGCTCTAAATAGGTGCCACTGTGAATTGGAGACAGATGGAAACGAAGGTTCCCTACAGAGCGGTTCCCCTGCAGCTGTGCTGTGTACTTGGTGCCAGGGAGCGATGACAGCACAGCAAGGGGGCACACAGAGACACGGAGACAGGCTGCTCGAGAGCCATCTCTGCCTCACGCACACACACGTACAGTGTCCGGTCCGCTATGGTGGCCTCCAGGAATGTTAAAGTGCAGACTAGAGTGAGGAGCCAGGCGATAGACTGCTGTAACACAACACATTTCAACGCCCTAGCAACCAAACAAACACGACACATGACTGAGGACTCATGCATAAAAGATTAGCCTGCTGCCCTCCCTATCAAATAATAATTGTACTGGAAACGTAGTGGAGCATACAGTGGTTTTCATTGGTGTCCCATAATGCATCTGTCTGGCTTTAGTATTGTTGCAAACACCTGGCCTGCTAATGACCAGAATAGGACAATATACAGTGTGAAAGTATTATTGTCAGTTTAGCAGCATAAAACTGCAGCGTAGTCAACACCCATCTCTGTGAGCCAGGTGTGTGTGTGTGTGTGTGTGTGTGTGTGTGTGTAGGTGTGTACGCGCGTGCGTGTGTGTGCGTGTGTGCGTGCGTGTGTGTGTGCGCGAGTGTGTGTGTGTCTATGAGAGCACCTCAAGATTTTACCTGCAGCAGCTAATTAGCCTTGTCTCCCGGCTGACATATTGTGCGCAGGGTCATGTATATTTCATGAGACTTGGCTCCCAATAAAGGTCACTGTAGAATTCTCCAATAAAGAGACACCTGCCGTATTCATCCGGCCTAGCCTAAATGTGTGAATCATCAACTGCCTGACCTGAAGTTTGAACTATGTTTGAAAGATATTACAGTGAAATCAAACAGTCAGGCTCAACATGGTTATTATTTACAATATACCCATTTACTATAAAAAATTATTAGCAACGAAACCAGTGCATTGTTCATGTTAATGTTCACTGACTGTGTGTGTGTATGTGTGTGTGTGCGTGTGTGTGTGTGTGTCTACAGCAAATGAGAGAAAGTTAGAGGGCCCGTGGTAGTGAGGTCTTCCTCATTATAGGTGTATTTTACACATAGAGCAGTGCCCAGGGAGTGCTTCTGTTTGATCTGCTTTGCATAAACCAATCCAATCTAACCCATCTTGTGGGGTCGGGGGGGGGGAATCAATTAAATTCTCTGTAATTGGACTGACAGTGCACTCCAAAGTAGAAGAGCGATCAATATTAAAGATGAAAAATGAAGCCAAAGGCCATCTCACTTTATCGATTTGCACTGAGAGGATGAGATATTCAGATATTATTGCCACAGAGGAATATGAGCTATTGAGCGTCATAATGTTGTTATTGTCTCAGTATTGAAAATAGGCTGACAGCACCAATTAAGGTGCTGTGATCTGTAAACAGATGACGATGAAGTAATATCATGTGGTCTTGATTTCAGCCTGCTTAAGAGGCACATTTTTGCCTGGTCAGTTGGACAATCACATAAAGCAATGGCTTAAAGTGACAGATAAACCCAATTGCTAGTCCTAGATCAAATATGTCAGTAGAGCAATACAGAATCTAGGTTCTGTCACCTTCGCAATCTCCAGGCAACTGTCCAGTCTTCAAGCTAGAATGTCAGAGTGAGAGCGCCATCTATATCTCCTGTTTAGACTCTCTAAATCATTTCAACCCTATTAAAAATGTAAACGGTTATGTGTCATTGTAGTTTTAAGGTTATGTATAAACAGCTTAAGAAACAACTGACTAAAAAAACACTGTAAGAGGTTTTGTCTGCACTGAGGACATCCAACTGCAATACAATTAACCATAATCAGAAAAAGATTTAAAGCAAACAATACATTCCTCTGTACCACTGGACTAACAGTCTATTAGTGCCCCCGTCTCCATGATATCTCTCCAAAGTCAACAACACAACCACACAATCCAGCAATCCTCCTCCCCCTATGCCGGTCCTCCACAATACCCACATCTCTCTCTCCTCTCTGTCAGCTTATCAGGACCCTGGCAGGCCCTCTGATCAGTGTTGCTAAGTGCCTGTCCCTGTGTTTGTTTGCTCCTTATCCCCCCACATGGCCTGGCGGGCCACACAGCATGCCCCGAGCCCCAGAACAGTGCCCTGCATGGCGCAGGCAGATAAAACCACAGCAGCCATGGTGCTGGCCAAAACGCTGGCAGTCAGAAAAGAGGCATCACTGCTGGAATCTGAGTGCCCTTCCCTCTGGAGATGTAGTGGTATAGGAGAAGAGAGGGGGAGAGGTCACTTTTAGCTAATTCAGCTATTTCTCATGGTGAAAACATAATTGAGGTGAGCGCATAGAAGTCTACTATGTCAGATAATTCGCTGGTGTTATACAGTAGTTGCGATTTTAGCCAGCCAAATAATGATGTGCATGTGCACTGCCTTACAGATTCTTGTAACATTTGCCTTTTTGTAAATTACATTTGTGCATTTTTTTACATACATCAGAAAATCTAAAATATGATAAAATGTGTTAAGTAATTGCAGCTGGGAAGTTCAGTTGTTGAGGTTGCATTAGTCAGAATCATATTGAGAAAAGTACTTTAAATGTTGAAGAAGAAGGGTGTGTTAATTAGCCAGAATGGGCAATTAGCAAAATGGGCAAAAGTTTACATGGGTCCTTTGCATCATTAATCAATGGTTTGTTTATGCAAGCATTTGTGCACTTGTGCTTCATCCAATTGTGTCTTGGAGCCGCATTTTTGAAATATAGCTTCACTTTGATGAAAGTAGTTGCTTTTGAGGGGTGTCACTGGTCGGAGGATAAAAACACTAAATATGCTCAGTAACAAGCATGAGTGAAAATACCCTCCTAAAAATGGTTTAAAATTACATACTGTATGAAAGTGCACCATTAGCTTACATGCAGTACTACCACTTTAAGTGGAAATCCAGATATGATTTTTAAAAATCATGTATTTAAATTCCCAAATGTAGAACAATCCTGGTCCCTCTAACTCGAACACGAATGTCAACATCTGTCGTATGTCAACATCTGTGAACACTTTTCATTCAGAGAGAGAGAGAGAGATCAAAGACCCCCTGGTGGCTGTATGAAGACACCTTTCTGGGTAGTGCTGGTGTAGTGCTGGTCCAGACTGGTTCATACTGGTTAGTGCTGGTGTAGTGCTGGTCCAGGCTGGTTCATACTGGTTAGTGCTGGTGTAGTGCTTGTCCAGGCTGGTTCATACTGGTTAGTGCTGGTGTAGTGCTGGTCCAGGTATACCAGCACACCAGCAACCAGCATGGGATGCTGGGGTACCAACATACTGTACCAGCATTCGATGCTGGTTCCAGCATGCAAAATATACCTTATGCTGGTGACCAGCAATACTGGATTTTTTAGCAGGGCAGCTGGGATGACAGACTCCATATCACTGTCCCATCCCTGTGGAATGGGAATATGTACTGTAATGTATTTATTTTATTGACCTAATTAAATTAAACTTGGGCGTGGTGGAAGGTGTTTCATAATAGTAGCCACCTATACCGTAGCCACATGCGTCAACACAATACGCTCTGTTATAGAATGAGGGTCAGAATGAAACGCAGCACATGGGAGCTTTAAAGAGACAAACAGTGAAAGGGACAGCTGGGGGGAGAGAAACAGACGCAGAGGGATGAGAGGCAGCGCCGTGCCCGCTGGAGGCAGCAGAGGAGGGGGCAGAGAGTAAATAGTCACCAGCTCTAATATGAATATCAAGCCAGTGAAAGGTAAACAGGCTTCTCCAGGCAGATACAAAGGGAATGTGGCGGCTTTGAGAGCACTGGAGTGCCGGCATGCCGCTGTGGCGCGGAGATAAGGGCCCCGGGCCTGCCTGCGTCCCAGAGATAAGGCCGAGCGCTGGCATGTGTCGCCCCTGATCCCAATTTCACAGTCAATATACATCCAGCTCGACAAACAAGCACCATTTAAGATAAAAAATAAATATAGAGTCCTTCTGCTATTACCTCCTGTTTATTAATCTGCGCACAGCTCCCGCTGCCTCTTAAACAGCAGTAAACACCCCGCCCCTCCCCCAGCCCCCAGTCCATGTGGTTCAATCCTCTCCCCACATTTTTATCCTACCTGTCTTCCCATATATCTGGGGATTTGAATCACGTCTCTTTTAGCATTTCTCCTAGCTGCTATGGCTGCAGGTGTGTGTGTGTGTGTGTGTGTGCGTGTCCTTCTTTTCCCCTCCAAGCACAAAGTTCTCCTTCACATTCCTTCAGCTGCATCCCGTTGTGTAGGAATGCTCACTCAATCTTGTACTGCACCTTTCTTAAAATAGAAGATACTGTAGGAGGAGGCTGATTGATTCACTGCATCCACAGAATAGCACAGAATAATACAAAAGATATTTGTAAATATCTACATTTCTGGATTGATCTTTGCAAATATGAAATCGTCATAAATTGCACATTCAACTTTTCCCACTCACATCCACACAAACTACAATTTTGTAATTGTACCAGACACTTTCACCCTGTACTGTAGAAGCACTGTCTGAGTCACTCAGGGACAAACCAGGACCTTTCGGCTGGCAGCCAAACACCCTGACCACCAGTATTGATATAAAGAAATGAAATCCGCTTGTTTCCTCCTTATGATGCTGTTTGTGTGGTGCCTCTCCCTACAGTTAACTATCTTTGTTAGCCTTGAAACAGAGATAGCAAAGTTTGCAACAGCACATACCATGGAAATATACATAATAATATAAAATTAATGTCTGAGATGAATGATTTTGGGACTTAGCTCATTCTGCCTTTCCCTCAAACTCGTCCTCGTCCCTTCAACACCCCCCCCCCCCCTCTCTCTCTCTCTCTCTCTCTCTTCTGTCCGATAGGGATATGGCCAGGCCTGACCAGCTGGCCACATCCCTTTAAATCTGGCCTGGGCTGAGCCTATGTCTCCAGGAGATTACTGTACACTCTCTTAGGCTCCACAGATGGGCAAGACAGGCTGCCAGCTGGCACAGGGACCCACTACCCCCACTGGAAGCTGGCCAACAGGCCGTCTCTCTGCTCCAACCTGCCCGCCCTGCCAGCGCTGCCGGCTGCCGGCTGCCCTGCCACACGCCTGGGTATGGCTAGCCAAGTCTAGCCTAGCCTAGCCTAGCCCAGTATAGCCTAGCCTAGCTTAGCCTATTTTAGCCTAGCTTGTTTCAAAGGCCCTGTAGCCCTTATCTTTTTCTCCTCTCAGTCCACACAAACAGTATGGTATGAGTTTAATTAAATATAAACTCATTATATTCTCTCAATCTCCCTCTCTTTGGCTCGCTCTGCCTGCTCCCTTTCTCAATTTTGTTTGGGGGGGGAGAGAGAAGGAGAGAGAGAGGTGGTTGTAGGTTATTGAAAGGTGTCACAGATGTGATAAGAATGCCAGGTAGAGATAACCGAGGGCCTTTTCATTGCACTGAACTGCACAAATGCACACACACGCGCATGCACATGCACATATTTATTACAAACTTGGTTTGGACAAGTCCATTAACCCTGTGTGCTGAGTTTTGATAAGACCTAGATCTCAGTGAAGCAGCTGTGCTATTGAGCTGAGGATTCCTCAGCTTTATAGGCGTGGGGGAGAGGGGGGGGCTTTAGAATACATTGTATCACCCTCTTTGTTATCTGTCACCTTACATTATAGGAGAACTGTGTTCTTGTGCTTCCCAGAGGTAAACAGCTAACAGCTAACAGCTAACAGGAAATATGGCTTCTGATATATCAGGTTCCCCACTCGGGTATGGCCCACCGTGAATCCGGTGTCCCAGTTTACACACGCTTCCTTTTTTCCTGCTGGTCCTCTGAGCTGGCCCATGTGGTCTAGCTGTTGAGTAATGGTTCACTTGTTCCTATTCATGCGCCATTGTGGCCCAAGAATATGTAGTTTTTCATTCCAACCAATCAGTGCACCTGCTAATTTTATTATTAGGTGCACCTTCAACCTGAGACACATGGACTATTAATAAAAAAAACAGAAAACTGTGCTAGATATTTCTGTTTGAACTTCTTTACAATAACATGCACATGAGATTTACACACACACACACAGAGATACAGTAAGTAGGCCTATATCAGATACTGTATATACAATTCATACAGTATCACAAATGATACTGTGCATAACAGTACGGTATACAGTCTATACTGTGCGTATATGGCCTACAGTATGGTATATACTGTATGTACACTGTATTATACACATCTCTACCTCATACATCTATTCTCTTGTCATGAATTAACCGTAGGATTCATCAGGAAGTCTGTTCAGACCAGATCTCGTTTCCCTCTTCACTTTAATGTATCTGTGTGGGCTACTTCTTTATATACAACCAAGGTAAAACTAAATGCGCTAAAATAGGCTAAATATAACAGAGCAGATATAACTGCCTAAGAGAAAATGTGCAGAAAGTTTCCTCGCCCTGCTATCGGACCACCTGCTGAGCACTGAGATGATTACAGCTGGAGATTGCTGTACCAGATTACTGTGACCCAATGGACCCTTCCAGATGGACACACACACACACACACACAAACACACACCTGGCTTCTTCATTTAGGACACTATATCACAGCCATGAATGTTTGTGTTGCAACAAACAAACACACACATGCACACAGATACAAATACTTAATCATCAGTCATCGCCACGTGCCATGGGTGTGTGTGTGTGTGTGTGTGTGTGTGGGGGGGGGGGTACGGGTGTCAGTCACACGAAATAGGGCTCCAGCTGGCTTGGACCACAGGGGAACGGAAGTGTCTACTGTACTGTACGCGTGTGTGTGTTTGTGCATTGAGGACGACGAGCCAAGGCTTGTGCACGTAGCGTACAATGTGCAGGTGAGCGCGCACGTATGCTGTACTATAGCTATAGCTATATCGGTAGGGCTATAGATCCTATAGTCCTACATACACACACACCTGCGCCTCTTGCATGTCAGTGGCAAAATTTCCCTTAAAGATACAACCTATCACATTCCAGTTTATCTCAGTTTGGCGACCCCTACAGTACGTAGTTAGCAAGTGATCACTTAGAAGCCAGTGCATTAGCGTGTGGGCCAGTGGGGTTGCTTATACACAGCTTAGCTCTGGCTGCTATTGGAAGACTGCTGATGCAACTGTTTTGCAATGTTTGCATTTATGTGCACCTCATTATACAAACTTTCACACATGTAAATAGGCTTTCATTAAAGACCCTTTCAGCAGCTGCATTATAGTGGCGCTGGAATTGCAAACCTCCGACACGGCTAGTTGTTCATGTGAGCAAAGTGTGTGTGGTAAGAGAGGACACAAACTGAGCGTACCATTAATCAGGAGACGGCAACCTCAGTCAGCCATAAAAAACACTTTTTGTTTTATTACATTCGTGCACTGCTGCATGACCTACAGTATGCAGCTATTGACAATCGAACTTATTGTCACACTAAATCACACTGGATTAAAGTGTGTGCCAAATGCTGTCAATGTAAATGCATGGACGTGACGCAGAATGTCTCCAGTGCAAGACACTCAAACTTCTCATCAAACCCTCTGTGACAGACAGGACAGTGAAAGTGGATGAGGGGAGGATCTGAGAAAGAATTATAATGGAGAGTCAATGTCCGTGTATCGCATATCACCCCGCTGTGGCTGTCACTTAGGATCCAAATGGAGGGTTTAATCTGAGGCTCCCCTCCCTCCTACTTCCTCTGCGTAGACATGCCCCCCCCCCCCCCGGCCAATCTCCATCTCCTCCTCTCTCCCCCTCTCCCCTCCGCCCCTCTCCTCCCCTCTCTTCCTCTCCCCTCCTTGCCATGTTTGTATGAGCCTGGGCTTTGGAGGGTGGCATTCTGATGGCGTGAAGCCAGATGGCATCCACAAGGCAGGCGATGTGGTGCAGAGCACGTGCACGCACACACACACACACACACACACACACACAATCCCTCTCACACTTTCTTTGCATAATGAACAACTATGAATTATTCATTGCACGGAAACGCACACACACACACACACACACACACACACACACACACACACACACACACACACACACATACACCACAAGTGGGGCATACATACATTTCCTGTCAGGAACAGAAGGCACTGTGACTTTTCTCTATTTTATTATCATTTCTTGAGGCTTTCTCCTGCCTTGTAAAGCATACCAGGTGGTGTTCACCCCCACAAACACCATCTCCCAACCCCCCAGCCCCCCCAGCCCCCCACTCGCACCGACATTTACGTGCCACTCACCTCCACCCCCTGTCTATTTCTTCTCCTTCTCTCACTTTACCTGTCTGTTGGCTGAGTGGAGGACAGACACGTACAGGCAGACAGACACATAGACAGAAGGACATACAGACAGACACGCTTCTTCTCAGCTCAGCGGAATCTATTGTGTCATCGCTATGAATAAATATTGATGTGCACCGCTGCGTGCGTGCGTGTGTGTGTGTGTGTGCGTGCACGTGCACGTGCGCGCGTGTGCGTGTTAAAGTTTTGGTTCCGCTTTGGATTAAACTGCGTGTTGTAATTGCAACACCTCAAGCCTGAATAGGAGGTGTTCATGTGAACAGGCAGTGCCTTGCAATGCTCTGCAGCGTATATAGGCTACACATTATACGAATGTATCTCCCCCCCTCATTGGGATTGAAGGGCTAGAACCAGGGTGAGGAGACATGAGCTAGGTGAGAGGATTGAAGGAGGTAGATGAGAAAGGCCTGTAGGAGGAGAAGGGATGAAGGAAGAACAGACAGAGAGATGGGGGAAGGGGAACACATACATGGAGAGAGAGAGAGAGAGAGAGAGAGAGAGAGAGAGAGAGAGAGAGGCTGAGCCGCCTGTCGTAAAGGTCACCTGACTCCTCTGTGAGGTGGAGTGGTATTTGACCCCCCCCCCGCCCCTGCCCCCCATGGTTACCAGGGCTATTCACCGCTTCAGGTGCATGTGTGTTTGTGTGTGTGTGTGTCTGTGTGTGTGGATGAGAGAGAGAGAGAGAGAGAGGTGTCAGTTTTTGCACACACACACACATTCAGTTAGCCTGGCAGCGGAACTGCGTGTGGAGAGCAAAGCTGAGTTTAATTGCCTGTAGCAAAGCGCTGACACCTTCTGGATCCATGGCCCTGTTGATCGTCCTCTGGGAGAGGGGAGCTGTGGAGGTGGCGGGTGGTGGCAGGAACGGTTGGTGGGGGGTTTGGGGGGGGGTGGGGTGGATGAGGGGAGCTGTGCGGACAGAGGTGAGCTAGCCGTCACAAAAGTTATTAAAGCTTTCCCCTCAATGCTGTGCCACCAGAAAGGCCGCTTAGCATGTGTGTGTGCGTGTGTGCGTGTGTGTGTGTGCGTGTGTGTGTGGACAAATGTAAATCTCCTTCTCGAATCCTCCATCCCCACCCATTTTCTAACACACACACACACACGCACACACGCTCGCACACAGACACACACACACACGCACACCCGCACACACACACACGCACACACGCACACACGCACACACACACAATTGTACACTGACGGCGGAGGGCAAGTGGGAGTAAAATGACCGCCAGCTGAGGATTTGGCTGAATGAACACGGGAGAAGAAAACAGGATGCGTTCCTTGCTAGATTAAAATAGGCTGCCTTGCTTACATCAAACAACTACCAGCTACGCACAGAGAGAGTCCAGGGGGAATGGAGAGAAGCTTCTTCACTTCTTCTCTTCTTCTTGCACTCTCTGTGGGGAGGCGGTGACACCTGACAGGTACAAGCGAACGCTTTATCCGCTACCAAAATAAGAGCGTGGGTTTTATCGGAGGTGTCTGACGATGTGAGCAATAGCCGAGAGGCCCTGTCAACATGGATAATTCTGATCTTCATTAGGGATGTATGAGAGCGGTGTGTAATGGCTCCATGACTCTTCTATACTACAGTCAGACTATATGACACGATAGCGTGAGCTGGGGCGCGTGGATGTGCTGACCTGGTTAATTGGCAGCAGACCAGTTGTTCTGGTGTGTTCCAGTGAAAGTAAGTGGGACCAATTTGGAAGGTGGGTGGGTGACTTCGGGGTGTCTGTGCACGCACACGTGCACGAGCTCCTCCTATACATGCGCGCACATACATTGGCTCGGCCTACCGGAGCTACCATAGAGAGAGAGAGAGAGAGAGAGAGAGAGAGAGAGAGAAAGAAAGAGAGGGAGAGAGAGACAGAGAGAGAGAGGGAGAGTGGGGGGGGGCGGTGACAGCAGGAGGAGAGTTAGACCCA
>JAODTR010000018.1:1981026-2002620 GCA_025399935.1 Amblyopsis rosae
GGGAGAACTGCCAATAAAGTGAAGGAGAGAGAGAGAGAGAGAGAGAGAGGGAGAGAGAGAAAGTACCAGCAAGGCGTCACATCACATGCTTGATTTGTTGTGCTAATTAGATTTTAATACCAGCAGCCCCAGCCAATAGAAAACAATTACCTCAGTGGGTAAGATAAAGTCATTTATGTATCATCAGGGTCAACACCTTATGAATAGGGTCTGTATTTGATCCAGGATAGGAATCACATGTACTGTATATTACTGTAGGTACGTGAGGCGGTGCTTTGCATGCTAAGTTAGCGTATGGTAAGGTACACTAGGTGTGTGTGTGTGTGTGTGTGTGTGTATTAAATCAGTTATTGCATTTTGTTCCTTATTTTTTTAGAGACCATATTGAATTGGTTTAATGTGTGTGTGTGCCCATGTATATAGTAGTGTGTGTGTGTGTTTGTGAGCACGTGCATCCGCACGCGATGAGACGTACAGTAGGCTACTGTGGTAAGAGGTTTGTTGAGAAAGACACCTGATTGGCTGAGATGTACAGTATGACCACAGGAGACGTACTACTGTGTAATCAACAATGAGACGGAATGCAGTCGCTGGAACCGAGGTTGCAACCCGCCAGTTGAGAACCTCCTCCTTTTGCGGTGCAGTGCAACACAAGCCGGCAGAACGCCGTGTTCTCCCAGTAAACCGATTACGGTGAACCCTCGTCAACAAAAAAAAAAGGAGGTGACCCAGGTTCAGTGTGTACCGGGAGGCCTTTAGCAGCTGGAGCCCCGGCTCAGGATTGCTCCGGTGATCAGGGCTATCCTGTCTCCTCATTAGCTTAAAGCATGAACATCAGCTTCACCACAGAGCACCTGAGCATGACTCAGTGGTTAGCTGGCACAAACCCACACAGCTGCTACCTGCCCGCTTGTCTTGTCCGCTCCCCCTGCTCCCTCTGACCTTCTTTCTCTCCCTCTGCTGCTCGGGTACATTCATCTAAATGAGGCCCTTGCTTAACGTAGAGTATCACGTCCTACCCGCGCACGCATGGACACGCACATACCGCGTGTCTACTGTACTTGTGTTACCGTGCGCGACTTTCAAGCTAATTCTGAATTCACAGTGAGTATGCTGTGTGTGTGTGTGTGTGTGTGTGCGTGTGTGCGTGTGTGTGTGTGTGTGTCGTCTTCCGTTAAAGGCAGGGTTAGTTATTCTCGAGAACGCTTGATAACTTTGAGCTGAAATCAAGACAATTTCCCTCCGCAGCACCGCCTCACACATTGAAACATTGTGAAGCAAAGCGTAGTGCTGCGGCTTTGTTGTTGTGAGCGGTGTTCGCCACTTTGTTTATGTTCCTGTTTATGGAGCCAGGGCTGTGTAGAAGTATAGGATTATATTTTCAACACGCACAGAGAACAATAAGATAGCGAAATGCAAGAAGATTTGGTGAATTTGACAAAAAGTTTATTATCTAATAACTTGCAAAAACAGACTATACCTTTATTGTCCTTTAGTGACACCCAATCTATAGAACTCATGTTCTAGGGCATCCAGTCGAGTCCATGTGCTCCTGATATTCTCCAACATCGCATGCGCTCCTCTGTGTTTGCACGTGACTGCCAGAGACCGCATGCCCACCCAACAGCTGGCACGGTGGATGTGTGTGCGTGAGACCCTGCCCTTCCCCCCATGTGTCACAATATATACACTTGAATTCATTGTCATATTCCTGACTGAGCTCACACCTGATGTATCTATAAAGAGCAGGTATGATGTGTAAAGTGTGATATGCTGCCAAGGCTGTGAAAACATAAAGCACCACTGGAATATAATGGTACAAATACTGCAAGTATTGCATTCATTAGAAGAAAAAAAAGCTTCTCATAAATACTGCATGACTTGACAATCTCATAATTCTAAGAAAAGATATTGTTACGGCAGTATAATGTAGCATGGCTCATAACAAGCCAACAGCATCTGTTATCTTGGCTAGTGACTTGCACAATGGGAGGTTATATGGCGCTGGCATTGATTTTTTATTTATTTTACTTTTATTGTTTTTCAGTAAACTCAATATGCTTTAAAATAACAGAAAATAGAGAAAGCAGAATAAGCCAATCCATGCACGTAGAACTCCACTTCATCCTGCTTACTGTATGTAAATGTGGCACATTTTTTCTTTGAATTACTCTCAGAAATATGAAATATTTTCTTAAAATGAAGATAAACTATAAATATTTGTATTAATATATACTTGAGATGTTAGGTTCTAGATGTGTTTTGTTTGCTCAGATGTGTTGATTAAAATCATGAGAATTACACTCCATATAACACCATATATGAATGTTATGACATGGCCATAGCCATAAACCCTGCTTGTGTATGAAAGAATAAACTATATTATGAATGAAAGAATCAATAATTTTACTACCTTCCATGTTAAATATATGTATGACATATATATTTTTTGTATAAATCTTAACTATATCTATAGCCTGTGTGCTATATTTTAATGACCACCCTATTTTGAAAATGTTAAAGAATTCATGGCTGAATAGGTGTTTAGGCCATTGAAGCTGATAGTTTTGGCAGTGTATAATCATCCACCCTTTCACCTCAGATTGTAATTAGGTGGTGTAGTTCTGACTGCTGAGAACTTTTGTCTGATTGTAATGTTGGCAATGGAAGGATTTAAGTTTAATGTACTGTTACTCACATAACTCAGTAGGAAAGGGTGTGTTAAGTTAGTTATTACACATTATTTCCATTGAGTAAAAACAGGCATAAATATTAATTAAATAAAAAATAATCTAATATTTATTTACAAGTATAGCCTATATATCATATAGGCTAAAATATATACTGTATTTCTTTCTTATATTTATTTCACATGGTTACATTGTTGCCTTAAATGCACCACAAAGGGTTTGTGCCAGTGATAAAATTTCCCAGAGTCCAGTTTGGAATCATAATAATAATGAATACGATGACTTCATAAGAAAAATTTAAAGAAAGAAAGAAAGAAGGAAAGAAAGAAAGAAAGAAAGAAAGAAAGAAAAAGAAAGAAATCACTGAAAGAGAAATAGCCTTTCTTTTTTGTTATATGTGTTTATATAGTTAAAATGAATAACTAAATAGTTGTGGGGAGATGAATAAATATGGTATTTTATAGTAGTTTTATAGTTATCATTTTTGTTTTACTGTACGTACTGAATTGATGAGTGTAGGAATCTACTGGTCCAATAAACACTGATGGATGTTTGACCATAATATCTGTGGTGAGAGACCACATGAGCACACCTCATCCATCATGCACAGACACAGCACGCCCCACGCATACATGTGTACGCACACCCACGCACACACCTCCACAGTCATCCTACCATCACCGCAGCCCTCGTATTTCTTTCTCCACCTGAGACCTTAATAAGGATTCACAACCTGCCCCTCCCCTTCCTCCATGCACATATCTGCCCTTAACCCCTCCTCCTCCACAGTGCAGATAACCTCTCCATATTTACCCCTTTCCACTTCCACCCACTCACAGCAGGACCAGGAGAATGGATGTGACCTCGCTGGCTTCCGTCCTTCCTGATGCCGGTTCGTACAGTAGATGTGTATGGCACACACAGTGGAGTTTGAAGTTCTCCATGTAACCTCGAGCTATTCACATAGCCACACTAATACTGAAAAGCAGCGGTAATGAAGAGACCTGAACATTTAAACACTCTGGGTATTACTTTTAATTATTTAATGGTCAGGACCACCCAGGAATATTGTTTGTATACATTGTTTGCTAGGAAATGCATTATACACATCAATTACATTTTTTTTAAATGATATTTCTTTCTATAAAGCAGCATGACTGTAAAGGGATCATAATAAGAGATGCCCATTCACAAAAATATAATGTACAGTAGCTATTAAATGTGAGCCTTTCTTTGTGACAGAAATGCCACAAGATTACTTTAAATATAAAGACATAGTAAGAGAACATCCTTGAACAGAAATTTACACATTGAATACAAAATACAACAAAAAATAAAAAAGATGTAAAACTTTATTCAGAAATATAACACATACGCAAAAATGATACTTCACATTTTATATATTCTGAAGGCCTTTTTTTGTACATGTGTTATACTGTAGCATGTTTTAACCCTCAATTTAAATAAGCCTTTTACCAGGGCCCCACTGTTTGTGAAACATCCCAATGTAACATTATTACAGCAAACATAAAACATATCATACATATATTAGTGAGGAATTTACATATTCTGTAACATAGAGTAGGCTATATAAATCTAATAAAATAGAAATATCATACATTTCACTTCCCCTGACACCCTCTGGCAAGCCCTCTTGGGGATGTGGCACCCAGTTTGGGAGCCACTGATACAGTCCATGCACACTAATATTTCATATGATTTAGTGGCTGCACACGTGCACGCTCTGTGCACAGTGCAGAGCTCTCCCTATCAAATCGGCAATCCAGATAAGATGTTGGTCTGTTTTCACAGCAGACGCAAGGAGTAAATTAAAAGCAATGGCTGACAGAGAGCCATATGGTACCAGTTTCTGCACGAGGAGAAACATAGCAAAGATTAATTGATAATAGCTGGCACTTCCCACACCTCCAACAGGGATATCTGTGGTGTCTATTCGTGCATGTGCGCGCGTGTGTAATTGCATGTGTGTGATTGTGCATGTGTGTGTGTAAGCTAGCAGATTTCAGACAGCATGCTCACAGTGGAAAAAACCCAGGAGGGAGACCTGTCAAACACGATGGCAAGTTGTGTCGGTAACATCAACATGCTTACGTGTTTTTTAACTCGCCATCTTGTATGAATATGTTGAAGACTTAAACAAGCGGTGCATTGTTCACGCGCGAGGGCTTTCAGAGCACTGTTGGATACCGTCACTAAGCGCTCCTTGCTCGAATCTGACTATATGTCACACACGTCTGTGGGCACACAGGCTACAGTTCACCACTTCAGTTTCTATGTTGCCATTGTGTTACAGTACTTTACTTCGACTACTGGAAAACAGACTTCCATTAATATGGAAGACTGAGGAATAAGATGGTGGCAATTACAGAGAGCCCTCCGGGGTTCCTTAGCCAGGCCGGTGGACGGTGGCCTCTCTAGCAAGGGACCGGCACTCTCTGTCAGTCGAGTGTGACGTCTGGCTGAAGAACACTCCAGGGTGGGCATGACTGGAGGACAGGGAGGTATCCATTGATTGGATGGACTTGCCTAAGGAGAAAGAATAAGAGAGAGAGAGAGAGAGAGAGAGAGAGAGAGAGAAGCCACTCAGGGGAAATCAGCTCTCTTCTCTCATAAACAAATTCATCATCAGCTCTGACAAACCGCACGCCGCATAACGATGAGCTTAAGTGCACTGTGTGTGTGTGCGTGTGTGTGTGTTTGGGTGTGTGTTTGGGGGAGGGGCAGCTGGTAGAAGAGAGGGAGCGAGGGAGAGGTTGGAAGAAAGGATGTAGCAGGAGAAGAAAAAACACCAGGGGTAACATCAAGACTATTCTATTAGCACCACAACAGCTGCTGCAGGCCTCTGATGGCGCCAAAGCAAGTCTGTGTTTCAGCCGCACACTGAAACACAGATCCCAGGCCTCCCTCGACTAGATAGCGGCAGCACAGCTTCGACCAATAACCCTTGTTTGTGGGGGACTGGGGGTTGGATCTGACAAAGTGTCTTCACTGGACTACAAACAAAAAGGTTACCAGAGTCTGGACAGGGGACGGGTTGGTGGTCTGGGTGGAGGTGGAGTGCAGGGAGAGGACCACGGACCCTTGAGATGGAGGAGCATAGAGGGGAGCCAGTGGCTGGACTGACAGGCCATAATTACCACTCATTTTCAGTCATTAAGCCACGGAGTGCAAGCAGCTCTCACACTGAGGCAAGGGCTCTGATTAATAATGAAGCCCCCCTCCTTCTCCAACATACACTCATGCACACCATTTATACACAAATGGGTGCACATAACACACACACACACACACACACACACACACGCTCATGCTCTCATGTGGGGCTGAAGTAAATATATACACCGGGGTGAATCTCTACCGAATGGTGGAAGAAAAATGCATCTTTAGAATCTGCAAGACATTTTTCAAATAATTACGACGAACCAGAAACTCTTAATGGATACAACACATTCATGCTGCTTTATTTCAAAGCATATCTCATGCTGTAAAGACAAATTAGTGCTCACAAGGTCTTGTATCCAATCTGCAGCTTTTGTATGTGATTTGTTGGCTCTAAGCTCCTCATTTGTTTTCCCACAGGCAGCACAGAACATAGAGAGCTGTCCACCAGGATGGTGGTGCTGAACCTTCTTCACTGTGCACAGTGTGAACCGCCATCCCACCAACCCCACCCTCTGCCTCCTCCTCTTTCCCTCCCTCTCGCTTCTCTGTTCTTCCTGGCTGTCAGGGGACCCTCCGAACTCCTTTGAACCGGTACACTGGCACCCCGCGACGATCAAACCTAGAGCTGCTCCCCGCCATGAAATATTTACCAGACAGAAGGGACATATTCCAGAGCCCTGTACAAAGGTACAACGTGAAAGATAAAGAGAATATGAAACAGAGGGCGGTGAGGTTGTGGTGTTGTTGTTGGTGAGGGGGTGATAGACCCTGTGAAGCTGTATCTTTCTATCGTATTCTCTCTTACGGCAATATTGCAATAGAACGCATCTACTCAGTATTTTATTGAGTGATGTAACATTTTGGAGAGGTTTTAATAATAAATCTAAATGTTAGCGTGGGCAGACAAACAGATGAAATACATGAGAGCGTCACTAGCCGTCAAATGAAGTGTATTGTTTCTGCTGCAATGTCTCATTGCTATTCGCTGCTGGATGTATAAAGTCTTTGCAGGCTGGCACAATAGCGTCACTGTTGAGAATTTGTTTTTGGTTTCGCCATGAAGCCCGATTGGTGTATATTCAGGTCTGAGAGCTGCTCTGTCTGAGCAAAGCTGCAGTGCACTAAAAAATATTTGGTTATTAAGAAATGTCGAACACACCTCTGCCAACATTTACCAAACTGCCTCTTATATACAGTATATATATAAATATATATATATATATATATATATGGTGCACACACACACACACACACACACACACACACACACACACACACACCTACAGTAATAGGTCAGTATGCAATGGCAATTATCAAATGTGCACAAATGTACTCAAACACACCAAGACACGAATAACATGAAACACAAGACATGAAAAACACAACGAATGAGTGCAGCAATGTACTATTTTCAAAAAATCCTAGAAATAAAAGAAAAAGCATCTAACAACCCCTCAGGGAGGGGGGTGCTGGGGGATAAGGGGTCCCAACCATCTCACTGAAACCCCCGCCACAGAGAGGGCAGAGCTGGAGCTGGTCCCAGCTGGTCCCTGCTAACACATTCCACTGCAGCCTAATGACAACGCCCCCCCAGCTCACCCAGCCTCGATGACCCCAGCCCTAACACCCCTTCATGGCCCCCCAGGGATCCTGCCGGGCCGGGAGGGGTTGAGGCGGAGGAGGAGGAGGCACAGGGAGGAGGGGGAGGGAGTGACACAGATGAGGGAGGACACTCCAGGTGGCGGGACAGCTCAGGGGGAATTGGAAGTCATGAATATATTAACTGACAGGAGGGGGAGTAATGAATTCAAATTAAATTATATGTGCCAAGTACCACGCCAGTGCGGCGAACACGCCGGGGATATTTCAAGGGGGCCGAAATAATTACACCTTTCAGCCAGTTTGATAAAAAGGAAATGGATGTAAGACGTTTTTGAGATGCAAAGCGCAGTGGCGCAGCCCGCGCTGAACTCTGAGCAAACTTTGATCGCATCGCAACGAGACGTCGCTGGCGCGTTTTGTTGCTCTTGTGTCTCACACCTTCAGCTCTTATTCTCTTCCGTGCTTTTCCCTGTAATCTCTAGAATACATATTACAGTTTATCCTGCTTATGATAACCAGCGCTGCATTTGCCCCACTAAGCCATGGCAGTGATGTATTATGTTCAGCGCGAAACACTTAAGTGCTTTAAACCCACAGGGTTGAGGTCCCAGGCTGTTTCTATCAAGCGGTAATTAGGCCTGTGGTTGTAGGGCTGAATTCTGCTGCTGGAGCCCGTCAGCAGGGCTCCGGTTGGAGGCCTGTCCCCGAGCTAGGCTGTGTGTGTGTGTGTGTGTGTGTGTGCGTGCACGGGACTGCATCCTTCTGTGCTGTGACGGGGACGTTATGGTCGCTGCCTAACCCCCACAGGGGGCCTCGCCAGGGGGTCAGAGGGGCTCCAGCTGTCCCCCGGGGCTGAGGCTCTGCTGGGCCACTGTAAGCCCATGTCCCCCATACCCCTCTGCCTCCACTCTGGTCTGGTCTGGCAAAGAGAATCACTTTTTCATCTCACTTTTCACTTGCTCGTGAGGCGATTGCGAGACGTCATTCTTCTTTATAGTTGTTTCATTATCTACTTTGATTATGTGCGTACGTTTGTTCAAGATGGTGTTGATGGTTGTTTATATGCGGTTTGTTTCATGCTACTGCATCATCGTGTCATGGCTCTGCTTGCCCTGAGGCGAGAGGGGAGCGCAGGGATGCCTCCCTTTGTTTACTTGATCATATAAACAATATCCCAATCCCAGTGATCCAGTATTGTCCCATTCATTTAGCTCCCTGCCTCCAGCCACACAAACCTATACAGAATTTACCCATAATAGGGCGTTTAGATTCGCTTTATATTGATGTTGGTTGAGTATATTCAAGAATAATTAAAACAACTTCTAGAAAACTCACACCTAATAGCAAAGGGGTGGGATAAAGGCTAAATTTTAATTTTCCCCGTCTATGATGTGAAATGTGTGAAAGAGCAATCTGTCCGTAATGGCAGAGAGCGTGCTGTCTGCACGTCTAGGCACCAAGTTAATTATGAATCAAGAAAGCCAATTAAAAGCCACAGTCACTCTGGGCTTTGTTTCAAGGTTTCTATTATTTGTCAAGGCTAGGAGATGAGGTAACGTTCGAAGTTGGGCAGAGGGAGATAAAGGTATAGTTTGAGATGAAGGCAGGGATAACTGGGTTTATCTCAGCTTTCACACGCCTTCAGCTTTGTCCTCTGCCTACACCGCTCTCTCTATCTCTATCCTTTCTATCTGTTCCCGATCTCTTGCAAGTAATCTGGGGATTTTTTCCCTCTGCCTCCAGTGTGTGTCCCTGGGATCCTCTTTCGACACAACGTGTTTATTTGGACCGGGTTGCATCTGACGCTCAGACCTCTGCGTTCCTGTCACATTAGCTCCCCCTCTCTTAAATCTTTTAATTATGTTTTTTCGTGTTTTCTCCATCTGCTCTTTATTTTATCAAAAGGAGAACCGAGCCCCACACACCTCACACCTGGAAGAAACAAAGAGATATTATTGTAAGGGTACCGTCATATGTAGGAACGCAGTTCACAGTAATGAATATATATATTGTGGCTTGACGCATCACGCAAACGCAGAGTAAGAAATCACAAGAGACTTGTGTATTTGTTAACAGTGAGTGAGGATATGATGGGTGTCAATATATGATCCCTCATCAAAGCAAGACCAGTAATGGTGTGTGTGTGTGCGTGTGTATATATGTGTGTGTGCATGTGTGTGTGTGTGTTTGTGTGTGTGTTGTCTTACAGATTAGGAGGTGCAAGACAGCAGATGGGTATGTCTAAAAAAAAGCCCCAAGCCCCCAACACCAATCAAAAATTGCAGTGTGGGATTGATGTTGAGGCTGTAAATTATTTCATTAGGGTATAGACAAAAAAAAACAACTAATAACTAGATAGATTAAAAATACACACACACACACACACACACACACACGCACACGCACACGCACACACACACAATATAAGCACTGGACTAATGATATATGATTTTGGGTAAGTCTGGCCTAACAAAACATTTTTAATTTGCATATAGTATCCAGTTCAGTGGATAGAGCATGTTCTTTCGAATGTTTAAATAAAAAAATCATAGACACACAACTCCCATAGGACTGATGCTTGGCCGATCCAGTTGGCCTCATAAATAAGTGTATGGACAGATCTTGCTGTGTCAGTCCAGTGTGCATGCGTGCGTGCGTGCGTGTGTAAATGTGACAGATGAACACAGACTCGTGTGTGAGCAGAGTGGTGGCTGACAATGGTAAGACTTGATGAGCTGATACAGCCCACTGCTGAAGCCCTGACCATATGGAAGGGTATTGTTGTTCCATCTCCCTCCCCGCTACAGATGGTGCCTGCAGCAACACAAACCTGAGCCATTGTCTTACCAGTCGCAATCATAAGGATGAGGGAAGAAGACAGAGGAGAAATAATTACGTCTGCGCCCAGGAAAAAAACAAAACAAAAAGGAAAAGCCTTCCTCCTTTCTGGAGCTGATGTCCAGAAGGCCAGATTCCTGAGAGAATGCCACCAGAATGGTCGTTGGTAATTGACTGATATGGTAATGAGTGCCTAATTATGCCCAGTAGACTGGCACAAGAGACAGCCCACAAGACTTCCCCTTGACCTGCTTTCTGACAAACTGCCATTTTATCGCTGTACATCACTTAAGGGCTTATCAAACCTGACCCCAAAACTGAACACACAAGACATACCTGACCAACAGTAAAAATATACATTTACATTTATGCTTCGGACGCAGGGCATGCTTTCTGATGCAAATACGGGAGTGTGTGTGCGTGCGTGCGTGCGTGTGTGTGCGTGTGCGGAAAAAGGCGTAATCATACTGTATGCAAGAGAAAGGAACCTTGTTTTATATTTTGTACAATGAGGATGCATCTGACAACCCAGGGTATCATGAAAGCCAACACTGTCGGGACAGTGCTTATTCTTTTTTACATTATGTTATGGTTTGTTATGCAATAGCATACTGTATGATCAAGACCAAGACGAGTAAAAACAGAAGTGACTTATTTTTTCTCAACAGCTGTAAATTTAATTATGTGTAGCATGTTACACTGAATAATGAAACCCCCACATAGAACTGTATAAATGTTTTCACCATACATACACTTTAATAAACCTGTGATAAGGTTATCATAACATCTGAAAAACAGCATCGCCATTTTATGGACCATTAATTTAATATTTCTGACATTGTTCATTGTGATCGTATTAAAATGTGAATCGTCTTATCTGGCAAAACCGGAGAAGGTTTATGTAAACATTAGCAGACGTGTGTAAATGGTTTGTGCTATTAGGATGAATGTTGTGCCATGTTGACCCACCTCCACCCATAAAGCTGAGGCAGACACACAAAGGATTCATTTTTCACACTTTCTGTTATTATACTCACTGTGCAAGTCATAGCAGGTGAGACAGCTTGGTGTCATCAACCATCCCAGCACCTGGACGGGAGCCCAGGGCACACATATGGCATGCAGCGCAGCTAGAATTGATACAATACAATACAATGCAATACACAATACAATAGTCAAGTCAAGTCAATCTCATTTATACAGCCCTTAATCACATTACCGCCTCAAAGGGCTTTACAAGCCCACATTTCACATCCAAAGAAACGACACCCCCGTAACCTGCTCCTCCCCCAGCAATACAGTACAATACAGTACAATATAAGGCAATACCATGTGCATCTCCCTGACAGCAGTGCATATATGTACACAACAGAACTGCTGCAACAATACTAACTATCTAAGCAGTGGATTTGCACACTTTTTCCCCCCAGCATTTTACAGCAGTAAAAAATAGATGAGACACAAAACTGAATTTTCAGGCAGGCAGGCAGGCAGACAGACGGACAAACGGACGACAAACCAGAGGAGCTGACATAGAGACATACATAAAAACAGTCAGAAACAGGAAAACAGGCAGGCAGACAGACAGACAGACAGACAGACAGACAGACAGACATAAATACATAACAGTCAGAAATAGGAAGACAGACAGGCAGGCAGAAAGACAGGCAGACAGACAGACAGAAAGACAGACAGACACAGATAGAGTGTGGGCCCATAGTGAGGAGCCAACATCCAGATGGCCTTTAACCAACAGGTGCTGCCTGGGGGTGGGGGGGCGGGGGGGGGGCGGCTGGGAACTGTGACATCTGCTATCCACACATACGCACACAAACTCACAGTGATGTAGTTTGCAGCGACACCTTTTTCTGTCTCTTGTGGAGTCTGGATGGCGCTTCAGATCTCAGCGCATATGAGTGAAGTCTGCAGCCTTGACTCACGATGACTTCATTGCATCGCATCATGGACCTCACACACTGACAACAGCATATTAGCAGGATGTATTGTTTTGTATTGCTGCATGCTGGTAGCGGATAAATGAATTATGTTTAATGTGTATGGTCCTTTGTTTTCTATTCTTTTTGTGGCTTTCATAATCACAGGTTGTTGTTTTGTATACCATTGTACTGTAAACGGTAAGTGATTGTTCATTCAGTTGTGACAAACAGGAGATATGCCTCATTTGTTTACACTTCACCACAAAAACAAGTGCATTTCTAGAACAATCAGTGAAATGATGCCAATGTATCACATGTAACTGTATGTGTGGAAGAAGCTTGCTTTAATGTGATCTGATACCGCCAGGAAGTACAGTGTTACTGTAACAATGAGCCCCCAGCACTTGAAATACACATGTATGTTCTTGCGTCTCTCCTGTTATGGCTGGTAGAGAGAAACAAAGTAAGCAATAAAGTATGGAAGCTTCAGGACCTCTCACTGTAGTAGAACTATAACTATAACGATAAATATTTAAGTACAGTACATTTAGTTTTATGGTTAGGTAATATTTTAAAGTTGAAACTTCATTTTTGTTAAACCCTAGATACATATGTCCTCACAATTACATTTGCCTATATGCATTTAAATATCATTCACAGTGCTCAACAATCTTTTTAGTCGTGAATTACACTACAATAGAAGTGCACAAACAACAGAATATTTGTACTTCATGTTTAGGTTAGATAGCTACAGAGTTGAGGGTTTAACAAAAGTTCACCTCCACTCTAACAAAAACAATGTACTAAATGCTTTTAGTGATTATTAAGAGAAATTAAACATTCTATCTCAGAGCATTTACAGAATATTGATTGCTACTACTGAATTATATTTCTGAGCAGAAACCCTAATGTGCAGCAACAAACAAAAGAGTTCTACAAAATATTCTATTTATAGTTGATTTATTCATCTTCATCTCCATTGCCATCCTAACCTATCTTCAATTGACAGGTCTGTAGGTGTTTCAACACACACACACACACACGTGCACACACACACGTATAGTGAAAAGATAGGCAATGCTTGGTATGATGGTAACTGTGTTGTGTGTGTGTGAGCTTGCATTAGAAAGCTCTCTTTAGCATCACAAGTGTATGGCTAAATTTGTCTCCGTCTCCTCTAACCCTCCATCACAACTGCTTCTAGACCCATGTAACTGTCAATCATCCCTGTCTTCCGGGCAGACAATGTCACATGGTAATTTGTTTGATCTATCTCTCTATCTGTCAATCGGTCTATCTGTCTGTCGGCAGACCTGTTCATATGGCATACATACAGTTAATCCTCTCATTACTGTGGCAGGGTGGTGCGGTGGCTTGAGAAGAGGGTATTGACAGATGGCATATGCAGTGTCAAGCCACAGACAGGACCAGAGTGATTTAAATCTATTTTTGACTGTAGCCCACAGTGGCTTTCTGTTCTAGTCCATGTAGTACTCAGCAATGAAGCCAGTCCATTTAGTGAAGCTGGTCCTCCCTGTGTATGAGGGTCTACAGTACATCTCCTGCAGGCTTGTTATTCCTGCTACTGTTCCACTCCCCGAAAGTTTGAATTTTTCCAAAGGGGAGGTTTGGTGCCTACCCTGGATCTTGTGCTGAGCTGTGCAGTAGATTTGACCATTACTGTAAGACAACTCTTCCTATTGTGATCTTCCACTTACATACAAAGAACCATTTTCATTAAGTTACAGAGGATTTGGTACACGTTAGATTAGACAGGATTCACATTTATGCTTTTACACTACTGTACTTTTGGCCTGTCAACAAATGATTGTGTAGTGTCATTGTGATGCCATTTCATAGCGCAAAAGAAAATACAGTTTTTCTCATTTGCTTTGGTACATTTTTTGACTCAGTTTTACTGTAACACGTGTAAACCAGCTTGCTTATTTCTTGAAACCATTTGTACAAACATAACACAATGTCTGAAGAAGCTCGTCACTATAAACAAAAATACTTAGTCTATCCCTCAAAAGCAAATTTGTAGGTCAATGAACATGTCATTACCATCAGATTGACAAGTCCTTGTGTCATTGTCTACCAAATATCTAGTCAAAATGCATGCATGTTATCAGTATACAGTACCAAAGAAATTGTTAAACTCTCCCCTTAGCAAGCGGTCTTTGCTTTGCTTCAGTCAGATCATTAAATCACTATCAAGCCTTTCATGCCTGCTAATCTTTTAACTCATTAACCTACATGTTATGCTCCGACACGTTGGTTTTGTCTCCCTTGTGTCCAGAATGTATAACTACAGCAGAACCAGCGGGCACACACTGACACCAGCAGCCAGAGGTTAAAGGTCATCAAGGTTGTGACCTTATTGGCCAGAAAGCATTGAGTTGGTCTTTACTGGCACCAGCTGATCATCATCACTGGTCAGCTCTTCACGAATACACGTGGATGGCCTACAATACAAATTTATAGATTATGTATGAGATACATGCTTAGATTGCAGAAAATATGCATTTCATCTGCTTTGTTTCAACTTCCCTGCTTTCCACTTTCCATTACATAATTTCCTTATGTCTCCACTGTTTTTCCCACTTATGCTAACTGACACGGCGTGACCTGCAAAGACCCCCGCCATATTGCTTTTGAACAGGCTCCAATAAACAAACTATTACCAGAGAGAAGACATATCAGACTGAATTGCTTCATGATGGTGAAGCGTTTAATTTCTGATTTCACAGTCCTTTGGAACAGAGGGCCAAGCCAAACACAAGTCCCTTTTCACACACACAGACACATGCGCACACGCACGCACACCCACGCACGTGCAACACAACACAAAAGCGCATCTACACACACACAAACACTATTTCTTTATGGCCCTAGTATTTCTGAAGTGCCTGTAATTGCTTCTCATGGCCTAATGTCGTGGCTCCATTTTCAATTTAATGTATAGATGTAACATGGTGTGGCTGGAGGAAAACATTTTTACATGCTGCTCATAACTGAATTGCATATTGAATAATTCAATTCCCAGTCATATATAATAGTTACATATTGTGGAGTGACCACAGTTTCAATACCCACCTAATGGATTAATTCAGTTATAGCAGCAGCCCGCAGTAAGTAGTTTTCCGACTGGCTTGTCTGACCGCAGCGTACCATAAAGACCAACATTAAGCTACACAAAGATCAATACGTACCACTGGGGAAGATGTCTGAGTAGGAAGAGGTGAGCAGTGTCTGTGTGTGTGTGTGTGCGTGACGCACGTACTGTAGTATAGCAGCATCTTGTAAAACGCCTCACTGAATTTATTTGTGCAGAATATAATACATTTAATGAAACCCACACGAAACAATTCTATACAAATCTAATTTAAAAAGAAAAAGCTCTAATTGTGTATGTTTTCTTACAGGATAATTGCATAATGTAATTTTAGTACCACATAGGCTACTGTTAATTATATGACATACATCATTTATGTTTTGACACACATAAACAATATACTGTTTATATGGGTACTAAGCAATAATTTGCTAAACATACACAGTGATACTTTTTAAGCGCAATTTTAATTTAAGAAGGAACAATACTCTTGAAGAAATATAACATTAAAAAAAATTATAATTATAAATTATAATATATTTTATTAGAATTTAACCACGCTATTCTTTAATTTAACAACTTTTATAACCATTTACAGTTTTAAAAATGCGTACATACCGTGAAAGGACATCCACAGTAATACTGTAAACCACATACTGTAAAGAATAATATATCTTGGAATAATGTAATAATTGAATTAATAATGAATATAATCCTATGATTTGATTGTATCTGTTTGGTTCGATGGTGGCTCAATCATAAGGTTTCTTTGGGAGTAACACAAGGTGTTGGGCACACGTGCACTCACGTACCCCCTAGTGTTTCACCCCCATTATACCTCCCCACTCTTTGTCACAGCCAAGCACACAGATTGTTGCGGGAGTATTGTTCTCCATGGCTTTGTGTGTATCACCAACACCCCACCCCTTCCATCCCACCCCCCAAATACGTACATCTGCCAGCCAGAGCCATTGTTCAGCGCAGTGCCACACAAACAGGCCTCAATTAGACAGACTGTCCCTTTTCTATTGCAACGTGATTGTTTTGGCCTGGCCTCCAGCTCAGCACCTGTCTCTCCCACATGTTGGTGTCCTTTGATGGGCAGTAACTCAATCCCTGTTCAAATTATCCCCCATATAAATAGCACGCGCCACACAGGTCATGTTGCTGGAGAGAATGCTTATATAAGTGGTTTAATCAAGTGAATGTGTCCATACAGGTGCTGTGTTAAATATCAGGGATAGCTGGTAGTTTGGTTAAATGTGTCATTTATATTCACGAAGCATGAGTAATGCACATTAATTCATAGGTCAGGGTTAAATTAATATTTCAGTGGTTCAGTTTCTCCTGAACTTTCAATGTTGTAGTCACTGTATAGACTTTACTTACTGTAAATTGAGTAGGTTTTTAGATAAGATGATGTGGCAATAGATAGCATAATCATTGATTTAGTGCTCTCTCCGGTCTCCAGCATATCCAGACGTATAAGTGGACAGCACAGTTATTTCTTCCTTTTAGATGCTTTTTACAGCCCTCCCATCGTGAAGGTTCCGCTGGCTCAGTAAGCAGACCTGAACAGCCGTCCACTGTAAAGGTATTAGGGGGTCCCCTTTGATCTGGTCTAACTGAAAGTGTATTGTGCTCTTCTGTGCTAAGCTATATAGCCGTATAGAAGACAGCATGCAGGAAGCGGAATGCAGTGATTGGGTATGTGAAAGGAACAATCATTCAAAAGAGCAACCATGACACACTGTAAGCTCATACCTGACTATATATAAATAACCATTAACACATAATGCTGTGTCTGAACCAGTGGAATCACCTATCCAACCTGTAGGCTACACAGTTTCATTCATAAACCCTACAAGGGGACTACACACAGCAGCAGCTATCTCAATAGATAGACACAAATATTGAAACTACTATCTTCATGTTTTATTTTTACATAATCATACATTATTTGAAAGAATGCTGTCCTTGCATTGTGTGTTAGGTACAGTACCAGTGTGCCAGATAAATGTGCACGATCAAGCTTTAACATTAGCAATGCATAGATTATTTATCATGTAACATAAGCCAAAACAGCCTAAACAACATAACTAAAGCCAAGGTTTCATATGTCAATATCATCTGATATATATTTGTCCACATTGAAGTAAATGTTATCTTGTTTGAAAAGACAGTTAATCTGTTCTAAAACCTCATGGTTTAAAAGAACCGCAGCTAATTAACCGCACACCAAAACAGGAATACATTTTAATATTGATTCAACTGTATCCCCAGTGAATTGTCTATGCGTGTGTGTGTATGCTTGCAGGAGTATGATTATGAATATTTTAAGAGCACATTTAACATGGTGAAGCCAGAGCAGGCTCGGGGAGGGATTTGCGCCTACTCTTCAGCTAATGACCCCAGGCGCTTACAGCAAAGCTTCTTCATATTTTAAAGAAAGTCGATAAAGCTGCAGCCCAGTCAGCAGCATTAAGATTCATAGAGACGCCACGGGGACCCTGAAAAAATTAATAACACGCGTGTCTAACAATCCTTCCTGCGATTTAGTGGAGTACCAGAGCCTTTCTGCCTGAAATGCAAAGTGGTAATGAATACACAGACAAGACACAATTCTGAACATGTGCCCCCCCTTCCTTACCCCTCAAGTAGGTGCCCAAACACTCCCACACATCTGTTTGCCTGCACACCTCTCAAACAAACACGGTCATCTTAAAACGCACCCTACACCCCTGACCGGAAGAATCTCTCTTCCTCTCTCTGCCTCTCTCTCGCTTACACATGTATTGTACAGTGTAATAGACAAAAGACAGAACACATTCAAGGGCCCTTAAAGATGTGACAACTCTGCTGAAAAGGTTCGTCAGGAATTCTCAGCGACAGATGCACAGTGACCTTGACAGGTAGGGCTGGCCCGAATATAATTGTACAGGCTTTGAATTCCCGCTGGTATTTCTGAACGGTTGTTCGAATACTTCTTCTCCAAAAACCTCAATTAAAAAAACACGTAACACATATAATAATAATGCACATAACCTCTTAAATATCCAAGCGGGCAGTCAGGACTGTTTGCGTGCTTTCAATAGGCTATGTGCACACGACTAGGCTACAATAGCAGGCCAGTTTTGTCAGAGCACAGACATATTGTACTTAAAATGTTGAGTATAACTACTACTCACCTGAAGACTCATAGTAATCACTATTATTGTGGGTGTAAGGTCAACTATAGTCTACTTTACAGTAGGATATGGTAGAAGTGGCCACATTCTCTGAACAATTGCACCTCCTGTAAGGTGGCACTCCAGCTAGAACTGAATGTGTCTGTGTGTGTGGTTATAACTGCAACAAAGGGATGTATAGTTATTATTCAGTAGCTGTATGGTTTTGATCATACTGAACTGAGGACCCATTTAGTAAACAGTTGTTCATGGTTGTAAATGATTGTACATGTTCTGAGAGCATCTTGACCGTTTCACACACAAAAGCACTGACTACGTTTGCAATAGGCTTCCAATGAGGCAATGGGCACAATACGGCATGCAGAGCGTTGGCATCACTTGTAGGTTATGCACTCACTGGAAGGCTAGACAGCATATGGTACTGTCTCCCAGAGAAACACAAACCACCCAGGCAGACTGGCAGCCTCAGAGTGCTGTATGTGTGTGTGTGTGTACTATGTGTGAACAAACGCATGTCTTCGTGTGGTGATGCAAGTTTGCAGAAGATGTGTAACAGAGAGAGAGAGAGAGAGAGAGAGAGAGAGAGAGAGAGAGAGAGAGATGCCAAGGACAAAATGAGTGAAAGCAGTATCAGAAGTTCAAATGAATGAATACTGCATATCATGATTCTGGTGATCAATTTCAAATATTAAATAAATCAATTATTGTGGCTATTGCAAACATACAGTATGCAAGACTTTCATAGATATTACAAACAACTGCATATACTGTATAGATGTGAACTGTGGCAACAAGATCACAATTTCATCCAAATTGAATCAGAAAGAAGAAAATCGGGATCTGGATGTCATATATTATTATTCAATTCCTATACGCTTTATTGAAGTAGTCTTTCCATTTCCAGTATGTTCAAGTACATTGCAGTGGTGGCTTTTGTGCGCCAGATCTTCATGATTAAAAAGCACAGAGTAAACAGTTCCTGATGATAAATGGTGTCATTTGTGCTCAAATGCTGTGGGAGCTAAAACAAAACCAAAAAGAGAATCTACAAAATCAAGCTATAAAAATCATCCAGGAATATCTTTAATGGACATCAGGCCATTCTAATCCATGTACCGTACAGAAAATAACATTACAGAAAACCTCCAGCCTCTACATTTCATTCATTTCTTTCCAAAAGTCAAGGGTTTAACAAAATCATTCAGTTGCACATGTTAATGTTAAACAGTGTCCGCCTTGGAGGACACTTTACGAAAAATCGGAACGATACATCTGAACCTCTAAATCATGTGCCAGCAAAGCAGCTCGAAATCCATGATCCGGTGCCAACCCAAACAATGATGACCAGACCGGCAGCAATAGCCACCCTAAATCCCCTGGTGGAGACGTCCTTCTAAGCTCATGATGGGAGGCTCACATAAGCAGCTCATCGCCAGCCTGTTGGTCCATATGTGCCTCACACCCCAAGATCCCTAGTGGGACCTAGCTGTGTGCTGTGACACCATCTCATCGACACACATCCATCTGCCAACATGGAGTGCTGGCTGATACTAGCGTAATGTAGAGAGCATGGCCAGTTGGTTCGAGGGTCCATGGGTCACTTCCACCCACTAGATGCCCAGGTAAAGGAGATAGAAAGTCTTGGATTATCAGACTATGATGACTTCAGTATAGGGTGATGTAATGTTGGTACATATTCGACTTCACTACTCCATCACACTAGTGTACTAGGGAACGTTTGCACCTCTTTTTCATGTTATTGCTTATGTCACAACAAGGGATGTCCCTCCCTCATTCTGTGAAGAACAAGATGCTTCAGATGCATTTGTGAAAAGTGTGAGGTCTTGGGGCCTCTATTGGTAATGACATGAAAGAAATGGATGAAAGGTCCAGCGTCATATCTGGAGTGTGCTCTGGCAGGTCCCGAGTGACGATGATCATATCCCCTTGACAGTTGGATGTGGCCGATGGCAAAAATGGGTCAGACCGACACAGATGGAAAGATAAAAACAACTCCCACTGGGTCATTGTTAGACACTGTTACTATAACAGCCAAGATAACAGGTGAGGGTGCTATATTGACGTATACTGTATAAGCTTACAGTAGCTACAAACTGTAGCAATAATCAATGTAAACTAGTTAGAAACTTTGACTTCTTTCATATCTCACATATACATTAATTGGCACTATATGACAACAAAAACACAAACTACAATGGCATGAATGTCAAACATCTGTCACCAGCCTTGCATTAAATGTTACATTTGTGATTTAAAAAAGAACATTGTACATTGTCTGCTCTACTTTAAAATAATAATATAAAAAGCTGATACTTAAAATAAATAGAAAGCTTTGGGAATTACAGTATCTCAAAAAGGTTCCATGTGGGGGCTTTCATAGAAGACATATCAATTAGCATTAGCAGTACAGGATAAACCCATAACACATTTTTGGACAGATGGTAAGCAGTTGGCATTACTAGGGTGTCAAAGATTGAATGGAGCCTCATCCAGATTATGTAAACGGTATGCTTTGTGCCAAGTAAAACAACACAGTTGTTAAAATGATATCATAATCCTATAGTCACATGCTACATATAACATCTAACAAGTAAGGGTTCTTGTGATTTACATGTGGTAACATCTTAATGTATTGCATAGGAACTGTATGGGAAATTACTCACAGCATAACATATAGCACTACACATTGTCAAGGCTATCTAAATCCTTTTCACAATAATTTTGCCTTATTGAAATACATTGACTTCATGAAAATGTTCTTGCATGTCAAAGAACCCATTAGCTATGGAAGGTGATGTAAAAATTTAAAGTTGAAGGGTCACCTATTCATTTTTTTTATTTATTATGAAAATAGGCCGGCAATTAAATGAAATTTTGGCTGCCTTTTCATTAACATACCCAAGACACTTGACCACTACAGTGTAACCTTGTGTACAGTGTAACTCTTTCACCAGTGTCATGGGACTAAAACATCACACACATTCGACTGCAGCAGGACGCTCATTGAACAGCCATGTTGT
>JAODTR010000018.1:2019602-2032608 GCA_025399935.1 Amblyopsis rosae
GGGGGGGTGAACTGAACCAGTATTGTAGCTCAACGGCGTTCCTGAGCTTGCCTTGGCGTTGTGATTTTGTAGGTTTTCAGTTTGTGTTTACGTTTTGGTTGGAAGGTAGTTCTAGTAAGACGTGAAATCTCTCCTCTCCTCTCTTCTCCTGACAGGTGAGGCTAATTAGTCTGCCAGTGGACTGGCTAATCCTCTGTCTGCTGTGATGTGGGGGGATTGTTTTGCTGTTGTCATTTTGTTCGTCAGCGAGTGTTTTGGTATAAAGGACCGAGCGGTGTTTGATTCCTCTCAGGTGATTATTAAGAGCAGCTTCAATGGGTCTGCGGTTCTATTGACGCTTCAATGTTAACGGCAAGAGACGTGCGTGTGTATGTGTGTGTGTGTGTGTGTGTGTGTGTTCGTTCCTGTCTTGTCTTTAAGTAGGTTAAACTAAATCAATAGTAACCGCAGGAAACATTCTCAGAAGACTGTTGGAGTTGAGTTGCATTTTCTTGACTATCTCTCTTTATCTGTTTCTCTCTTTTATCTCTTTTCCTGTGTCTACTCTGTTTCTTCATCTCTGTCCATCTCTTGTCTTGGGTTTTACTGACGAGTCATTTCGCTAGCTTCCTCAAACTGTCCTAACTCTGCTTATTGGCAGTTATTAGTGGACGCTGTATTACTGTATTTGGGCCATCTATGTAGGCTAGGCTAACTCGGTAGCGCGCTAAATGTCTCGTAGTGTGTTCCAAATGAACGGCGGAACGGTTTTTCTAGGTCATATCGACGGGTTTTTGTTTTAGATGTGTGCATCGTCAAGGTGAACGCCTCCTTGCTCATTATGATGGCCTGTTATCTTCTTCATGTTCTGGTGACCTTTCATGGTGGAGTGTCGTCCTTTAGGCTGACCTTGACAATCACACTCTCTGCCACCTTAAATGTTCTATACAGTATTGTAAACTTTAATATAGCAGCACACAACTACTTTGTGTGTAATTATTCAAGCTCCTTCGTTTTCATAGCCAGTCTGGCCACACAGCATTGTTTTGGTTTGAAATGCTAGTGCTCTAGTGTGACATCTAGTGGCAGAAAGTCAACTCTTCCTGCCTTTTCTTCCTGACTTGACTTCAAGAGTCTTTATTCTTCCACGTGCTCTCAAAGCGTCGTCTTTCCCTCACACCCCGGCTAATGTAATCATTTAAAGAGGGCTTTCTCACTAATGGAGATCTGTTATTTATATTCAGCGAGGGGAGCAATTTTCCCTCTGACAGGGATTGTCACAGGGTAAGCTGAATTCTAGCGCAACGCAAATGAGCACCACTCATATGCGCACGCACGCGCACACACTCAAATAATCACTTCATTTTCATAACCGATTTTGTGAATTCTCTTATGCTACATGCGATTTTATTCCTCAAACTCAGTCATTCATTACAGTTGTAAAAGAATCCCTGGAGTTATCTGAACCATCTTTATTCCTCACAGCGCCTTTTGTCTTTTTTGTCATTCAGCTCAAGCATTTACAACCTGCCCGTTCTCTTAGAAATGGCACTCAATCTCACTAAAGCACTGAGACCAGAATGCTACATCCTCCCAAAAATTACTCAAACCCCTGAAATGAGAGGAAAGTGACCGAGAAAGGCGGAGAAAAGGGAGAGAGATTTCCTGAGCTGAACCATAAATGGATTTAGGAGACTTTGTGATTGAGGGAGAGGGCTCTGTTTTTATCATCTGGTGGTTGGCAGGTTTTTTGCTTGGCAGGGCGAAGCCCCTAAAGACGATTACCAGCTCTACACCTCTTCACCCCGATGAGAGAAAAACAGGAGAGGAGAGGCTGAGAGAACTTCCGGCGTTTTATATTTCACATTTGTAACGTTTTACTTGCCAGCGCCAAAGGAGAGTGACAACATGAAATCTACATTTGAAAACGGTGCCATGCCCCTTAATTAGCATCACTAGCCATACAACAAAGTGATTGGAACATCAGAAAAAACATGGTTTAGTAGAAAATGTGTTCGCTGTTGCCACAGTTGTTTACTCAACCATTCATCTGCAAATCTCCACTGCTGGCAGGATTATAGTGATTCCTACGCTAGGTCGACTGCAGTAGTGAGTGTTGATATATAGAATAGATGTTATAGACGTTCATTTTTGCTCAGTGCTATATGGGCTTAGATCAGCTGTAGTGCAAAATGCCCTTTTTAACCAGGGCCTAAGTAGCGTGCGTATTTGATGGTGTAATAGTTTAAAGACAAGCAATGCTCTCTCGTTCTCTCTCTCTCCCTCCCTCTCTTACACACACACTCTTTCTTATTATTTCTTAACAAGAGATTCACACATACAAACGAAAAGATGCTATGAAATTAGATAAAGGCCTTTTCATTTATCATTTGTCAATTAGAATGTCCACTTTTTTACAGCTTGAAATGTGCTGTAAAAACATTTTATGGGCTCCTAATAAAGCTACACTCACTACACACACAGCACCCACCATTTGATATTTTAGATGTAAGTAAATTATCATTGTTATACATTGATTCCAAAACAACACATAGAGCTTTTTTTCTCTTCCTTTTTCAACTCCCCTTCTCAAAACCCCCCAATGTATTCTGTTGCAGCTAGCTTACAGTCTTGTCAGATGGAGTTAAGCGCATGTGTGTCTTCACTGAATGCACCGTTTCAGAACGTTCGAGAAAAGACGCTCAGTGGCTGAGATGAGTGGTATTTGGTCCCCGGTGTTACCATGCTTAACCAACCGGGGTGTCCCTGCAGACACGGGTAATGTCACCTTGGTAGACAAAGGCAAGATAGATCTGCTTGACCAAGGGCTGACATGCAGCACTGAGAGTAGCTTTGTAATACACAGTATGTCCACACCAGATCACTCTGACCAATATGCCTCCATCTACCATAACCAGAGATGTACTCCTACGCATGTATGTATATACTGTATGTCACTGCTTGTGTGTGTGTGGGTGACAGGTGCAGTGGGGGTCCCACTACCTGGGGTTGAGGTGCGCATTGTCATGAACAACTCTACCGCTACAACCATTGTAGAGGGAAACCACAGATGTACTAAGGTAACCATTTTACATGTGAAATGTGACCCTGTATCTCACCGCAGGCCAGTTAATCTAAAGCCAAGTTTTAAAATAGAAAAGATGTTGAAGAACATGAAAAATCGACTGCTTTAAAATGTATGCCATGTCCAATGCCCTCTCACCAAATGTAACGTATTTGTATGTATGCATTTTATTTATGCAGTCTCTTAATGAACTTCTAATCCACTCACTGTTCTGTTGGCATCAGTACGGTACCAGTAGACACATACTGCACCTAAGCTTCAGAGCGAAGGCTCTGCTCAGCTGTCTGTGAATATCTGCTGTGCCGTAGGTGCGTCCGGGCCTGGAAGGCAAGGAGGGCGAGCTTCTGGTCCGCGGCCCGTCTGTCTTTAAAGAGTATTGGAACAAACCTCAGGAGACCCGCAAGGCTTTCACTGAGGACGGCTGGTTCAGAACAGGTACCACGTCCCCCCCTTCCCCTTCTCTCTCTCTCTCTCTCTCCCTCCCTCCCAGTCTCTCTTTTTCTTTGTCTGTGTGTCGCCATGTAATGCCTCCCCTCCCCCCTGCTGTTGGCCTGGGTGTGACTGCAGCGCCCATCCTCTCACTAATTGCATCTACGTGAGGTGTACTGTCAGAGGGGATCTTCCTCGCTTCTGTTATCTGTTAGCTTGTGTGTGCTGTGCGTGTGTGTGTGTGCGTTTTGGGGGAGGAACTATGAGGGAGTGATAAATGGACTATGTGTGTTTTCGGTGCTGCAGGGCATTTTTCCTCTCTAAGCGGTTGTGACTGCTCTGGGTCTTGAGGAGCTGAGCAGAGATGTTTGCGCGTGTGTGCGTGTGTGTGCGTGTGCGTGTGTGTGTGTGTGTGCACGCGCACATGGTAGCACACAGAGATGCTGTCATCGGAGTCTCTCTCTCTCCCCCTCTCTTCTCTCTCTCTCTGCCCTCCCAAGGAGACCCACTTTGCTGCAGAGCCGCCTGGGAGACAGGCGTTAGGAGAGGCGTAGCTAGGAGGGGGGTGGACGGGGATGGTGGGTAGGGGGGAGGGGGGGCTGGATGGACTTTGAGTTGTCAAGTAGAAGGGGGGGGGGGAGATATAAAAGCCAGAAGCTACAGACTCTCCTGGGGTGGCAGAACAAGCTGGAAGTATGGAGCTCAGGAGGGTCAGGGAGAGAAAGGCAGGGAGAAGGACGTGTTTATGTACGCAGCTTGTAAATGAATGCTTAACAGAGCTGCAAACGTATAGGAGGCAAACGTGTGTCTTCCAGTCATGTTCTGTAATGCGGCGACACGCTGGTGTCACCAGTCACATGCCAGTTAAACTCTTTGAAACATCCAATTCAAAATTGACATGAGTGAACGATAACATACGCTACAAAGGGCGACACGTTTGACTAGATAAAAGGACTCGTGTACGCACGTGCACACGTGTGTGTGTGTGTGTGTGTGTGTGTGTGTGTGCGCGCAGAAGGGAGACTGAAGAGCAGAGTGTGTTTAATTGGCTTTGCAGGGCTGGAAGGACAGAGTTCCAGAGCACAGCACGCTGCTGTCACACTCCATTACAGCCACCGGCCACATAATGAGAGCCCTGCAATCAGCTCCCTGCAGACCAGTGCCTGAGCCACAGATGCACTCACGCACGCACACATGCACGCACGCACGCACGCACGCACACACGCACGCACACACGTGCGTGATTTGTACTTCCACTCTCTCACTCTTACACTTTTCCCTCCTTTGACACTACCTAAATCTCTCATCTGTCTGTCTGTCTGTCTGTCTTTAACACTCCACCTCCTCCACCACCCTATACAGTAACACCCCCATCTCTGACTTGCTAAGTCTTTCGTCACCCTCCTCCGGCGCTCTCTCACCTTCACTACAGCATGCAGGACGTGAGCTCCAGGTCAGCAACAACAGAACCTGCTGTTTAGCACTCAGCTGACTGCGCTTGGTGAATGCTAGCTAAGCTAACGTCATGCTAACGGGGCAGGCAGGCAGGCAGGCAGGCAGGCATGTTAACGACCCTGCGCTCATTAACATATTTTGACAAAATACAGGACTGTCTTGTTTGTCAAAAAGTGTATTAGCTTACTATTCCTTTAAATCACCCCATCATACAATTATTGTCAGTATAGGTCAGAAATGGCCGCTACATTCTAGTACCAAACGCTGCAAATTAGGTCTTATTTTTTCAGAAAATCAACCATAGTGATTAGAACAACATCCTAGCTGGAGGTGTGTGGTAGAGACACCTGGGGGAGATGGGGGCGTCTCTCTCTTGAAGAAAGAGGGAGACGCAATAAAGAGGGAGACTGACACAATGTCAGAAGAGAAAAGGCTGAAGAGTAGGTGTGTGGGGAGGGGGGGGGGGCAGCCAGAGAGTGTGAGGGTAAAGATCGATACATGGACTGTTGGCTCGACGCCTCTGCTCTAGTCTAAGTGAGTGTTGTGTGGCGTGACTGGCAGGCATATAGGGAAGCTCTCTCTCTCCCTCTCTCTCTCTCTCTCTCTCTCTCTCTCTCTCTCTCTCTCTCTCTCACTCTCTCCACTCTTTGCAGGCACCTCTGAGTGCATTGATTCTGTGTCACCACCACTTTATTATTTACCTTCACCAAGCAGGTTATGTTTTCACCTCAGTTTGTCTGTTACAGTGGCTGAATACCCTACAACTGTACTGCATGGGGGATTCTCGTCAACAGAGAACAACCAATTTAGATTACGGTGGTGGTCACAATCCAGGTACAGGTATAGTTTTGAAGGACTCTTCGTATATAGTTGAGATTAGGTATACATTGAGTCAGTGATGATCTGGATCATTAAACAGACTTATAAATGTTTGTTACAGTCACGGTGCAGATGTATACTGTTTACTTGTGCCTTTTTAGTTCAGTTTTGCATTCTCTGTGTGCTAACCTTTACCTTGGAGAAGCAGCAGTAAGCCATTAAGTTCCATTGGCTTGCTGCCACGGCTGTGCAATGATCCAGGACAGGCCAGTAACCTTACAGATCGGGTTATTATCCATTGAAATAAACCCCTAATAAATGCATGGATATATAAATAAGTAAAGACCAGGGAGGGTGGAGGCAGACGTGAACATTAGCAGTTTTCCAGAAGCTGCGGTGTGCAGTAGTGAATAATAGAGGCCTGGTTGTAGCTTTACAGCGTGGGGCAAAGTAGTGTTTGGGGAGTGTCCATTAGCCCTGTCTGATCTTCAGCTAAACTGCGCTGCACCTGGCCACTGGAGAGACTTAAGCAAGATTACTAGAGGAACAATGTTAACTTGGACAGGCACAGGCATTGAAGAAAGAAAATGAAGGCATATACAGCCCATATATAACATTATTTTTCATGCACTACCTTCAAACCCCATTTATCCTTTCACTAATGTTGAAATCCATTTCTATGGACTAATGTGTGTATGGTTGCGTAGTAGGCTATAATGCACCACATTACTGTAGTTTTTCATTTAAAACAAAGGTAAATCTAAAATCTAAAAGTAACAAATATAATTGAAAGTGTTCGCAAAAATTGTTTGAAACAAAACAATTTTTTCTACGTAATCACCTAAGTCCTAAAAAGGGCATTATGATGAATATAAAAGTTGTACTAATGCATTAATACTGCCCGCATGCTGCCTATTTCCCGTATGCTTTGTCAAGGTGACTTAATTTCAGTGTTTCAAACAGTCATTGTTGCAGACATGTTCACCCTCTAACCATAACCGCTGGCTGTTTCCTAAAGACTTCTAATTAATGAGACAACATGTTTACAGGCCACGGTATCGCTAGTATATTCCCCTTTGTTCCAGCCTTACCTCCATCACTCCCTGTGGCCACCCTAACTTCACCTGCAGTCTGCACATGTCGTTTCCTTCCCTTGATGTCAGGTTCGCAACCACCAGGCTCTCCCATCCACAACATGCGACACATTTATTTATTTATAATATGCACTCTTGAATTATTTTCAGTTTCCGAATTTTTGACTTTTACAAGTGTTTTTGTTCAAGACTTTTCCAAGTTAGCCATCTGAGTCAACCGAGGTTATGAATTATAGACCTACAGTAGATTGCTCTGAGTCTGTGATAGGATGTCGTCTTTCTGTCAGATTTGTGAGGCAGTGGGGAAGAGAGGCATGCAAATGACAGTCAAGTAGTCAACTCGGGGAGCGTGACAGATCTGAGACAGACATCAATCCTCAAGTTCAGCTTGTTATCTGCTGGTTGAGAGGCAGCCCAGCAAGAAATATAATCAGTAACATTAACATAAAGGAATTCAAGCTCCTTTAATTGCATTATATTAAACAAATTAGATCACTCAACCAAGTGCAAAGTGCTTTCTTGTGCGATATTAATTACTCAAAAAAAAAAAAAAGATCTGCAACAAAAGTTAAGGATGATAAATAATGTGTGCGCTGAGATGTTCTGTTATTTATCCTCATTAACTCTTCGATCGACACGTCAAAGGTTTTTAATATTCATATATGATAAGTGTTTACAGTTGCTCTAAAAAAAAAGAGGCGTGCCTTTAAATCAGACTGTGTATATCTTTGTATAGGTTTGGCCCTCCACATTCATTTTTATTATGAAATCAGGCTCCACTGTGAAATGATAGTTTTTAATGAAAATAGTGAGTATCTTGGATTCTGGTTAATGATTGGCATTTCTGAATGATGATGCGTGTTACAGTGGATTCCAAATCTAACAAGAAACCATATTCCCCATGTGAATAAATGAAATTCACGAATGATACGTTATTTGAAACCACATGCGATTGCCTGCAGCTGAATGGCTAAAAGGTACACGTGACATTAGCTCTGGCCTTTGTCATATGTCACCAGCTGCCCTTTCCGAGCCTGTCGTCTTTTTCCACACCTCTGTGACCCATGCGTTTGTCTTCACAACATGCGTGTGTGTTGTGCTTGTAGGTACCTGCAATCTGAATGGTTTCAGCAGGAGGACAGAAAGTTGAAATAGCATGTGATGTGGCCTAGTTTTGGCATACATGGATGCTTTCTGATAATTCCAAGCTACCGGAGTAACGCACAACCCTGAGGCTGTGATCTGCTGGGTTTGTTGAGGTCAGTAGATGGCTGAGGAAGGATTGATGGATGAGGAACAGTGGACAGAAAGTGAAGACTACTAGTCAGATGTATTTAGCATCAGTCTATCACACTCAATTATGAATTTTAGACCTTGTCCATCAAAATAGGAATGTGGTGTGTTTATATATTTTATATATATATATTGTTTAAATACCATTCAGAGGCATTATAACAAAGTAATTATGAGATGAAGTGATCCGATATTTTGCAAATGAGAGTGGAATTTGCTTTTCTTCCTGTGGACATTCGTGATCTCCTGTCCTCCATCTTCAGAGCATTGTCTATACTGTTGTGTGTTGATGCCATCTTTTTTCCACACTAGTGTGCCTTCACTTCATTTAATGCCTCAGAATAAGATGAAAGCCCAGTGCAATTAGGCTTCTTATCGTTTTAATTAAGAAAGCCATTCGGCCATATCTGCCTCAGACGCTATAACACATAATGGCAGAGAGCCTCTGATGCCTGAAGTTGTGTGTGTATGTGTGTGTCTGTGTCTGTCCTAGTAACACCATTTACCAACAACAATCTCCTGCCCTTCCTTTCCCACTCTCTTCCTCTTTATCAGTCTGTGACGTTCTCCAGTCTCTATTCCCACTCGCTCCTCATTCACAACATGCTGTTCAGTCCTTTTTCCCCGCCTCTCCTCGAAGAGACAAGGTCAAGGAGTCCCGCTGAAGCACTTCAAACCAAATTTAAGTTCTCTCTGGATGTTTTCATTCAGCTCAGCTGTGCTTAACCTCATTAATCACACAAGCTTTAACCCCATGCTTACACACTCGTAGTAAAACGAGGTTGGGCATAGAAGGGTGCAATGTTTTTATGCGACGTTTGTGTGGCATAGGCTTTAAACATGCGCACACACACACAATGCGCTAGCAGCTTATCGGGGCGCACGTGAACGGCAGCCATTTACACGAGAGGAGAGCCGCGCAGCCGTGACCAAATTATTCCAGCACTTCCTCGTTGCGCCGGTCGTCTCAAAAGGGAGGATGAGAGAGGAGCCTTTAATTCACCTCTACCAGTGTTAACACCCAGCCTTTTCCTCCCCACCCCCACGCTCTCTCTCTCTCCTCCCCCCTCCCCTCCCCTCCCCTCCCCTGTCACCCCAACCTATCAGTGCGGAGCAGTGGTCTGTGAAGAAATTCCCAATATCTAAATTTACACACTGTATCAATCTTGTTTAATAGACTGGAAAGCTTATAGCCGCTGCAGCAAGCCGACAGAGAGGGCAGCGGTGATAAATTGACGGCGCGCGGGCGACAGCCGCCCGTGATGTATAATGAAATATTTATGATTTATCCCGGCTAATAAACTGAAATGAAGTGCGTGATGTATGGGAACAGATGGGCCCTCTATTGATGCCGAGGCACAGAGGCAAGAGGGAAGAGCCGGCGGAAGATAGGTGAGGCAACGCTGAGGGGGGTGGGGGGGTGGGGGGTGGAGCCATGAGACGAGGTGGGGTGAGGGGGAAAAAATGGAGGGCAAGGAGAGGGAGAAAAATAAGTGCAGGTAGAAAGGATGGTGCGTGTGTGTGTGTGTGTTATGAGGCTGGAAGAGTGGCCAAGAGAGATGAGATTGATGGATAGAGGTAGGCAGGGTTGGAGTGGAAGGCTAAACATTACTCATGATAGAGGGAATAAGAATGAAATTATTATTGATTCAAGGCTTATTCAAGGTTTATTCTTAGTTTATTCCCTGGCTATTCCGACTTGATTCCAGGGTGATAGATTGCCAGTTTATTCCTACTTGATTCCAGGTTGATTCCAGGCGGATTGAGGTTTATTTCAATTTGCTTTCACGCAGGTTTGTCCCTATAGTAAATTCCCTGCTGATGTATTCCAGGTTTATTCATACTTTCATACATACATACATTCCAGACTGGATGCAGGATTAATATTAGTGGATACTATGCAGATATATTCCAGTTTTTTTCTAGTTGATTCCAGGCAAGCAACATGGTTTATTCTTTTTAAATCTATGTTTTTCTCAAATTTGATTGCCTGCTATTTTCCAAGCCACTTCCAACCCACCTACTGCAGGTTGGTTCCAGGTTTGTTCCAAGTTGATTTCTAGTTGAGTGTGATTTCAGATGAATTCTTATCTGATGACAGGCTAGTTCCATCATCATCATCATCTTCCGCTGGTGTTCATTGACATGCCCTCTTAACACACTTTAATCTTAACTGATATGTTCTCTGCCCGCCACTTGTCCTCTAAACCTTCAACATAAGCCCCAGCTTGACCCCAACACTGCCACGCTGACTACCACATGCGCGCACACACACACTCCTACCACGGCCCCAGCTGTGGACTTTCACCCTGTAATAATCTAAGTGGACACCTCCATATACTACCTTTCTTTCCTTTCTTATTCTTCTTCTCCCTTTCCCTCCATGTTCCCTCCCATGTGTGTCTCCACTCATCCATACTGACCCATTTCCTCTCATCATCCCCCAGCCCACCTGAGCCCTACTGTACACCCCCCACAGCACACACACACACACACACACACCTCCCCTCACAAGTCCCCTAGACACTACCCTGTGTGTGTGTGTGTGTGTGTGTGTGTGTGTGTGTGTGTGTGTGTGTGTGTGTGTGTGCGTGTGTGTGCGTGCACTCTCCAACACCCATCTAACCTTGCTCTGTCTCACTCACACCCTTGATGCATTCACCCCAGCTCTGGCCTAGCCTTGCTGGGAGGTGAGATAACAGCTGCTCGGTGTGTGGCTGGTTGGCGGTATCTACTGTATCCCCTGCATGTGTGTGTGTGTGTGCTTTGGGATGTGTGACACCCCCGTGTTGACAGAGCTTGACGTGACCTACTTTTACCTATTGGTCACTACCTGTCTTCATCTCACTTCAGCCGTTGTGGACAGTGGTTATTGAGTGTGGGGCTTGCATAGACACTAGCTGGGTTTATCACGGACACCTTTTTGTCTTTCCAAATGGAATCCCTCTGATTGAAGATTTCAGGTTGCCTAGTGATTACATGGGATGCCATCTAATCTGGCCTAGTGTTTACATGCGCCGTCGCAATTAATTGGATCAGATGTTAGACATGCACACATTATAGGCTCGGTAAGGTAACATGTTCCCGTTTCAGCTAGCAAAAAGGCCCAACTGGCTAGCATCTAGTGCAGGAGTGCACTAGATGAGTGAGGCTATTGTTGTGTGACTGGTGGATAGATGTACAGCTCTAGATGAGATCACCGTACTAGCTCCCATTCATTTGTTTGACAACTGTGTTGTCCAGACTTTGTACAGTGGCTGTGCAGAATGGCCAACTGCCTGGTCTGTTGTCTCCATGTAAACGCAGTTTCATAGACATCTAGCTTCTTTTGGTTCCTTCCTATATTTGTATTTAATGTACGTCTTTTTTGCCATTCCTCTCTCCCTCCCTCTGTGGACGGTGGCCTGTAGGGGACACAGCAGCATATAAAGATGGTGTGTACTGGATTATGGGTCGCACCAGTGTTGACATCATCAAAAGTGGTGGCTACAAGATAAGCGCCCTTGAGGTCGAGAGGCACCTACTGGCCCATCCGGACATCACAGGTAAGCAGACACTTGCTAATGGTAGATTGACACAATATATAATCTTTCACGAGAATCATTTTATAGTAGATAGTAGCACTTAAAAGGACACACATATATATATAGCGTACCCCAGAACCCTACATAATCACCCAAGCGTGTTAAAAACAACCTAGCCATTGCTGACGTTGAGGGAATGCAAGACCCTCCCACACACATGAACTTTTCTCACACATTAGATTATTAGAGGTTCTGTGCAGTGGGTGGGTGGGGGATAGAACATTAACAAGGAGTGTCTACTTAATGAGTTCACTGGCAGCCGATTTGGTGCGACTAAAGATGGCCTCCCATACAGTGCCAGCAGTGTTTTTCCATGAGGCTTTTGGCATATTGTTGTAAAGATATTACCTTCATGTGATAAACGTGAACGTCTGTCACAGCATTCTTATGGGAATGATGTTGTCACGTGAACAGCAATAAAGCAACTTCTAGCCACGAGCAAGTGGCTGTTAATTTGTAAGCTGTAAGTAGGACAGACATCAATCACACTACATCAGTTAAATCAAATCACACTGACGCACTGTGCGGTGTGCTGTCCTGTTCTTTCAGATGTCGCTGTGATTGGCGCACGCGATCCCACGTGGGGTCAGAAGGTCACTGCGGTGGTTCAGCTAAAGAAGGGGGGGAGTTTGACCTTAGCTGAACTTAAGTCCTGGGCAAGGTAATTATGTTTAACGTCAACTACACTCATTCAGCATTCCCACCAGCATGTGATTCACCACTGTGCATCTCTTCTGTAACACCAGTAGCCTTACGTAAAGAGCGGCAATACATTTGTTATTCGTTTTTGGGTTGTGGTATTTATAATTTTTCCATTTTGGCATTAACGAGGTACAGTACATAAGCCAAAACCATTTAATCCATTGATCTAGTCTACTCCAGTGATGAATATGTGTCACATTGAAGCTTTCTAGTTCTAATATTGCCTCCATGAATCATTGTTGTCTTGTGTGGATTTAAAAAAGGTAGTCTCCCTATGCGAAATATGTCTTATACACACATTTCCAGTGACTGGCTCAGAAGCCCTAACCTGACATGCCAGAGGAGTTGTCCATCTGGAGAGCCGTACATTGAAGCTGTTTGTGAATGGCTGTACTTTCAAAAAAATACTTGCCAGTTGATTGGATGAACCACCTGGCCGTTTTCATTGTCTGCACCATGGTCAGCACACCTTAACCACTCCCGTATAGTTATAAACACGACGCTGATTGGATAACCACGCCCGTATAGCTATAAACACGACGCTGATTGGATAACCACGCCCGTAT
>JAODTR010000018.1:2049476-2104244 GCA_025399935.1 Amblyopsis rosae
AGTCCGGCCCTGGTTGCAGGCCTATAGTTGAATCTGGTATTGTTATGAATATTTGGTGTAAACTCGCCAAAAAAAAACAAACGCCCCCCAAGAGAAGCTCAGTGCCCCCCTTTCCTAAATATTGATTCCAGCGCCCCCCTTCCAGGTCTCAACGCCCCCTGGGGGGCGGTACCGCCCACGTTGAGAAACACTAGCCTAATACTATGATTAGCAGAATGCACAAAGCTACCACAACTGTTTGCTCTCTAGAGAGATGAGAGTTTAAAATCTGCTTGATCGCGAGTTTTTTCGAGATAGCCAAACTGCTCAGCACTGTAGACTTGTATTGAGTATGTTTTTGATGTAGGCCCATAATTAGGGGTTAGGGGGAAAAATGGTTTTCACTAGATTTGTTTATATTCTAGAGTAAAAACGGACATGTTAAACAAATCCTTTTGGTGGTGCTTTCAAAACACTACTCGGTTATACTGTACATTGAAAGCTGTCTCGCGGATGCAATATACATTTTCATAAACATTTCCATAGCCTAAATAATTTCAACCAAAAAAATGTATGATAAACTGTAGTAGTAATTAATAAATTAGGCTATACTATAGTCATACAGTGTATATACTTTATGCCCATCCTCCCCTACTCACCTGGTGGTGTCGGCATGAACGGGTGTATCCACAAAATTGCCATAACACGCAACTGGCTCTACCAAAACAGCTAGCAAACAACCATTGCGGTATGCTACAGCAAAGTGTGAGCACGAGCAGTAAATTATTTTGTTTGGTTTTTTTCTGTTAGCATAATAAATTGATTGCATTGCCAGATGTAGGCTAAGAGAGATAATAATTCCTGTATGTGTTTGAGAGAGAGAGGAAGAGAAGGTGATACTGATTATCACAACAATTTGGTGAGCCTTTAACGGAAAGCTTATTATGCAGTGTTTCAGTAGTAGTAATAGTTTCACTTAGTCCGAACGCTGCTTTGTCGCTTTGTGACAACTTTTATCACGATGCTTGCTCAACATCGTGATGTCTGTCAGCTATCGACGATAGAGGATGGCATCGTAATTTCGACCCAACCCTAATGCCGTCAACTTCTAAATCAAACATTTTGGACTGCTTCGTATTTTACAATGAAGGTGAAACAACACTTACATTCTTGCTGCATTTATATATACTGACAGGGTTATTTAGGCTACTACAGAACCATCAATTCATGATGGTTTCTCACCCAAATCTATCACTTGTAGCTAAGCCAACTGAGTCACAACTGTGTTGTTGAGTATAGCTATAATTAACCTGATTTACACTGTGCATATTGGGTTCATAACACTTGGTCAAGACTATGTAGCACTTCCCTCAAACTCTATTGTGGGGACAACTCTGAAAATTACAAATCTTCTGATTCATGTTTATGTGAAAATTAGTAAGGAGCAGGTAGGGCTGGACAATATTGCCATAATGTATATCAATATATATTTCTTAATTATAATATTATACTTATTAATGAATTTGGTCTACACTATATAATCCCAATATCGATATAAACAATATAAGCCTAAAAAAAACTGCTAAGAACACCCACAATGGAGTACTCACAAATTTCAGAGAAATGCATTTGCCAAGGCTATGAAATGTCCTCTAAAACTATAATATTTTAGAAATAAAAAGGTATATATAAATGTTCACCTTTTAGCATTCATACAAACAATAAATGTGAAATCACAGTCAAAAAAATAAACAAAACTCTTGTGTTATTTTCATTGTTAGTATTTACATGTAATTTATGAAGGCTATATTTATGTCCTCGACTGACATTATTTGTAATTTAAAAGCCTTTCTGTTACATTTACTGTTAGGTGAGAGAGTTCATAAAATTGTTTGTCAATTGAAAACAGCACACTACTACTTAGCACTGTAATTTTTTTATTTATTTTTTGTTCTTTCTGTTTGCCTTTAATACAACAGTGGCAAATGCTGTGTAATGTATAGCTTATCGAAATACGTTTAAAAAAAATCATATCACCGTTATTGAAAAAATGTATATCGTGATTTATATTGATATTGAATTATGGTCCAGCCCTAGGAGCAGGTAAGGTGTTAATGCCGGGTACACACTAGATGATCCTACCAATTTACAAGATGTAAGAGACCACACACCTAACAGAATTTGTTTTGATTATGTGTGTGGAGGGCAACAATTTGGCCAAAACATCACACCAAGAGATTCTATTCCCACAACAACCCAATCCTGAATTCCAAAATCGGAAATCCTGCAAATCTCCCGCAAGATACGTGACTTTATTGTAAACAAACATGGTGGACGAGCTTGCTTTCGCAACCATTTCTTCAGAACATTATAAAGTAAAACTGAAAATACAGTAGACAAAGTGGCGAAGAGGGCATGCAAATGAATATATTATCCCTGCCACAATCTGAATAAAATATACACTTCCGCTTTTGCCGCTGTGGCTTCTGTTGTGATTACTTGTGTGATTAATTGTTGTTTTAAATCAGCGTGAATCTCAATTGGCTTTCAGCTGCCATTGTACTTGGCTGTGATTGGCCAGGTCTTCAACTACTAAGTTTAAAATGAATACATCCTAACTCACTTGCTGTCGAAAGTAGGTATGCACTGTGTTAATTGTGTTCTGTGCTATTGAAGATGAGCTGGAGACTGAATGATAGGCAGCTTTCAGCCAGGCACTGCGGATGCTCCATGACCTCATTGGCTCTTTAAGCCGTTTGATTTGTTGCAGACAGAGGCGTTTTCACCTAGCTTGACGAGCATATCGATGGTTCTGTTTTACATGTGGCAGTTGATTTGATGTGTTGCTTCTTGACCCAGTAAGGCGCAGAGTAGGGATTACCAGGGATACCTCTAATACTGGAGACCGAGTTTCATAATACTATGCTATCTGTGAGCATGCATGTGCTTACATAAAGGCTATGGGCAGACTGCGAGCAGAATGGTCGTCTGTAGCAGCAGACAGTGAATGTGAGGGGATGGCCAAGCAGGTTTTTATTCTTCTACTACCTGCTTCTTCTCCTTGGCTATCTGTAGCTCAGAACAGGTATTCTCATAAGGCATCTGTCAAGTTGTCTTTAGGAAGCGTTGGGCGCAGGCAGAATAATTTCAGGTTACAATATCAGTCACCTTGTCCCATTGCTGTCACTTTGACATGCTATGGAATATAAACAACACATAGGCCTAATGGAAAAAACAAGCCCCCCCCCCCCCCCTCGCTGTACCATGAGTCAGGCATCAGTTGCCTGCCCCCTCTTTTAGCAGGCACCGCCCCCATCCCTGTGCACTGCAGTAAGCGGGCCTTTCATCCCCCTATCCTACATCCGGCCCTGCCCAGTGATTTATAATTCATCTGGGATCCTGCCTCCCTCCGCTTCGCTGCACCAGGACAGCATTAACATTCTGTTTGGTGCCCCCACTACACCGCATGCGTGCGTGTGTGTGGAGCGGGGTGCGTGTGTGTGCGTGTGTGGTTATATCTGAGGCAGGATTCCTGAGAGTACCTCGCCAGCCAGCAAGGCTCCTCTTGGAATGGCTGCTGTTGTAGCTGCGTGCGTGCGTGTTGTGTTCCATGGTGCTGGCACTGCCCCCGTGTTTGGATCAGGTTACTTGTCTGGCTCGCTTGTCTGTCCACTGCTGGTTACTGTACATCTCGCTCGCTCTCTCTCTCTCTCTCTCTCTCTCTCTCTCTCTCCCCCATCCCCCACCATGCCTGACCCTCAGTTTGTACTGACAGAATCACAAACCTCTGCTGTGTGGCTCACCAACAGTGTCCATGGCATCTAAATGTGTCCCATGTGACACGTACTGCTGGCTTAGATCTCAGCCAACCCTCACGCTTGGCTGGCACCTGTAGTATGCTGCTACCAAGCATGCGAACATCAACCGGTTGTGCTTTTCCAAGCATTACTGCTTTTTTGTGCTTTCACGCAGCTGCAAGGCACCAAATGTATCAAAAGGGGCACGCATGTAGAGGAGGCAACAGCCACAAGTCAGAGTAGCGCACATGCCTGTGTATCTCGTATAATTTAACCTTAACTCCTGATCCCAGTGCAGGGCTCCAGACAGCGACCAGCGACCATTTTTGGAGACAGTGCGACTAAATTTTACAACTAGGCGCGCCAGTGTGACTTGCAAATGTGTTTGCGTTATATCATTATTACCGACTCGCCGTTGCTCTACCACCATTTCAAAACATGCATGATGTCATCTCAGTAACCCACCGTGATTGGCCCGCCAGCAGACTATAGAATCTCATCTTAGTGCTGATGATGCACCTACAATTTTCAGTAAGGAGCACCAGTGCTGCTAGTGGAAAAAGTTAGTCTGGAGCCCTGTCCCAGTGCCATGCACACAAAGGGGAAGCCAAAGGTGGGAGGATTGTAGCCAGATGTTCAGCATCTGCATGGAGCTGTGCATGCCCTGACAGTGAATCACTCTTACACACAATATAATGGAGGCCTCCTGCTGCTGAAGCTAGCTACCACAGTAACTGTGTAGCTATTTCTCTGTTGTTATTTGCACTTGGGTTAGGTACTGAACTTTGTACAGACTGAATTACGTACAGATTCAGGTCAAATCACTTGGTACCAAATCGTGGTACTTTGCTCTCACATTTGGGAGGGTGCAACTTGTTAGGCGGTGGCTGCAGGCATGTCGGAAATTTTTATAAAAGATTGCTAATTGTGTTTTCATTGAGTTTAAACAACCAGTTTGCAATGTGGCAATAAGTTTGAAATTACATTTTAGTTGCGTCTTATTTTTAGAGAAAGGTACCCAGGATACCAGGTAGCGGTATCAGTTTAAAGGTGGTAGTAGTAGTAGTAAGACTATACTAATAAGACTTCTCAACATCTGCCTGGTCTTTGTTTGTCAAGACTATAAAATACTCTCTTCCATCATGTCTAATAATCAAAAATATAAATTATTTTAATTTCTTTTTTTTTTTATTGTGTGACGTTGAGACAGATCATTAGGCCAGTCAACCCAGGTTATGCTAGTGGTGAATGTTTACAAATGATTGCGTGTGAATTAATAACTGGCTACAACTCACGCTTTTAAATATTATATTATGTGGTCTAATTGTATGTATGGTAAGAAGTTGATGTGGTAATGGCGTGGGATAAGAGGCCAAGTGAAATGTCTTTCTTAGAGATTCTTGGAGTAAAGCAGGTTTTATTTTTGTCGTCCTTCCTATGTCACAAGACTGGTGCAACTAAATCAAATCTGCTTAAAAACAAATGTGCTCTCCTGTGTGGTCGCTCTGAATAAGGTTATGAGATGACTCGAAGCATAGAGGCACAGCATTGTCATCGATGCCCTACTTTAAATCATTTCACACCACAGACATAAGATGCCGGCACTGAACGTCCGCCATCTCTCTCACACATGCAAGCTCTGTTGCTCTCCGGCGAGTGATGCCATAGTGCTGTACCTTTTCGGCAAAATCACGTATTTGGATGAAATGGGATAATTATGCCTGCTCTCAGATACAGCCAACGTTTTGGGTCAGCATGGGCCCGATACTGTATCCCTAGGTCTTGGCCAAAAAACATTACCTAATCACAATTAATTAAGAATGTGTCTGATTGGTGAGACTGTTGTTTTGTAAATAGGGTGCGTTTAATTTGAAGCATCAAAGCACCGATATTGTCCCTGATCAAATGTAATTATCCACAGTCATGATCAGGAATAATTGCGCACTTTATTGTGCTGCCCCTGTGAGAAGGTATGTGTGAATGCATAGTTGGGTTTGTCTCTGGAAAAGGTCACATCCACTATTTCTGCCACTCGTCCCCTGCCTGTCACTCTGTTCATTATCCAGCATGGATCTCTCCCTCCGCTTGGCGTTTATTTTTACCTCCACACACAATCCTTAATTAATGCTGCTTCACTCACCGTGTCTCTCATCTCTCCCCCTATCTCCCTGTGTGTGGTGTCTCTCTCTGCCTTACACACATACACGCTCACTCATTCATCTGCTCCAAGCATGGGCGTGCCCTGCGTTAAGTCATGCATCTTGGCTGTCAGTCTCTTGCTCATGCATAATGATCGAAATCACATGCACATTTTACAATTGTACAATTTTACCATTAAAATAATCATCTCAAGATGAGTCAATACATGCCATTCCACAATTTTTTCAAGGGATTGTGCCTTTGTCTCATCAATATTCACACTACAGCCTTCCACTAAAGATGCTTGTGTTTAACAATGTGTTGTCTTGATGGATTGCTGGAGATTTTAATGATGGTTGCAATCCCAATCTGCTTCAATTTCTCTTCGCTTTTACAAAGTAAATTGCCTCACAAACCATAGTTTGGTTTGTATCAATGTAATGAGTCACGGTTTTCAGTGTGTTTCTCATATAAATGCAATATCTTTATTATTACGTGGCTGTATAAAATTTTAATTCTTTAATTGGGATTGTTATACCACGACACTAGGTGATATATAGAATACTTGATGTTTCACGGCACGTATGGCAATATCACAAATATAGTGTGTTTGTGTGCGTGTATAGAGAGTCTGTGAGGCCGAATGCTGGAGATATACCAATATTATAGAATTAGGCGCAACAGGTATGCTACAAGCTACAAGCTAAGTAACACACACATTTTGCTGTACAGTCTTTGTTTGGGTCTGCCATAAATTACCATGCTACTTTAGATCATGTAGCTTACATTTATTTGTATATTTCCATTATTTGTTAAACCAGTGAAGTAAGTCCGACAGTCTATTCAGATTAGTTAACAGCTTGATCACGTGCGTTCAGCATTGGCGACCATAGCAAACTCTTGCCAATGTTTGCAAACATATTCGAACCATTCTGTTTGTTTTGTGTTCGCCACAAACATTTGTGAACAGAAGCGTTCACCACGGTTTGCCAATTGTAAACGAACTTCAGGTAGTAGGCTACGTTGCTCCTTTGTTTACATTCAGTGGACAGTGTCATGTCGGCTATACATGGGGCAGATGCTTCATTTATTGTCTCATGTTTTTATATACAGTGCAATGCTAGTCTACGGTAGCATAGGCTTTTTTAATAAAACATTTAGCTTAGTTTTAACCCTCGTAGGCACAGTGTATTCAATCGATCCAAAAGTGCTGTCAAACACTGATACAGTACTGTGTGTAACTTTGTTACTCCTCTAAATGTGTTGTCATAGAAGTAGGCCATGCTAATATACTTATGGTTCTACAGAACTGAACTGTCCTAATGCATGTTAAGTTAATAGCCTATTGCACAATCAATAGAGTTGCCAACTGTCCCGTATTAGCCGGGACGTCACGTATTTTGGGCTAAATTGGTTTGTCCCGTACGGGACCTTCCATGTGCCGTTGAGATAGACTACACTACTCTGTAATTACGTGACGGCACTGTTCACTCACTTCTAGACCTGATAGAACAGTAGTAACAAATGTGTGGGGCACGCGGAGTCACGGGTTAGACCTGTCTGTGTGACAGGTCACCATGGTTACCTGGCATCTAATCACAGGCCCTCTTGTGTACCTGAATTATACGTAGCCGATAACGTAAATGCGTTAATTTCAGCGTTAAACGTGTTTTGGTAATGTCTGCTGTTGTGGTGGCTGGTTTAGCGTGTGGAAATATAGATACATATATTGATAAATCCACAATAAAGAAAAACAACTGTCCTGCAATAGAACGCGAACGCTAGATAACAGACAGACCCAGTAGAGGCAGCTTACAGCGCAAGTCATTGCCCAGATTTGCCTACACTGTTTACCAAAATCTAAATAAGACCATATTTACCATTACGTGATTACTGCTTGATATGCCTCCTGGAAAACAAGTGATTTGCACTTATAAAAACTCCTTCTAACATTCACATTGAAATCCTAAATTGTAGGCCTATATAGCCAGCCTACTCTCTGTGAAACTGTACCCTACATAATTGGCAAACATTAGCTAGACTACTTGTGTATTAATATAATTTATTTATCTGCTGTCTGATTATATATTGGATATGTGCTTTTTTTCTTGTTCTGAAAGATTGACAGGCCTACAGGGGGAGGGACTTAGTGAAGGGTAACGGAACATGCCTTTCTTAAAAATAGTTAAGAACAGGTACTTTTTTACATGTACTTGTGTAGGTTTCTGAAATTGTACTTTTTTCTTATTTTTTATAGTAGACTAATTGTACTTAACTTGAGTATATATTTGCAGTAGACTACTCTACCAGCCCTGATAATGATACAGTAAAAAGCTAAATTGAATATATTTGTTACCTTTCCTATTAAATAATAAAAACACCATATCGCCATGACACCATGCATCTGTCAAAATATGGCATGGTGTCCCTTATTTGGTAGTGAGAAAGTTGGCAACCCTAACAATCAATGCAGTCGGTGCAATGTTTATATGAATATGATTCATTAAAACTTACATGGGCTATAGTAGAGCTGAGCAGATAAAACATTTATTTGTAGTTTAGGCTATTATGTTACTTGAAAAAAAAGTTATTCTTTATATTTCAGCACATTTACATTTTTAGTCACCGGCCAAGGTGGCTGGGAGCATTTGTGTTTTACCGGTCAAAATAATAAATAATTTTCGTGTCGTATATGCCTTAGTATTTCATTGGGATACTAACTCATGATAGCACCCATAGTTATGCAGGCCTATCTACTCTAATATAGCCTTACTGTAGTCAGCCACGTACAACTCTTTCCTCTACAAACCTCCTATGGTCACATTAGTTATTTTTTGCACTGCTTCGTCATCGGGTTTTCATGTTTGAAAGGTTGGCTTATTCCCTTTTGAATATTGACACTGTATGTATTTTGCCTGACTGTATAGCAAGTGGGGCTGGCTGGATACCATTCACATTTGAAATGGTACCTTTTATACTCTATGTAATAACACAAAAAAAGGTTGTGTCGGCTATTGCTGTATACGAGGCCATATGCGAGTGCCACTGCTGAACTACCCTTTAATGCAAAAACCTATTTCACAAGTAGGAGGTTGGTGTAACAAAGATATTTGCTATAATGTATATATTTGTTATATGCCTTGAATAATACCTAAAATTACTTTAAACAGCTTCAAGCTCACGATTAAGACAATTTATATTTCTTCCTGGTTGTTTCTCGGACATCGCATAAATACCGTCCTTGCTCTCTCTGATTGGCTATTTCTGCTTTGTTTTTTACGAAATGATCAGATCGGTTTGGAAGATCTCAGAGAGCCAATCTGAGAGAGTAGGGGCGTGTATTCACGAATAATGTGTGTGTGTATGTGTGTCAAACTCAACACACGCGAGAGCGGTAGAGAGAAACTCACACTCAATATGCATATGCCTATTTTAGTTCAAACATTTACCCTCCAGTGTGGTGGATAGTATCTAAAATGTACTCGCCAAACTGAAAATCTTACCCACACTTGGTGCTCGGCGGGTGTTAATTTTGGACCCTGCCTATGTGACGCTGTTACAGAACATGTATTTGAGCCACACTGTATTTTCTGTTTAGTAGTAAGACTTACTTACATTGACTTCCTGGGCCCTCACCATGTTTCCATTCACACTTTTGGAGCAGTGTGCAATTTTACACTGTCCTTATTACTGGCACTTTGCTGAACTGAACTAAATGTTCAACGTGCCAAACCACCAGGCACTAGGCATACTGACGTAGAGTTCTAGAGAGCATATCATGTTGAATGGTAGATAAACTTTATTGGAATTTCTATGCAATTCCTTGCATTGAACTGATCCAATGTTATTTCCTACATAAAGTTGTAGAGAAGAGCTGTTACCTCAACTTTAGGCAAAATAAGCCACCAGCCACTTGGTATTTACCCACATTGCAGTGCAGATAGTTACAAATGTTAGTGTGTCTGTGACTGTGTGTGTCTGTGTGTATACATTCATGTGGATTTCTGCTTGTACTGACAGATTCTCTCTCCTTGAGCAGCCTGGATGCACAGAAGATTACAGTTGTGACACATGCAATATTGTAGCCTAGGGCTGTGGGAAAGAGTTGCCAAGGTGATTTGTGCTTTTCAATGGAAGCGGTTTGGAGGTGGTAGGGGGTGTGTGGAATGGCAGTTGTGTTGTTTGGAACAGGGGCGTTTACAAGCATTTATGTTTAAAGCTTTTAGACGTACACTACCTCCTTATCTATGAAAGAAAAGATAACATCACTGATCGCTGTTATTTTTACTAAAACAATTATATTTTTAAGTGACTGTAGTGTTGGTGTACTATATGCATGTCTCCAGTCTTCATTCTCAACGAGCTGCGGCCCTAAAAAGTTCTAGGGTTTGTATTAAAGCATTAAAACAATTGTTGTTTTACACACATACATATTTGTTCATCGTCAAACAAAACGCTTCTGTAACAAAAGTTGCTGTATGCTGCAGCTCTCTCCTGCTTTGATTGCAAATAGTTTAAAAAAAAGTTTGTTGGGCTGACGATATAGAAGCTTTGTTTGTCTGTTGTCTAAATACCCTGTAAGTGTGTTTCGTTTAAATATTGTTTCATCTCTGCCTGCACCAGTAGAACATGCAAAACAAAAGGCTACGTTCAGACTGCAGTCCTTAGTGCCCAATTCTGATTTTCTTGTTTTGCTGTTCACATTACCTGTTGAATGTGGCACGTATCAGATTCTGAACTGATCACGGTTCACACTAGAATGTGACCCGCACGCACACTAATGAAAGTAACATTGACTGAGAACAACAAAGTCCGCCATATACGGTCAAGTTATACGTTGACGTGAAGTGGAAGCCAGCGAATATACACAGAAGAAGCCCTGTTGTAGGCTACTACAGCCTGTTAAACACTCACATGGAATATGTTCTTCCCCAGGCATGATGCGGATTGCCCACAGACTGCCATTGGCAGTATCATAGTCAGACATGGGGCTATTGATCAGATTTTGTGGCAGGTAGTCAGGGCGAAAAACCATGCAAAATGTTTTCTTTTAAATCTGTGTATTTCTGCTTCTCCGATTTAGGCTAGGCCTACTGTATTTAGTCTGCTCCGCGAGGCAGCAAATATAGCCTACGCCTCGTGTGCAGTATCCGAACACTCATTATTTAACATGGGGGAGAACGATGATTCGCTCCGCACTCTGTGTAGTATTGTGTGCAATGGTGTTAACACCTCGCTCTGAACATCCAGTGACTTATTTAGCCTACTGTATGTTCACTTGCGAGGACTACAACTTCTCCCGCTCAGAGGTAATAAATGTTGACCAACAATGGCCATGAGTGAGCCTGATTGCTAGTCACACAGTGAATGTCTATCTAGAGTGACGTCAAAGTCACATGAATCCTGATTTGACTGTTCAGACTAAGATCGCATTTAAAATAATCAGATATGTATCTGATTTAGTACCACATATGAAAGTGGCCCAGATCTGATTAGAAAATATTCGATTTCATATGATTTGTGCTGTTCACACTGCTCTGAAAAGATCAGACCCGAGTCACTTGGGGGCGAAATAATCTGACATGGGCCAGATTTGTGTGTGACCGTAGCCTATGTTACCCACTGGCCTCTAGCCAGTTGCCATTTAAGCGCTTATTAATGTTGAGTGTGTCAGTATAGACGTGTGTGAAATGAGGCAGCTTGTGAAAGTAGCTTGTGGCTTAACAACCTGTAGAGGACTTAGAAGACACCATAATGCCATACGCTCTGTCCTGACCCTCCCAGAAACACAGTGTGACATTGTCACGTGAACAGCGATTATACAATTTCACAGTCATGATAGGCCACCCGCCACCAATAAAAGCCACCTCTGCAAAAAAAAAAAGGATGTGTGTGTTCCAAGCTCTCAAACTCATCAAAAATTAGACAAGAAGCCAAATAGGCAGAACCAATCAAGTGTATTCATAAACTGTATATTTTGTTTCATTGCATGTGAATCCTTATTACTGCTCAGACATGTTTTGGTTCTACACTAGGAATGAAGGTGGCTAACCATTTTGTGTTGTTTTAGGCAACATGAGCATACTGTACACAAAATGCATAGTACACAAAGTAAAATGAAATCAATATAAGATAGCTCGCTATCTATAAGTGTATTGTGGGGTCCGACTCCTACGTAAGTCCGCCATTCTCAGCAGTTCTACCTGACAACCAATAAACTCCAAGCAGGGGGTTGGGATTGTGAAAACAGCATGTGCACATCCTTTTAGTCCAGAGATTTGGAGCAGGGAATTCTGCCGCTGTCTGTGGTGTAGTGTTTGTCATTAGCTTGGAAGTGATTATTCAGCCATTTTTTTTTTTTTTTTTATAAACAGGCCAATCGCAATATTATCTCCTGACCGTACAAATCTCATATATAGTGTTTTAATAGTGCCATGCTAATATTCTAGAACTGTAGCTTATTTACACAGCTCTATCTAGTGGGTCTTTGAGAGTGCGTTCATTCAGGAGTTGAGCCTTCTGTTAGTCCGCATTGCTTTTGGTTCATATGCAGAAGCACTCTTCTATGGCTGCATTTACTCTTCCTCCGTTTTTCTTTTCTTCTCTTTTGCACGCACTAGCTTCTCTGTTAGGGATGAGACAGATGCAGGCCTGAGTTGCTAGGCAACAGGCTGTGTGTGTGTGTGTGTTATCACAATATCAGGGTTTTGCATGTGTGCGAGCGAGTGAGAGTGAGCGAGCGAAAGAGAGAGATGATTAGAATGAAATGGAGCGAAAGGCAGAATAGAAAAAAAGCATTCAGAGAGGAGAGATGGGAATGAGTCAGGCTGTTGATAAAGCTGCAGGGTGAAAGCCAAGAAGCAGTAGATTGTCCTTGGTCTTCCTAGTGTATATTTGTGTGTGTGTCTAAAGACGAAGAGATGCACACCCACACTCACATTCATACAGACCTGCCACTATCTTAGTGAGGTCATTGGCAAAGACGACATGATTTAGCAGGCAGGCAGGCAGGCTCTGAGCTCTTATTGGAGGGAACAGAGAGGTGTTGGGGGGGGGGGGGGAGCGTGTTCAGAATAGGAAATCAGACCGTGATTGGATTCCTCCCCTCACTTCACTTCTCTCCCTCTCTTTGCTTGCATCTTTGCGTCCTTCCTTTGCTTGTTCTCCTAGAGATACAGCAGGACATCTTCCAGCTAGCCCTCTGTCCATTTTCACATTTGCCATTTTGCATTCAGCTCAGCTTGTTGTTGTGTAACACCTGCTCCTCATTTTAGATTAGTAGGTGGAGCTTAAAGTCCTTATGTTAAATCTGTTATTTTGGTCTGTTCGGTTTGAAATGCTGCTCCTTCTGTACTGAGAGAATGTGATGCAGAGCCTTTATTTTAATAGATAATAAGGGGCGTATTCACGCTAGAGCTTTTGGTGCCGACCCGAGCCCACTTTGGTTTGTTTTGATGTAAACAGTTTATCAAACTGAAGAGTCCTCCAGAAAAAGGGTATTTGGGGTTTGGTCCACCTTGAAAACTATCTGACTTAACACCTGGAAGTAAACATTATTGTTGACTTGTTTGTTTGACGGTCAAACAATCATGAGTGTGAAACTATGGTGGGAAAGGTACTACGTGGTTGGCTGAGGAATCCAAACTGTTCGCTTACCTAAAGGGGTATGTGTACTGTGAGCATAGCTGCAAATAGTTTCGCATTCTTGCATCACTCTCCAGCAGTACGCATATGTGGCATAGTGAAAATGCCGAACACGGTTATTTTGGTCGCTATCCATTTTGCCAATAGTATTTTGCCACCCTTTTGCGTCATTGCCTAGTGACATTGGTAAATATAAGCCGTATGCACACGCGTTTTGTGTTGATGACACCAACGGACTTATAAACCAAATATCAACAAGCGTTCTCCAGAATGACGAGATTGAGGAGATTGTTTAGCAGCTAAGCAGCCGTCCTTCAGCAGTTCAGAAAGCCTCTGATCTCTCAGTTCTTTGTAATTGTATTCCATTTTTACCTCCACGCTCACGGTCACAGTGAGATTCTGTTCCTCTCTGGCTAAATGTATCACCACACTGTTTTGTTACATGCTCAAGTACACATGTTCTTTTGTGTGCTCGCTCACGTGCGTGTCAGCCCTCTGTTCTGTATGCAGGCTTGTAATCATGGTTGTGGCGCATGTGTGCGTGTCCTCGCTTGCCTGTGTGTGCACTTAAATGTGTCCGTCTCCCTTCTATACACAGGCATAATGAAGTGAATGGGTTCAGGTCAGGGACTGAGCATTGGAGCTGGGCTCCGGTTGCCTGGATACAGCAGCAGGGTCTGGCTGGCTTTATTTGCACACCAAACAGGCTAGCTAGCTGCTGCCACTCTCCTCTCCATCCACCGCTCTCCTGCAAGGCATGTAAATAGACCGCCACGGGCGCTTCTGGGCCACTGCACAAACAACACCCAAGCACGCACGTGCACACACACACATACATACACACACTGGACATCTCTTCATGAAGACGCAGCGGTTGTGTGTGATGTAATGTCACGTGGTCCAGTTGTGCGAGGTTTGCGGACGGGGGGGGGCTGTGTGTCACATTGGTTTCATCATTCATATTACAGTGTGGACTTACAGTGTATCCATTAACCAACATTACCGTTGACCAGCTCGCTGCAACTGCTGCTGTTTTTTGTGTTAGGTTGGGCAATAGGCATTGGAAATATGCACACAGCACAAACACGCACACTGACAAACCCAGAGAGCAACATGCCCTGCCCTGTATGCAGCTGCTGTGTTGTTCAGCTGTCGGAGTGGAACATTTGAAGTGTGTGGAAGTGTGTGTTGTGCACTCGCAGACACACACACACACACACAGAGAGCTATGAGTTAGGAGTGGCACATGGGGGTGGAGAAAATGTCTGTCAGATGTGTGTGTGTGTGTCGTTCTGCCAAAGCTAGGGTAGGGATATAAAGTGATGAAATTCATACATATTTCAGTTTCAGGGTCAAAGTTTGCTAAACAGAACATTGACTAGACTAATCTAGACTGTTGCTTTACTTGCGTTCTTCATTTATGACCAAAAGTCCTACTCGTTATACCATATCGTGTGTGAAGACATTTGTTCCCCATCTGCTTTAGTTAAGAGGCCCATTTGTGTACGTCCATTTACTAGAAAGCTTTTATCAAGGAAAATACGAGGCTAACCGCTTGATAGCATAGAACGTACAGTACTTAAGTTGCGAACCTAATGACACTGGCTCAACTATAGTTGACCCAGTGTCATTTCCAAGTAAACTTCTCTGGAGCTAAACTACATATTTCATCATGTGTTTTAAATGGTCATGGTCTATTCTACACAACCATTATATGAATTCAATATTTTCAAATGACTGTTTGTGTTGTATCCATCAAATAACCTAAAGTATGGGTGCAATAAGATACAGCTTGCTGCTGTTCCTACTGTATCTGCAGCTGACTTGAGGATGTACCAGGCGATGTTAGTTTCTTATTTGAATCAACGTATTTCATTAAAAAAGAAACGCACATATAGACTTATCACTGGGTCATAACATCCACAAAGCATCTACAAAAATACTACACTACGATGTAGTTACAGTGCAATATAGTTCTATAAATATGACATTGTATTTTAAATTGTTCCAAGCTGACCGAACATAACCACAGCCGGGGCATTAATACGGAAGCAAAATGCGTGTTAAATATAGTATATGTCGGAATATAGAACGCCGAGTGAGCAAGAGGGAGTGGGGGAGAAAAAAACAAGAGAGATGCCGGTTACAAGCATTGTATTACAATAAAACACACTCTGTGTTTGGATGTACGGCCGTGGTCTTTCATTTTATCCAAATAATCCATTGGATAGGCTGTAGTTTTTCAGGTTTCAGAAAATGGTAAGAACTGAATTTTCATAAAGTTGCGTTAATTTAATTGAAAGTTTAACTGAGATGTTGATGGGATGGGATGTCATGACAGATTAGTATTGTACAAAATGGCAGGTCAATCAAAACTATGGCCATGTTGAGTTGTTTGGTACCGGACTACCTACTAGTATTGCACCAAAATGTGACATAATGTTACATAGCATATGTCATTAAATGACGAGATTACATTTATTAATTCACACATTTATTTGTGCTTTGTCATTATCGATCATGAAACGTATGATTGAGCATTACTGTCACAGACGAGATCTCAAGTACCTGTGACCATCCCTAATCAAAACCCACCTACTTGATAAGAGAGGTATTTTGATACATAAAATGTACTGCATAACATAGTGACCAAATCGGACATTAAACTTATGATGAGGAATTAGTTGGGAAACCAAATGACTGGTGGATTGCTTGTGTTTTATTTATATTTTATGCTATATACTGCTTAAAATAAATGGAAAGTCTGAAATTATATAGCACTGCACTAGCGTTGCGACGGAATTTGCTTATGTGTAGTTTTGTGAGTGACAACACTAACAACCCACTACCCCAATTCCCGATAGTGCTGAACTGCTTACAGGGGCCTATGTATCAGACGTTCAGCACCATGTAACGTTGTGCTAGGCTAATGGACATTAGAGGCTAAGACTACTTGGAGGGTTGAGGGTATGTTAAACATGGTTGGGTGGAGAAAAAGGGAGTATGTTAGAGAGAGAGAGAGAGAGAGACACACACAAGGAGGTGAAGAAGAGTGCTGGCAAGTTTCTGTCCTCTGAAAGAGAGAAATTGCTTTTCTGGCTCACCTCTTACTGCTCCTCTATTCCCTGCAATCTTCTCCCTGTCCAAGACAAGCTCAACTGATGTCATGCACTCATCTCTAAAGTATAATTCTCCTCCTGTCTCTCTGCTCTTTCTGACTTGTGGTCTCGAGTGTCTGTTTCACATTGTCACCAGGCTGAGAGAATTATGTCTGTAGCCTTACCAATTTCTATCTTAAAACTTAATTTCTACAATGCATAGGCCTAAATGTTTTTACAGTGTACATTTTTTTCATTGGCGCGAATTCTCTGCTTCACCTTGACTGATCTTATGTTTTTACCTCTGTAAGTCAGTTTTGGGCGAAAACGGCTTGTTGATGTTTCTTTGAATGAGATCTCTAGTGGTCATGATGTATGGCATACAGATTGCCGTGAAACCTTTTGCATTTCACCAATACCTCTTGGACCAGTTTCACTAATACCTCTTGGGCCAGTTTGCCAACAAACTAATTATCGTTAGACTTCAGGAAACTACATGACGACTACATTACAAAGCGTTTTGTGTTTTGCACTGCCAGAAAGGCGCTATATCAAATAAAGCTAATATAATTACTTAGGACCTGGTCTGTTTGTTAGCCTATATTTTCTGTGCACATTTCCCACTTGAGTTTGTAAGGAGCATGTATTCACTCCAGCCTATTCGGTTGAAATCTTGTTTTGATTCATCATATTCTGTTTAGTTAAAATAATCGTACATCAATGAAAATGATTCAGTGTCCTTTGCTGTCTTTGAGAAACTGTGCTATATTATGTTCAGTTATTGATTAAGCAGGTCTGGGGAATGATGGCAGTCTGAATGTCACCAGTTAAACCAATGTGTTATGTCTTCTGGTTCCAGGTCAGTGGTAAGACTTTGAAAATGTTTCTCTGTGCGTTTGCTTGCTAGCATGCTTGTTGGCCAGATGGCTTTCTGTCACTTGCTAGCTGAGAGGTGTTAGTTTGGTCTCATGGAGTAGTAATTTTCATTTATTTATTTATTTATATATATTTTTTTTATTTATTATTTAAGGCAGGGGAGGGGTTATGTTTTTCTTATGTGGTTTACAGTGGAAGAATGTATCATCCAAAACAAGTGCTAGACTGGAGCTTTAATATTACACATGACCCAGTTATATATTTAGTGAATATGAAGTTGCTTTTATATCCTTCTCCTACATGTAGCCTAAACAGAGGAGCCAAGAGTCGTTTTGCTGAACCCTCGTCATTCTGCGCGTGCACCTCTATTGACGACAAATAAAAATCCCTGTCTCAGCATTGACCAGCTTGCTATGGGAGATAGCCAAGTCCTTGTCCAGCAACCATGGTCTCTACTCTCTAGCTTTCAGTTATAGGCAATGGGTGGCTGGGAAAAGGTTGATTCATGTATCACCCTTTTGTACTTAATAAATAAGAGGACAGTGAGTGGACAGACTCACATCTTGTATACAGGAATGGGTAGGTAAAGAGTGAGAGAAAACAACATGTAACTAAATCTAATGTGTTGTGGGGGGTGATTGTTAGTGTGTCCCGCGTTCAAGCAGGAAGCAGTCTTATAAGGCGATAGATCTGTCCTCTGTCGCCACTGTATCTACCGCTAGCAGACATCGATGCAAGCACTTGCAAAGCACGCGTCTGTAAGCTGCTGCTGATCCTCTGTGCTCACAGATGTGACGATGAATCTTTTGATTAGTGCGATTAGAGGAAATGAGACTTGCGTCTCCTCCATCGGGGGTTTCCTCTCCCCACATGTGCATTCGAGGTGGGTGCACGCGTGACACGTTACTCCGTTCTGTGTGTTGCTGCTACGACGTGTGCATGGCAGTCTCAAAATAGTTGCTCGATGATTGATTTTTAGATGACTGGTTGACCTAGTCTGGAGGCATGTCGTGTGTTTGTAGGTGCGTTACCACCCACTTTGTTTACAATCATATTCGCAACGTCAGGAGAATCTTGAAACGTTCTTATAGTGCATGCACTAGAATTAGAGTGGCGCATATATAATTTCCTGGTTACCACATTTCCACTTTTGTTATGTGCAGTCACCGCAGGTCACACACACACACACACAGATCTTAATAACAGTTGCGTCCTTCGTCATTAGTCTGAATGTCCTTCCCTAGTGCTTAATGCAGTGGTCATGATGCAGTATGCAGGCTGTTTCCCAATCTCATGTATTTTTGGTTTCTGGTTCATGTGGAGATGCGTGTAGCGACCCCTGAAGGGTGTGTGTGCGTGTGTGGGGCAGAGTTCATGTCTGTGGTCCAGTAGCACAGGGCAGAGCTTTTGGTTCAGCAGATAATTCAGGGCTGCTAGATTGTATGCGTCTGACTGCATATGGTAAAACCCTCAATGGAGATAGAAGGCGGAGTTGGTACTGTAGGTGTGTGTGTGGCTGTTGTCCAGACGTGCCAGGCACTGCCCTGAATACATTCCTCAGCTGATCTTAACTCTCCTCCTATCACACAGCACGCAACATCTTCCCTGCTCTACCCTGTTAATAGGCCTAGTCCTGCTGAAGCTTTCAGGGGTCTAGAGATGGATGGATGGATGTGTTTTTTGAGTGAATGGGATCCCTTTCACCTGGGAGTCGGCGCTTCACTGGCTGTACCTCCAGCTTGGGTTGGGCAGAGGCAGGCCAGATAAACACTGGCCTGGCAGTGCTCGCTCTCCCTCCACAGAACAGGGGTGTAATTGACCAAAATGAAGGTCTTGATGTACCGCTAATGGCTACATTGTGTGGAAATGTGTTTTTCAAAGGAATAGAGTGGTCAGGCTCTGACCCCCCTCTCTCTCTCTCTCTCTTCTCTGTCCCAGACGGTCGATGATGACGCAATGGCAGCGTGAATGAGGCTTGGCGTGGCGAGAGCTAAACGATGCCCAAAGGTGGGGGTTCTAAAACCCCCCAGCCAGACCACTTCCCACTTGGGACCGACATGGTGGAGAAGCAAGGTGGGAAGAAGGTAAGATTTAAAAAACCCCCCCCCCCCCCCCACACACACACACACACACACACACACACACACACACACACACACACACACAAGAACTGTATTACAATAATTTAATTGAGCATATTTAATTTATAACAGCAGCAGCACTAAAGGCTGCACACATCCTTGTATCCCCACCGCCATGCGTCTGCTTACCCATAATCCTCTAAGGACGTTGGTTTTGCACGGTGCTGGCCTCATTACACTTTCAAAGTCATAGTAATCATAATAACACAATCATATTGTTGCGCTATTAGTCTGCTCCATGGGAGCCTGCCCTGGTGCTCCTTTACATTTATCACAGCCCTGGGGTCTCCCAACGCAAACACCATGGTTACCATGACCTCTGCGTTAGGCTCTGCTGCAGTATGATGTGTTGTTTGACTCGGAGGATAAAGGATACATTGACGGTAATCTCGGCATTCTATGCCTTGCTGCTGCCTTTGCATGGATAGTGCGTGCATTGGTGTGTGGGATCAGAAGAAGAGCCACACTACGTTATGGCGGACTAACGGCCGCATGTGTTTTTCCTGACCATTGAGTCATTGAGTCATTACCTATTGTCAGTAGCCTCTGTTAAATATTTGAGCTGCGACAGCTACCCATTTGTGTTTTGTGGGCGTTGTGTGCTGTGTCTTAGTGGTGGCGGGCTGGTCTTGGAAGCAAACGCCATGCAGAATAACAAATACAATTAGCTTAATAGCTCCCTGGACACTTAAACTCAATGATAAAGTTAGCTGCAACGCTGTGACCTACTGTACGCTGCGTCTACACTCGCTAAGCATCCTCATTAGCTTATCTCATCAGGTAGCTTTCATGTGATGAGTTTGGGGGTTATGTGCGGATCCTTATAAATGGAGTCACGCATGCCTGCAGGGCTCCATGTTATGCGGAGAGAGCAGACATTACCATTACATCATTCCATTTGATGGATACTTGAAAGCCTTAACTACCATGAGTGCATACATTATTCAAACACCAGATAGCGTTCTGTGACGATGAAACATCTCCCTAGTCCCCAATATGGAGCGAAGTGCATGAGGTTATGCTTGTTGTTTATATTTCGGTAGATGGCAAACTGCGTTAGATTATCTAATATCATGGTTTTCATTTTGAGTCCTGTGGAGGTTTTAACCGGCCACACCAGATTTGTGTCTTTGTCTGCCCGCGTCACAAAGGTTTGGACGCAGCCTGATGATGTCATAGTGTTTGTTAACTTCTAAGCTACTAGCATCAGCGCTCTTAAGAGGGAGTATATGCAGTGTGCACAGACGTGGAATCATGTACAGCCCTCAACACGGGATTGCATCAGACTCTGGAGGGGAGGGAGGGAGGGAGAGAGGGAGTGGAGCGGAGCAAGGCAGGGAGTGGGAAATGAGGAGGGAGAGAGGCAGGAAAAGCAGGCCAAGCGGTGCATGCATTGCTAGGAGACTACCAAACAATGCCTCGTGAAAGACAGATATGAGAACAAGTCTCTTTGACACAGATGTCTTTTAGCTAAGCTCAGCAAAAATCAAGATGGCCTCACTGACCTGGATTCAGCTAATCCCCCCCCCCCTCATTTTAGTGCTTTGCCGGACACTGTTTATCGCAGTTTAAATTCAGTTTCTTCTCATGCAGCAATGCTAATTTAATCTGCAAGATGAGGCCCGTTTGCGAGCCCAAGGTTTGTGTGTCAAGCCTTTGTTTGCGCTCTCTCTTGTGTCAAGCGTGCCTGCGTGGAGCCCAACTTTGAGAGAGGAAGAGGGTGGCCAACGCCGTTTGTCCCCACTGTGTACTGTAGCATGACATCATAGTCTTATGACTGGGGCAGGGCAGTAGGAGGAGCTTCAACAGCCCACATAATAGAGAGCCGGCCCCAGGGAGAGAAGGGAGAGTGAGAGAGCCGGATTGTAAAAAGAAAGAGAAGCAAAATAGAACACACACACTGTAGTCCGCACCTGTCTTATCTGGCCTGATCCGGTTGTTCGCTTTAGCACCGTATCACTGTAAACTGTGTGTCCAACTGATACACTCGTGCTATTTATAGTTAGCTGTTACATTACTTTATATTTTATACTTTATATTGAAGTTCACATTCTGATCATGCCATCATTCTGTACGTATTAAATTAAATATGTTTCATAATGGATTTATTCAACAATTGCAATTTAATAAGAGGGTATACTACCATTAATCAGCTTTATACAGGTTATATATTTTATTCATTTGTTATATTATTATTATTATTAGCGGCTAGCCTTTGGAGTATCGATATACAAAATGTTAAGTCCATTTATTTATTCGATTATTATTTTGGTTTTCTTTCATTGTTGTGTTAACATTCAAATTATTAACCATGTGCCTTAATATATAGTGATTACATTCATACAGTAGTGGTGGTTATATTCTACTTTTTTTTCTTCACTTCGGCTCACCTGGCATTGTTACAGTGAATGATAGGTAGATTGTGTGTCTGTGAGCCCCTTGATTTACAGTATACAAATGGTGGTGGTAGATTTCTATTTTTCTTTTATATATATAAATATATTGCGACACACTTACTCTTTCTGAGTAATGTTTGTGTTTTCAACAGACCATGTCAAAGTGTAAATATCGCTGAAAAGTCAACGGCAATGTTTATAGCTGAGGAGTAGTCCACACTTTGTTTTTCTCATCCAAATGTATATTTTTGGTGTTCTGTAGTGAATCCATGTGCATGCCCTGACGTTATGGCACATTTTAGTGCACACAACCTGTTTTTACTCTTTTTACTCTACTTTAGCCAATAACTAATTACTCAACTGACTAAATATGACAATTTCTAACAGCAGTTATCCAATACTCAAAAAAGTATTATCAAATCATAATGCACTAAGACGGTATTGAAATTCCGCACAGTTGTTGCTGGTCCTAACTTTCTACTAGGCTTAGATCAAGTTTAGAGAGTTTCTACATCAGAGTTCTGAGAAAAGCTACATAGAAAGTGTAGACATCTGCTCACACCGCCTGCCTGCAGTTAGACGTGGCCTCTTAATGCAGCTGTACCACAGAGCGTTGGCAGTACTGGGCCCGTCTCTCTGCTGTGGCCGGAGAGGCAGGAATCCATGTGGAAATTCCATGGAAAGGTTCTTTCAGCTGTATAGAGCCCCTAAATGGCGGCAATGCTTTATTTTAGCACAGCATAAAGCAGAGCCTACGAGGAGCTAAAACACCAATGCATTTTTTTTTTTTTTTTTTTTGCAGTTTCACTTTCACTCTTTCTTGCCAATTCCCTATTGATCTCTTCTATCACTTTCAGCACATTAATGACACCTTTGACATTTGTGTTGTCTGAATCGTGAGTTTAATGCTCTTTCTCTCGCTCTCTCTGTCTCAGGATAAAGTGTTGTCAAACAAGACTCCCAAATTGGACCGCAGCGATGGGGTCAAAGAGATGAAAGAGAAGGCTCCTAAAAGAAAGCTGCCCTTTACTGTTGGATCCAATGGAGACCAGAAAGATTCTGACTCAGGTAAGAGTTTACTTGGATTCAGATGGTCATGTAATTTGGGGCCTGCATGTTTAGTTTAGTTTTTGTTTTCAGATTGTGATGTGTTGCCATACATCCTTTGAGACCACCAGGAAGTCATTAGTGGGTTCGAAGTGAATGGACCGTCATTGCATTGAGCATTAGGATTAGCTGTGTATGTGTTTTAAACGACCAGTTCATTTGTATTATCGGAAGATGAGCACGTAAAATCATGAGCCAGTTGTATTAGGACTTATGTAACAGAGGTGACAGATGCTTATCCATTATTAGAGGTGAGGGACTACATTTCTGCTTGTTTGGCTTTCTGGATTTACTTTATGCCGGGGTCACACTACACGATTTTAGCCCAGTTTTCAGCTCGCCGACGTGTTTTATGAGCTTACATACAAAAGCCCCCTCGGAGGGAAATCACAGCTCGCTCCTATGAGCAACGATCGTGTAGTGTGAATTGCTTACAACGCGAGCTGAGAGTGTTTGCGACATGTCGGCCAGGCGTCGTAAGGCCCGACTGGCTATATAGGAGGTTAAATATATGGACGAGTTTCAAACAAGGGGCTAAATGCAGGAGTAAATGTAGGGCTGCACAATTAATTGCATTTCAATCGAAATCGCAATTTGCGATTATGTATAAATCGTCTTCACGCACTGTGCGCAGACAACTTGCGCATGTTACCTCCGTGTTAAGGGCAAACTTTTTGATCACCATATATAGTCTCTTTACAGTCTGCATAGTGAGGGAGACTGTAAAGCCAAGCACACAAGACTGTAGCATTTGGTAATTTATCAGATATTCAGTTGTTCCCAACTTGAGTAGACCCATCGACTATATCGACTATGAATGTGTAAAGTTATAATAACCATTGTTGTCCAAGGGTGTTAAGAAAATCAAGAATGTTTCCATGTGAAGCTTAACTGTTTTCCCTGTTGCCTTTTAAATTGGCCCCATGTTTAGGGTTGTGTGACAGAAATAAATTGCCATGGCTTTTGGTAGACTTTTGATGATGGATTAATGCAGTGGTAGGTAGCAATAGGTATAAGTCTAATTCAGTCGTGGTTTTGCTTTGCTTTCCAAAAGAAGTGTTCTTCCTATTGATTCCCTTCCCTCTGGTCATTGGAACCTTGGGTCAAGAATCTTCACCTCCTCTGTGAGAGGAGGTGTTAACTTGGTTTTCTCAGTGTCTGTCTATTATTATGCTAATTACATTAAACGAGGCTGTTGCCACATCTATAGGACTGTAACAGAATGTACTAAGTTTTACAAGCGTTTTTCTGGTATTTTCTTTTATGGGTTAGAATATATACATTTAGAGAATTATTGTTTCATGAAACTTTGTTTTTCTGGATATAGATTCATAAAAATCCTGTACTGAAGGATGTAGCTCAGTGTATAGTTACAGTTAATCTGAGAATTAGTGCTGCCCATTAGGCTAATGACCAGCTGCTTTTTCTTTACCCTGTCTCTTCACCTGGGCGCATCTGCAGTGTATCCTCTGCTTAGCAGACAGGCTTTGTGTCCTCTTGGCTGCTCTGTAATATTCCTGTGTGTTGTTTGGTCTGACATTGTAGTGTGTTTGGGTGTTGCTGGTTCCTCTCCTGCTGGGTTATTGTCTGTCCCCTATGGAGCAGTATATCTGCAGGCAACGCTTTACACCTCCAGCACATGATAGTGCCCTGTCCTCCTCCCCCCTGGCCATGTGGCTGTTTCCTGACTTCCTGACCTCTGCTTTCACTGTAGCACGCATCTCATTACTTCTCCACAACAAATCAAAAGCATTATTAGAGATTACTCATATGGAAAACGTTGCAGCTTGGTACAAAGTACGGTATTTATAAACGGGCATCCGTGACGGTAATCTACAGAACATTTGTAGGTCGTGTGACCAAACTAGGCTGAAGGGTAACTAGATATCAAATGAAAACAAATGCATTATTGTTTTATCTTGGTTTTTTTAATACATTTTTTTAAGAAGTACCACTTTCCTATATTTAGTGTAGTTCTGTAGTGTGTGTGGAAAAAGTTCATATTTGTATATGTGCTAACGGTAATCTCAATTTTGGATGCAAAATAGAGCTGTTTGAGTTTACTGCCCGATGTATAATCAAATGTTTTTATGTTGAGCCACTGCAGATACTATGTTTTTGGTAAAACTCTGAGATTAATATTTACTTCAAAATGCTGGGTGGAGGGAGTCAAGTGCTCTTTTATGTTACCCAATTTCTTAGGAATGCACGATTGCATTATTCCGATTTAACGTTTTTTGTCAAGCCTGACCAGCCTGTTACAATTTTTGACGAGTTCCATTTCCATAGTGTTTAAATATTTATTTTACAGCTATATGTCATTTAGATGCAGCTATACTGTAGGCCAATTTAGTTTAAAATGTATTCACATTTTATGGTCCCTATTGCCGGGGTCACACTACACAAATTTAGCCCAGTTTTTAGCTCGCCGCCGGACAGACAAAGCCTCAACTCGAAGGGGAATCCCAGATTGCTCCCGTGAGCGACAATCATGTAGTGTGAATTGCTTACAACGCGAGCTGGGAGTGTCAGCGACATGTATTGCTACTACGGAGGAATAGGCCTGTACTGCGTCTTGTTTGTGAGATATGCCTATATGCGCTTGAAACAATCTATCTTCAAGCTTCAATTTGACTTTGTTGGTGACTTTCAGGAGAGTACTGTAAATATATAACTATAGATTTTCTTTTTTCAAAGATACAGATGCTAACAGAATGCCATGAATTTCTTCCCATTCTCTGCAACAAAGTGGAAGTATGTGCCCTTATTTTTATTAATTTTTTTCTCTTTCGCGATCGGTAACGTAACCGCCTATATTTGCAGAGACCGGCCAATTGTCTTTGTCAATCAGTCATGGTGAAAACCATCCGATTCTGATCACCAGCCAATAGATCGGTGCATCTCTATCATTTGACATCTGCTCTAAAACGTCTGTGTGGGAATTTCGATACGGTTTGTTTGCATGCAACAGCAGTCTGTTTTGCTTCTTGTTTGCATGCAACTGTGGTTGTATGAGACCATCAGTAATTTACTGATGTGCTAGGTCGGTACAGTTAAGTACTGCCTGCAAACGGTATCTATTTAAGCTAATACTGCTTCAAACCTTTAGTGCTCTTTCCTCCCTTCCTCCCATGACATCCTCTCGAGGAGGGCTGGACAGCAGCATTCTTCCTTCCTGAGGTCATCACTCAGCTCCTTGTTTCCCCTTCCTCCTCACCATGGCTTTGTTCACCGGGCATGGCTCGGCATTCACTTGGTTTTCACTGGTGGAACACGGTTATCACCGATCTAGTATAGGCGGTTTTATTCAGTTTGCTGCGCCTAAACTCGGCCTTGTCTGTTTTGTTTTCCTGGCTGTGTACCTTGGTAATTGCAGTTGTGGCCTTGCTACAGAGGGGAGCTGTCATTAGGCGGGCGGGTGTTTGTAGACGTGGTCAGTGTTGTGAGGTTTGGGGTGAGCTGTGAACGAAGACATTGCTTGTGAGTAGGTGACAGAAGGAGACAGTGATTTGCGCAGGTCTGCAGCCCCACATTATTTTATCCCTGACAGGCTGAAGATCGAAAGCCTGACCAAATGGCGCATAGTCTTTTTAGCGGTTAGCTGTACCCACTGTAGAGTACGCCCCACTATGCATTTTCCCTCTTACTTTGTTGCTCCTGCTCTTTGTTGCTCAACACAAAGCAGTGGCATAACATCCGGTTGGCTACTTCCCGTCTCTTCTGCCTTTCTTCCTGTTTGTGCCATTTTCTTTTGTGTGCCCTTGTAGAGCAACATAATATTCCCTCTTGCTGTTGTTTTGGAGGTTTTGATTTTGACATACCTGGTTGAGCTGGTTAGGGTGGTTGCTCTAACCATGGCATTGTTAGCTGGTTAAGACAAACAATTCTTTGTTCTCTGACTGCCTGATATAATGTATATTTTACTTTTGTTAGCCTGGATGGCGGTTGTTTGATGCGGTCATCACCTCGACTCAGGTTGGAAGACTATTCTTATGATGAATGGCGAGCTAGCTCGCCTTCATTTTCAGTTGTCCTGACAGTCTAGTTGTGCATTGAAGCGAGTAAAGCGTAAATCACTTCTGTGAGCTAAATATTATAATTTTACTCTGAGAAAGAAAGGTCTAGGCTTTCTTCCATAAGTGGAATTCCTACCCTGGTCTGTAATTATTTCTGAAATTGTCTGTCTGGTCCTTTGTGTAATGGAACAAGTCAAACATGTTCAGGCACTCCTGATGTACATGGTGATCTGTCTGATGGGGAAGTCATGCAGGGATACATTATGATAACCATCATCATAAACCTGGACACCCTTTACACCGTATGCCTTGTGTTGTTAACAAAGAGCCATCTTAATGACAATTGTTGTATTTTAATGTCATTTTTATCTGCACCTTTCTTGGGTGTATGTTTTAATGTTGTTGTGAGCCCTGTAAGAGAAATTGCTATTACTACATGATAGACAATAACATTTAGAATCTTCCCATACATTGCCACACAGATTTGGTCCATTTAAAAATATAATTTTCAAGAATGGTCTGCACACGTTGTGGTCAATGCTAACCCGTGGATCTGATAGCAAGTTGATTGAAGCTTGGATTAGGGATGCAGCGATTAACCGGTTTCACTACTAACCGGGATTAAAAACTGCAAGGTTTTATCTATATATTTATAAAGACTCAGCTACACCAAGTGTTTTCTTTCCTCACTCTCAAAATGGGGACATTTTGGCTAGTAGTTACCTTAAAAATGTACATAATTTAGTAATATTATATTGTTGTAACAGTAACATGTAGGCCTATTACAATTAGAGGGCTTACATGAGCGTGTATCACCCCCAGCCACAGCAATGAAAGAGTGACAGCTGGTAACTTTAATTTATCTAACTATCTATCTGAATTATATTATACAGTAGGTCCTACGTTCACGTCAGGTCGTCATTTCACATTATGTGTTACTCTTTGGATATGTTCTTCCAACTGCAATATTTGCCGTTTCAGAATTCTCCCATAAAGCTCCATTCAAATGTATACAAGAGGCATATCTCCTTATATAGTGTCTCTGATATACCTTGTTAATGTGCATTGCTGTAGCATAATGTGCTTGGCCAGGCCCACAAAACAATAAATAACAAACGTATTGCTTTGTGGAAATCCTCTGAAATGGAGAGCCAGGCTCAGACTGCACTTCTGGTGCCCAGCCTTGTAAACATAGCCTGGAAAAGCTAGCCCAGCATTTTTCTTTGCTCCGCTGCTCAAAAAAAAAAACATGTTTGGACTGCTTCTGTGGTTCCTGCTGTTTCAGTCTTCGCAAGAGGAATGTGTCTAAATGGCAAATGCCTCAGAGAACGTGAGAGTGTATCAGAGGGGCTGGGTGGGGTACATTAGTTGTAAGTGTTCGCAGATGTTAGTGAAAGTTCATCAGAAGAACTGTGCTAGTGACTGTGGAAAAACCTTTCCCTTGAAGGCCTTTAGCCACCGGAAGTGCCATGTTCCTCCTCCTTGTCCCGTTAATGTTTTTGTGGCCTTGAGCTACACAGCCATTTCTGAGCTACTTCTGTCTTTCTATACAGGCTTCTATATGTGACCTTACTACTTGATAGTATGTCATTGGCGTAATGTAGTGTTTCCTTACAGTTGTGAGTGTATGTATGCATGTGTGTGCGTGTGGTGTTGCCTCAGATTTGTTACAGTCCTGCATGTTTCACTTAAACCGAAAACCCGGCCCATGGGGCATCAGATGGCATGCTGCAGCCCAAAATAATTGCTGGGCGTGTCTTTTGTCAAGCAGCTGCCTTTTTCCAGCAGTGCAATCAGCCAGCCAGCCAGCCAGCCAGCCAGCCAGCCAGCCAGCCAGCCAGGCAGGCAGGCAGGCCGGTTGGCCAGTATGTGGTGACCTTGGCCAGGCTGTGTTGAGTTGAAATGTACACTCGTCTTACTTGCTCTCTAAACGAAGGACTCAGAGACGTTTAGGCGGGCACAAACGCGCGGCCTGCTGACCCCTCCTTGCCTCGGGCAGCTGGGTAGTTGCTCACAAAGGGGACACGTGAAGTCGCATCTGTCGGTGTCAGGCTTCTCAGAAGCCATGGCCCTGTGTGAAGTCGTGGTTTCACCTAGGGTTATTTAGAAGGGATGTCTGACTGGTTGATTACATAAATAGAACCGCTCTTTAAAAAAAACTATGAAAACGGTCTGTCTGTGCACATATGTAGGTTATGTAAGCCCACATACACAGATATGATTATCTGCCCGGTGTATTTGTCCACTCGAAGAACCTTCTGTCCTTCTAAAGCTAACAGTCATGTGGGCGCTTTCTGTTGGTTTCGGTGGATGCCCAGTGAGATAAATGCTGTTCTTCTCTCCCGCCTCTCCCCACAGAGAAGCAAGGTCCGGAGCGGAAGCGCATTAAAAAGGAGGCCACCAACACCCGGAAGGCGGGCCTGCCGTTTGGGATGGGGATGCCAGGGATCCGGGCCGGGTACCCCCTTTCTGAGCGGCAGCAGGTGGCCTTGCTCATGCAAATGACCGCCGAGGAGTCCGTCAACAGTCCAGGTGCGTGGTTGTCATGTGGGCCACGTCTCCCTGTGGTGGCTGTCAAGGAGGGAGATGGGGTGGGGAGGAGCTCTGGCCTTCCCTGTGTGTGTGTGTGTGTGAGAGAGAGAGGGGATAGAGGGAGAGGTTGGTTGTTTAGTTCTGGTTTCTGCTGCACGACAAGGATGGAGGACTAAGGTTGTAGGTTGCTGTTCCACCACCACACCTCCTGTCACTCACTGCCCCGGCCACACAAGTGCGCCATGCTTCATTAGCTAGCAGACCAAACCGCTTAATTAGCATTCAGTTCTACACGTCAGCCTCATCACTTCTGTTACTGACGCATTGGAAAGATGAAATACATCTTGACATATACATAATTTAGGATCTATTCCATATTTGTTTGTTCTCTGTCACAATATCTACTGCTGCTGAAATCCGCTATTATTTTTGCCTTCATATTACCATAGCACTGACTTCATCTTAGTATGTGGCTTGGAAATGCTGTTTTATTGGAGTGAGCCAAAATGCTGGCACTGTAAGCTTATTATGTATGCAATATACAGTGTACGTCTATGTTGGATACTGTATGCATTTTAATTCCTTCACTGCATGTCTCCAGGCATGCACATAGATTGAGTGAGTTTCAAATAGCATTTGGGACAATAGCTCTGCAAACTCAATAATGTAAATGTGATTAAAGCTTGGGTTTAATCTAGTAAATGTGATGAAATCAGCTCAAGGAAACTGGGTCCAGGCTAGCCCATTATGCTGCATTTGTTTAACGCAAGACTGCCCCCTTCTGGCACAAAGTGGTCCAAACATGTTTGTGTGTGGGTTTCTCATTTTGATTGCATGCGGTACACCAGTACTATGTAACTTTGCTAACATTTTTCAGCAAACCACATTATTACTTTTATTTAGTTATTGAAATGGAAACGTCCTCTGTGCAGACACAACACCAAAGCATCAGTTGCAGTCCAACATGGGTCAGAAGGGAACCCCAAACTCTGCATCTAAAACCAAAGATAAAGTGAACAAGCGCAACGAGAGGGGCGAGACTCGGCTGCACAGAGCAGCGATCCGTGGAGAGGCACGCCGCATCAAGGAGCTCATCAGCGAAGGGGCTGATGTGAATGTAAAAGACTTTGCAGGTAAGACACTCTACACGCTGCTTATGTTTACACTTCCGACCAGCACAGCACCCGTCCAAACCGACCAATCATGTGCACTGTGCCCAGGCTGGACTGCATTGCATGAGGCGTGTAACAGGGGTTACTATGATGTTGCCAAGCAGCTGCTGGCAGCCGGGGCAGAGGTCAACACCAAGGGTTTGGATGATGATACCCCTCTACACGATGCGTCCAACAATGGACATTTCAAGGTAAGGATAAATCCAACTCGTTACATTTGTGTAGCAACAGGTCTAACTTAATGGGGGAGCAATTACGTACATACGACTTCGTCAAATCTCAAGAGTCATGCAACAACAGAATACATAGACTACATGCATGACCTGCCCCTGTGATACGTGACTAACAGTCATGAATTTAAGTCTTACAACGTGCTTTCTGTACATACATTTTTAATGAAATCATTTGTAAAGGTATTTCTACTTTGCCCTAACTATGGTATTTTCTATAAAACGTGTGTCTTAGGTGGTTAAGTTACTACTACGGTATGGAGGGGACCCACGTCAAAGCAACCGGAGGGGGGAGACGCCATTGAAGGTTGCCAACTCGCCCACAATGCTGAACCTATTGCTGGGGAAAACCACTTACACTTCAAGCGAAGAGAGTTCATCAGGTGTGTAATTTATTCTTTTTACACTATAAGAATTTCTCTCAACATAAATCAGCCAATTTGTATAACTCTCTTAAACCTAAATTGGATCCCTACCTGTGATAACTTTGTAAAATAATAAAGATTCAGTTGTTTTGTAATTAGGATATGGGTGCACAGATGATATACTGTATTCTGTGTATTGACTTACGTACTAATGTTAGCTGTTGGTCCCTTTAGAGTCATCAGAAGAGGAAGATGCCCCATCGTTTGCTCCATCCAGCTCCGTCGATGGCAATAACACAGACTCTGAGTTTGAGAAAGGCCAGAAGCTGAAGGGGAAAGCCGCAGATCCTCCCAAATGCGCCGTCACCCCCGTCAAAGACGAGTACGAGTTTGACGAGGACGACGAGGAGGAGCGTGTCCCGCCCGTGGACGATAAACACCTCTTAAAAAAAGAATTTCGCAAGGACCCCGTCACCAAGCCCAACAGTTTCATCTCCATACCCAAGATGGAGGTTAAAACGTATTCCAAAAGCAACTCGCTCACACCAAAGAAAGCTGTCCGGCGGATCGTCTCTGACAGCAACAGCTCAGATGAGGATGATAGAACATTGTGTTTCACACCAACACCCACCCCTCGGCAACAGGCCCAGGCAACTAATGCCAAGACCCGGGAGTCAGCCACCCTCAGCTCCAAAACACAGAAAGACAAAAATAAAATAAAAAAGAAGCGGAAGAAGGAGACTAAGAATAATGTCAGCAAAGAGGTTCGCTTTGGTAAAATCAATGACAAGTTTTGTACGTCGGACTCTGAATGTGGTGATATGGAGAGCGACGATGATAAGGGATCAAATAGCATAAAGGACTCCTCTACTACGAGCCTTAAAGAATCCTCTGGTTTTAATGCTTCATCTTCCTCTCACGGGAACTTGAACTCTCAGAAGCAAACGCCGTCTTTAGCGGAACAGCATCCAAAGCAGTGGCGGACAGATGGCTGGAAAACGGTGTCGTCTCCTGCATGGTCAGATGTCAGCTCCCTCTCGGACTCTGTAAGAACGAGGTTATCGAGTGAGTCTGACTATTCCTCCGCAGACTCCAGTGTAGAGTCAGTGAAACAAGTGAAGAAGAAGGCGCAGGAAAACAAAAAGAAAAACAACGTGCACACCAGCACGTTGGACAAAAAGAACTCTGACGTTTACAAAAACTCAAATGCAGATAGTACGGTCTCCAAAACAGATGTGGACGGCAAGGTGCTGAAAAAGCATAAAGTTAAACACAAGCACAAAAACAAGGAAAAAGATAAGGCACCCAGTCTAGTGCTCAATCAAGACATGAATGAAAAATTTGTCAAAAGCTATTCTTTTGACTTTGACGATTCAAGACAAAAGTCACTGATTGTGGAGTCAGAGTCCCCAGCCGAGAACAAGGTGAAATTATCCAAACACGACAAAGACCATTCAAAAAAGGAGGATAGGCTCTCTAAAAGCAAGACCGAAGATAAGGACTGGTCATCTGGAAAAGAGCTTCTGAGAGCCGTAAAGGAGGAGAAAAGCAAAAAGACGAAAGACTCCTCCAAGGAAAAGGCCAATCGAGAGGAGAGGGAGAAGCCGGCAAAAGCTGAAAAGGACAGAAATGCCAAGGAGAAAGAGAAGCCGAAGGAGGAGAAGCAGAAGCCTCACAAGGAGGAGAAAAAGAAAAAGAAGAAAGAGGATAAGTCCTCCTCCAAAGCGGACCGGAAGAATGACCAGAAGGAGGAGAAACATCTGAAGGTGGATAAGGAGAAAAATGCCAAGGAGGAAAAATCAAAAAAGGACAAATCTCAAAAGGAGGAGCCTGAGTACGACAGCTATGACGTCACTAGCCGTTTCCTAAACATGGAGGACACCAAGCTGAGTGTCTCAGATGACCACCACGACAGATGGGGTTCAGACCTGTCCTCAGAGTCCTCTCTCTATGCAGATGACAGTTGGGATGCTCCTGTTAAAGAGTACAAGGAATACAAAGCTAACAATTCAGTCAAACTCATTGTGGAGACAGTCAAAGAAGAGACCAGGAGGAAAGACCTCAAAGTAAAGGACAAGAAATCAGATCACAATGACAAGAGATTAGAAAAAGAAGTACCCTCTAAGAAGAAGGAAAAGGATGCTGTGGAGAAGACAAACGATAAGAAAAGGGACTGGGCAGAAAAACAGAAATTAAACTCCACCCACTCGGTTGAAAAGGAAAAGAAACGAAAAGAGTCCACAGAGGCCGTCAAAGAAAAGAAAGAAAAAGATGCAGTGGACAACAGCCGAGAGCGCAAAGACTCATATGAGTTTACAAAAGAGCGAAAAGATGTAAAAATCAAGCAGGAATCTATAAGAGACGACTATGTCAACGATGCCTTTTTCAAAGACATTGAGGCTGTCGCAAAGTTATCTGACCTCAGAGAAAGAAACCACTCTGGAAAGGAGAAAGAAAAGAAGAGCGAAGGCCCTGAAAAGCGAGAGAAAACCAAGCCGGACAAGCATAAGGAGAAGCCGAAAGATCGGGGAGTTGACCAGGATAAGGAGAAAAGTGCTGGCGAGAAGCCTGCCAAGGAGAAAGATGTGGACCGGGGCATCAAGGATAAGAAGGAGGGAGCCAAAGACAAACACAAGGAATCTCATGGCAAAGAGCGAGACCGGAAGATGTCTTCAGAGCAGATAAAGGACAAGAAAGACAAGGCTTCTCAAGACAAGCACACAGACAGGGAGAAAGATTTCCTGGAGGTCAAGAAGGAGGAAAGAAAACCAGAACGAATTCGCGAGAAAACCTGGTATAAGATTGCTGACATTTTCACAGATGAAAGCGATGACGAAGAAGACGGCTATAATGGAGGGGTAGCCAAGCTGAGCGACTCACTTGGTCTCTCTGATTCACACAGGAAAGACTCCACGCCCGATCAGGACGAGCTGGATCACTTCCCTTCAGAAAAAGTGCGCAAATACTCTGCAGAGGCCAAGCACGCCGCAGAAAAAACAAAAGAGAAGGAACACAAAGAGAAAAAGAAAGAGAAGGTCCTATTTGACACGGGTAAGGAGAGGAAAGGCTCTCTAGAGAAACATAATAAAGATAAGAAAGATTCTGTGGAGGCAAAGCACAAGGAAAGAAAGGACAGAAGTTCTGTGGATTCAAACCAAGACAAGAAAAACAAGCAGAAGCTGTCAGACAAACGGGACGCCAGTGAGGATAAGTCAAAGGGCAAATATAAAGACAAGCAGGACCATTCAAAGGAGAGGAAACCGTCCAAGGGCAGTGGCGAGAATGAAAAGTCGCTCCTGGAGAAGCTGGAGGAAGAAGCCATGAACGACGATGACTCCAACGACAAGAACAGTGACATCTCCTCGGACAGCTTCACAGACCGGGGCCATGAGCCGATGCTCAGTAATTACTATGACTCCTCCATCAGCCTACCAGATGTCTCCGAGGAAAGGAGAGACTCTTTGTCCATATCTACCCCGCAGGATAAGTTCCGGGAGAAGGAGCGACACAGACACTCTTCCTCCTCCTCCTCCAAGAAAAGCCATGACAAGGAAAAGGAGAAGGTCAAGAAAGGGGACAAACGAGACAAGGCTGAGGAGATCAGAGATTCCTACAGTCGCAGGGAAAGCCTGCCCTTTGAGAAGGAGCCAATGCCCCTGGAAGCAGACCCTTATACGTTTCCTTATGGGTCCAAGGTGGACGGGGAAGATGACTTTGATAAGACCTTAGAGTTTGAAAAGGAGATGTCCAAGAAGGACAAAGACAAAACGAGCGGCGTCATTATTGACAAGGCCAAGGACAAAAAGAAAAAGGAGAAACACAAGGACAAAGTCAAAGAAGAAAAGCACAAGTACACCGACAGCTTTGGGGCGTTGAAACACGCAAAGGAGGACGTCAAATCAGGGTCTAAAGAGAGTCCCCAAGTCGCCACACTGAAAGAGAGGTTGAAGGAGGAAAGTCCTAAATTTGATACGAAAAGGGACAGGAGTCGAGAAGCCCTAGACAAAGACAACAGGGTGGACCACACTAAGCCAAAGGCCAAGGAAGAAGTCGAAAAGCTCTCTCAGTCTAAAGACCCGGTGCGCAAAGAGACACGCCCACGCGAAAAGTTGCTGGTGGACGGTGACCTGCGACTCACAAGTTTTGGTCAGATGTTGAGTTTGAAAGACCAGGAGATCGAGGAGCGCCACAAGAAACACAAAGAGAGGATGAAGCAGATGGAAAAGCTGAGGCACCGGTCAGGAGACCCCAAGCTCAAAGACAAGACCAAGTCCACAGAGGAAGTAAGGAAGAGCCGCAGTGAGATGGCGTCGAAGAAAGCCAACAGCCTGGAGTCCGCCCTGAAAGAGAAAAAGCTGAAAGACGTCTGCCTCCCTGCTCAAATGATGTCTCCCGACAGGAAGCCTCCGCCTGTTGACAGCCAAACCAAGGACTGGCTAGCCGGCCACCAGATGAAAGAAAACCTTCCTGCGTCGCCCAGGCCCGATCAGAACAGGCCAACCGGTGTCCCGACTCCCGCGTCTGTCATCTCTTGTCCCAGCTACGAAGAGGTGATGCAGACCCCACGGACCCCCTCCTGCAGTGCAGAGGATTACCCCGACATAATGTTTGATGGTCTGGACTGCCAGAATTCCTCAGCCATGACCATGTCGATGCATGCCTGCTCCCCATCCTTCTTTGAAAGGTAAACATAAACGCACGTTTATGTCCCCTTTTTATCCCTTCAGTACACTCCTCGATTCTGTCAAGGAGCCATAAGAACGCACAAACACAGGTGTATTGTTCCATGTCATCCTTTCATTGAAATGGGCACTCATCAATTTAGTTACAGCATCACCAGAAACCCATATTTCCTCCCCAGCGTGCGGTTTATGTTTTGAGGCATGCACTAAAGTACATGCTATAGACCGCATGTAGAGAATGTATGAGCCCAATCGAGATGAGTGAAAGCCACTCAACATATTTTGTGACGCTGGTTTCAACCCAGAGTAATTCCTGAAATTTACTGAAATATTAGTAGTCTTTTATTAGTATTTAGTAGTAGTAATTAGTAGTCTAATGAAACATCACACTCGTAAGGAGAAGAAATGCGGCAAATTGTATGTGTATGTTGTAATGTGAACCTAATCTTATTGTCTTTTCTGATTTGACTTGTAGCAGGTACCCCCACAATTTCCAGGAGGGCACGTGTCTGACCCCAGCCAAAAACCTGCAGCTGCCCCTAGTCAGCCGCTCGGCAGCGTCTGAAGTCCGCAGGCCACTAGAGGAGGAGTTCAAGGCAGAGGCCGACAAGTTCCTCCGACAGCAGAGTGGTCTAGGGGGCAACGAATATGACCGCTCGTCCTCTCAGCCTCCAGAAGAGAAGCAGTCGTCTGTGGATAGGCTGGAGTGTCTGTCACCTCCGTACTTCTCCCCCATGGGAATGCTCTCGCCACGGCTGGAGTCGGCCCACCCGCTCCCAGAGGGAGGGGCCATGTCGGGCTTCGCTGCCAGCCCCGAAGGCGGCGAGCACCTCTCGGACATCGTGTACAACAACTACCTGCTCAAGCCGTCGACGCCCGTCCACAGACCCGACCCTCAGGAGCCCTGCCTGGACATCGCTGCCCCTCCGACTCCCGCACCTGCCGCTCTGCCGCCGCTCGACATGGATGACATCGGCGAGCCTCACCACAGTGAGCCCAGCCTGGTCCCCTCAGACCCAGTCAGCGGTACCGACTACTTGCCTTCTGTCACGGAGGTGCAGGAGGAAGAGGAGGATGAGGACGGGGAAGAGGAAGAGGAGGAGGAGGATGATGATGAGGATGATGAGGAGGAGGAGGAAGAAGAAGAGGAGGATGGTGACCTCGATAGGGGAGCAAATGGGAGCCACTGCATAGCCAAGGAGCCGGAGCTAATAAAGGAGGTGTGCTCCTTCTCCCCACAGGAGGAGGACTCTCTGAGGAAGAGTTGGCCTACAGATTCTCCAGAGCAGCAGGCTCCAGAGGTCCACCGGCTCACGCCCACGCACCCCCCGCCCAACCTGGGCGAGAACTCTTGCGAGCACATCGGCTGGAACTCGGAGATGCCCCTCTCGTCGCCACACCGGTCTTACGGGGAGATCGAGGCTGCCGTCTCCAAAATCACCAGCCCCTTCTCCCACTCGGACAACGACATGCCGCACATCTCCGTCCACCCATCGGTCACTCCCCCGTACGAGGCGTACGCCAGGTCTTACGTTCCAGACACAGACTTTGACGAGCAGAAGGAGGCGGTGGCCGACATCCCCTCACCAGAGAGGCCTGACTCGGCTATGGATGCTGAGCCCAACTATATGAACACCTCCTCCTCCTCCGCCAGGCTGGAGGCCTTCTTCACGGAGTGCAACAAGCCCGGCGTGGATGACCAGCAGATGGACACGGAGCCGCCGTGCGTCGGGCCAGACAGCAGGCAGACCGCTCACAGCTTCACCAGCTCTGAGAACCACCTGGCGCCCTCTATGGGCCACGAGCCTGTGGTACCCTGGGCCGACCCTTTCTCCGCGGCAGACGACCTGGACGACCTCGGGCCCTTCTCCTTACCTGACCTTCCTCTCCCGGAAAAGTCAGAGGAGACGGAGGCTCGTGACGCAGAGCTGTCGGATGCCAGCAAACCCACGCCGGTCCACATTAGACACGTCATCACAGACAGAGAAAGCTCTGACCTAATGGACATGGACCTCCCGATCTTGGTGAAGACGCCGTGCTCCGCTACAGAACTCGAGCTCAGGGACCCCGCTGTGCAAGACCTGGCGGTGCCCTCGCCGCGCGTCAACTTCCAGCCAGTGCCGGAGCCCGAGCCTCAGACGGTCCCTGGCTGCCCGTCCATCAAGCAGCAACAGGGCAGTGTTTTAGAAGCTCAGCGGCCCTACGAAGCGCCCGTCGTGTCGGACGCCAAGCTATTGTTTACGTCTGCTGACTCAGATTGCAGCCAGCAGCATCACAGGCAAATCCTGTCCCTGGCAGACTCTTTGCAGGCCCCGCTGGAGCCGCCGTCTGTGGTGAAGCCCGAGTTGAGGCCAGAGAAGGCGTCTGAGCCCATGGTGGGACCGGTCACGTGCAGCCCTCTGCCCCAGCTCCCGGTGGCAGTAACCATCTCAGGCACGGTGGATTTGTCCGACAGTCGGGAGGCCACGTCCAAACTGACGGTCACCCTAACTGCCGTGTCTACCACAGCGGACGTTCCCAAGAAGGTGGAGGAGATCCCTCAAAGGATGACTCGCAATCGGGCGCAGATGCTGGCCAATCAGAGCAAGCACAACCCCTCGGCGGCTGCGCTTCCCGCCGCCCCTCCGGCCGGAGCGATCGCCTCAACCGTTAGCGGCGTGCCAGCGGCGACGACGACGACCACCGCCACCTCCCCGGTGGTCGTCCTCACACAGACCCCGGCGCGAACGCCGATGCCCACCTGCGCGACTCTAGAGAAGGACAAGGAGCCGGCAGTCGGCCTGGCCTTGTCTGCGCCCGCTCCGCCCGCGCCCGCCGCGCTGGGCAAGACGACAAAAGGCCGGCCGCCGCCCGTGGACGAGGACGAGGCCCAGACGCAGCACCCCCGCAAGAGGCGGTTCCCCCGGTCGGCGGGGCCGCAGGTGCAGTTGGTCAACACGGCCATGCAGCAGACCAGGGAGATGATCCAGCAGACTCTGGCCGTCATCGTCAACGCCATCAAGCTGGACGACATCGAACCCTACCACAGCGACCGCTCCAACCCCTACTTCGAGTACCTGCAGATCAGGAAAAAGATTGAGGAGAAGAGGAAGATCCTGTGCTACATCACCCCACAGGCCCCGCAGTGCTACGCCGAGTACGTCACATACACAGGCTCCTACCTGCTGGACGGCAAGCCGCTCAGCAAGCTCCACATCCCAGTGGTGAGTTCCACTCGGGCCGGCCAATGTTAACCTTGCTATTGGTCACTGTAACACGCCATGTGTTCACGTGACGGCTTCGGCGCTCATCGTAGAGCGTGACGTTAACGTTGGTGTTTTCCGTTTGCTAGATTGCACCACCTCCGTCGCTGTCGGAACCCCTGAAGGAGCTCTTCAGGCAGCAAGAGGCCGTGAGGGGGAAGCTCAGACTGCAGCACAGCATAGAGAGGGTAAGGAGCCATCTCTTTATTACCCGCCCTCACGCCACCCTCCTGCTGTCTTTCCTTACTTCTCTCGTAGCATAGCCGTGCACGCACATACACAGCCACACGTTTATAGACCAAGTTAGACGCATCGCTCTGTCTTTCCTTACTTCCCAGCTCTCGTAGCATAGCCGTGCACGCACATACACAGCCACACGGTTGGAGAGTTGGATGCATCGCTTTGATGAAAGATCAAAGCGACACTGTAGTAGAAATGCAAGTGCAATCTGCACCCCCCCGATTTTCCATACTGAGTGGTTATGCTGGGATGGAGCGCAATCAGAAATCCATCTCATCTCCTTCTCTAATGAAGCGACTCTGATAATTTCTGTGGAACTCAGAGCAATGTCTATTAACCCCACAAGCAAGCCCCCAGATTCGCAAGGCAACTTGGAAGTCAGACTCTCATCTCTCTCTCTAAATCGAATATTCTCTTTGCCCTGTTCTTATTACTCTGTCCGTTTCTGTGGACAGGAGAAGCTGATTGTGTCATGTGAGCAGGAAGTATTGAGAGTCCACTGCAGAGCGGCGAGGACAATAGCCAATCAGGCAGTGCCATTTAGTGCCTGCACAATGCTGCTGGACTCTGAGGTGTACAACATGCCGTCAGAAAACCAGGTACGGCTGAGCTTACGTAACCCTTAACTGGAGCAGTTGGAAGTGTTGTACACAAACAGGTGTTTGCATAACTGCACACACAAGCACATTTTAACATCTGCTCTGTGTGTGTGTGTGTGTGTGTGTGTGTGTGTGTGTGTGTGTGTGTGTGTGTGTGTGTGCGCGCGTGCGTGCGTGCGTACGCGCTCCTCAGGGGGATGAGAACAAATCTGTGAGAGATCGGTTCAATGCTCGCCAGTTTATTTCTTGGATCCAGGATGTGGACGATAAATATGACCGAATGAAGGTAAACATTACAGATCCAGTGCAGTAGCTTAAAGCTCCATTAAGCAGAATATTTAGCTTGTCCAAATCATCATATTTCCGCCTGCTATCAGAAGGTATAAATGAAGGCTGGTGTCCTATGACAATCTTTCTACTGTTGTTAAAAAAAATGTGAAATGACCTTGGCCTGCTGGTGGGGGGCAAAATGTCCAATGGATGTTTAATTGTATGTGTGGGCAGTTTGTTAATTGTTGTGAAACTGTAGGCAGATGGATAGATGGATAGATTTGATTTCTCAAAAGAAATTCTCAAAACTGTGTTTTACATTTGCTAGCAAGCCCCCCCCCCCCCAGACGTGCCTGCTTATGCGGCAGCAGCACGAGGCGGCGGCCCTCAACGCTGTGCAGCGTATGGAGTGGCAGCTGAAGGTGCAGGAGCTGGACCCGGCGGGGCACAAGTCGCTGTGCGTCAACGAGGTGCCGTCCTTTTACGTGCCCATGGTCGACGTCAACGACGACTTCGTCCTGCTGCCCGCGTGACACGCCGGCGCTCGGCCGAGAGCGAGCCGCTCCTGCGTCACTTCTCCTCAGAGACTCCTTTGGACAGAACGAATGGAAAGGGCTAGCGAGTTTGAAAGAGAGACTTTAGAGAGAAACAAAACAAAAAAAAGCTATATATTATATATAAAAAAAGTACAAAGACAAAAAAACTTGCTTACGTTTCCTTTCCGCGAGAGCAGGAGGCATCTTTTTATCGAGGAAAAAGAAAACTCAACACAACTTGCACTTTCATCCTCGACGTTTTTACGCTTTTCTTTGACCAGAGTGCGAGAAGCGGAAACTGTGTTTTGCTTCGGAGCTCTGGAAGCGGGACACGACGCCCCAGGTTACTTGCGTACTTGTAGGCCGTGAGGCGGGGACAGAGATCTATTTTCTGTATTTGTTTTTTGGTCCCCGCTTCAGCGGCAGGGAGACGTTTGAAGAGGGCTCCCGTCAGCGTGGTGCCTGTCCTTGGGGAGCGCTGAAGGAGAAGCCTCCCTGTGTTGACCCAGAGCTCCTGGAGGGCCTGGAGGAATATCCAGGGCTCAGCCCTGACCCAGAAGACACCTCGGGAGGTTCCCCAATGTGTCCTCACAGCAGGGCCTTTGGGTTAGACAGGAAAAGCAGCAAGAACCCGCCTCTGATGGGCTATGAGGGGGATTTAAGACCTATACAGAGAGACCGCCCTCTCTTTTCACACTGCAGCATGGCCGATTCGACAGAAGCACTGCAGAACCTTCAGCTAACTGTGTGTGTGCATGTGAGTGTGAGAGTGAGAGTGCGTGTGTTTGTGTGTGTGTGCGCGTGCAACAGTGTCCAAGAGTAAAAAGACTAATGCTGCAGCCTCTCAGCCTGCTTAGGTTGAAGAAGAGATGGGTGGCTCTGTGAGGACACACCGGAGTGTTCCTCAGCCCCCCCCCCCCTCTGTGCTCCAACACACACACATCAGACCGCCACGGACTGCAAAAAACCCACAGGACAACCAGAAGAGTAAAATAACACGAATGTTGTGATTCAAAGAGACTTTTAATGTTGATTTAGAGGGAGGAGAGAAATATTCTTCTTTTTTGTCTATTTCTTTACTTGGGCATTTCATTTTTTTCTGAGGAAGTGACTTGAAACACTACAGAGCCAATATTAGTTTAATGGAAAAAAACAACAAAAGAAAACTGAAAAAAAGTTGTATTCCGTAAATGATGTACAGTTTTTATATTCGTTAACCAATGTATTCTTGCTGCCTTCTAGATAATTTATTTTGCCACACATTACTGCACAGTTGTAAATAACGTATGTACTGTAACATCACTCAGTTAAGTGTAAAGAAAAAAATAAATGAATAAAAATGATCTTTGTATGTACAGTTCACAGTTTTGGGCAGCACTTTCCCCCCCTCTTACCCACGGGCCAAAATGTGTACATGATTCTGTCAGTATTTGAAAGACTCTAGTGCACAATGGTATAATCCCATCTCTAGATTCTGTCCAGGGCAGTTGGTCATGGCAATTCCCCTGGGTTTGGGTTAACACAACACACCTAGTTAACTGATAGACACTTCTAGTTTTAACAGGGCCTCCATAGGGCCAAACACAATATAGTCCCACAGATGTAGCAGAATGGTTGTTATGGATTTATTTAAATAATAGAGACAAGTTTATTATTCATTGCTTTACTACACAATTATATCTGAAAAGAAAAATCAAACCAAGAAAATGCCTTTTTACAGTAAAAAAAGAATTACTCAATGTTGGGCAAAGTCATAAAGATCTATCTAGGTGGGGTGTGAGATACAGTATATCATTCACATGCAAAACGGTCCCTTATATCTTGTATTTAATTTTATTCTTCTCTGTGTTAAAAGCTAGACAACTCCTAGTATGTTTTTCATTCTGGATTTGTTTATCCTCTTTAGTCACAATAATTATAAGCAGGCCATCCAAATTAATTTGTACAACTTGCTGGGCTTTTTCGGCATTGGACATGAAGTGGAATAATTTTGTGACAGTTGTGACAGGCTTCATTCCTTTTTAATGTGTTAATATTTTGTAGCCATTGACTATAAAATTGGAGAGCAGACAATATTGTGTGCTACTCTGCCTATGCTTACTAGAGGGCACTAAAAAAAACTGCAAAGGTCAATGAAGTGAAAAACTTGATCTGACATTAATTTAGGCTCAAGCAGATAGGTGGAAATCTGTTTTAATGTGCAAACATTTTATTGTTAACATTTTGTATTGGCTTCACAAAAATGTCAGAATTCCGCTATCACTGAAATCAATCTGTCACTTAGATACATTTGGCTGCTTCATCATGCAGAGGCCATGTCAGCCTTCCGAACTCCTTTGAACCTTTAGATGTTTAGTTGCTTCCTCGTAATGCTCTGTATTGTTGTAGTCATTGCCATAATCATGTTCTTATCAGGCCCAAGATACTGAAATGATCTCAATATGAACCAAAAATGTGGACATTAACTTAGTGTAGGATACGTTCTTTTATTTTTTTATCCCATTAGAAGTTTAATTTGTGAAGGTGTCTATAGGTGGATCCTTGTTTTATAAAGCTTTTTGACCTACCACATAGGCTTCCTGCCTGTGAGTGAGCTGCTCGTGTATCCTGATGGCAATATTAGAAACGTTAAGTTATTTACACCACCATTCGGCATAGCTGTGTATGGTATGTCAAGTGCAATGGGTTTCAATATTCCACTGTACAGACAAGTTGGCTAGTTATATAGTCCTGGATATTTTTGAAAGGTAACGCAGATACAGTTTGTTATAGATAGCACATGCAAGATAGCAAGAAATTTACTTTTTAACCGTTTTGTTTTTGTCTTTCTGTGGGGTGGGTGTAGGTTGGTTATTCACAAAATCTTTGTTTCTTTTGTTTTTATCTTTGTATGTATTGTCAAATGTTGTCTTGTTCAGCATAGGGGTTTGTACTTTAATTTTTTAAATTATTGTATCCTATACGAAGCATAAACACCAGTGGCATGTCAATCACTTTGCTTATCGAACAGAATGTATACCTTTTCTATGTCCCAACAGAGCGCACCATCACTTTTGTTTACAAGACCAATTTGTTTTCAGTTGTCACATTTTGAGGGTTTGAGCCTTGCCTTGTTTTTACTTCTGTATTCGATCATTTATTTCGATCATTTAGAACCATAAAGGCTTGAAATTGTGATGGCTGTCATGTCTAATACATTGTGCGGAGCAGTAGTGTGCTCACATCCATGCACAGTGGCTCGTCCCCAGCTTGTAAACACTGACTGGTGACGAGTGCTGACTCGTGAAGATTGAATATACATTTGCCCGCTCACCCACCCCCTTAATCCTGTCCTCAGATACACAGTAGAGCGCCATGGTGAACCAGACTAGTCTCCTCAGTCAGCAACACGTTACCTCTACTCTGACATTCAGTATAATTATTTTAGACTTGTTTTTGATTTGCTTGTTTTTTATTTTTCTTACTGGACAGTTAGAATAGCTATTTTTCCATAATGTAGACTCACGATTTCAAGCCTTTGATTTTTAGTTTGCTTTTATTGTTCATGAACCCGAACTGTAGCTGTTTCTTTGTTTCTTTTTAGAATGGAAATGACTAATAAAAGCATGGAGAACTACTCTTTAAATGGTGAGAAATAACCTATTTATTACCTTTTTCTTTTTTCCCCTGACACCTGTGGTATGTTTTGAGTTGAAGTTGGTCTCCACTGTGTACATTTTCCTCCTGTAATGCGTGAAAGAGAGACATACTGTACATAGCTTTGTAAATTAACCTCCCAGGACGTTTTGCACCCTCCTCTTTGTACTAGTGTAAAACTTGCGTAGAATGTGGGGTTCTAACAGCAACGAGACAAGCGTGCTCGCTGCAGGTGATTATGATGTAACAATGTAACTTTTTTTATTTGTACAATGTAGTTTAATTGTGTACATATTGTTGGAGCAGCTATGGGAAGGGTGGGTGGTATAGGGGGGTTGTTGATGCTATATTGTCAGTGCTGTAACAGAATCCAGTACTTTCACCTCTAGCTGTTGTTGATTTCCTGCAAAAACTAAATGCGAGAAACTGAAAATGAGAAAAAGACTAAAACTGAAAAGTAAAATTCTAAATGGTTATTTTCTACAGTTGCATGTACAGAGAGCGCGAGAACTGCTGTTGTTCCTCAGAGATTATGTTCGTTAATAAAACTTTGAAATAATTACCCCTGGCTTTTGGTGTTCCTGTTTGCCTCAATTTCTGGCGTTGTTTTTCGTGTCATGAGATCCAGTATGTAACGGTATCCCGTCTTTCCAATACCTGGGGGAATCATTATCTAGTAGCCTATACATAATGGAATGATGCTTAGTACTGTAATTTACCTATTCAGCTATCATAGGTACATATCAAGTCACTTGAGATCAAAGTGTCTGATGAATGCCTTAATCTATAGGATCTAGTTCAATTAATGGGAAATACACCTGGCAGGCCACAGTTTAAATGTTTTTATTCAGAACAAAGATTTTACATTGGCATTTTCTGAATGAATACAAATTAATGTATACATAATTTGTTTATTTGGACTATTAAACACACTGATCCTCGCTACTAATGAATATAATTTAACAGTATATATACACAAAATGTGTGGGATCAAAATTAGTGAGTTTCCCAATGATGAAATAACATATGGCAATGCAACAGAGCACAGTCCCTTTTTAGTTTAGGCTACTGGTCATGTAGGCCTAGATTCAAACTGACTTATCTTATCGGTCACAGCTCTTTCAACATCATGTTGGGGTGTCAATACAATACGTAGGTCAGCTACTTCATCTAGCGACTCGGTTGTTTTTAGTTGGTATAGCATTCAGTCACGCAGACTCAGTTCTAAAAATATGAGTAGGCCTAATCCACAGCAACTAGAGTAATCTTTAACCTGATAGGCGCAGCGTTTGTTGTTGTGAATGACTACAACGCGTACGCAAGTATGCATCACACATGTAAGAACGCATGGAAGGGTAGAAATCAAGTAAAGTGATTATCGTCAAGCTTATGAAGTGATCTGTGCTTTCTATCCTCGCCCACCCCCTGCAGTAGCCTGCCTTGAGTCCTGCCTTGCTTCACCTGCTGCGCCTAGCCTGAGCTCCACTGGGCCAAACCAAGCGCTCAGAGAAGACCTCGCGTGTTTGGCGAACCACGTTATTTACAAGGGAAAAAAGGAAGGGTTTCCTACTTTTACGATGGATTACGAAAATAAAATTTACCCTCGCGCTGGCGGTTATGGACGATATAACAGAATTGTCGTTATATTTAGCTGGTTTCCCAACTTTGCAGTAATGCTAAATCTTTGTTGTGACGTTTTTTACACTTTGATGCCGGAGTCCTACCATTGCAAGCCCGACCCGCATCTTCTCCCTTCTACTTTACTCCTAAGCAACTTCTCCAGACAGGGATATCTTAATGTAACCATTCCCTGGACCAACGGCTCTGGACGGAGTCATTGTGAGCTCTTTAAGTACCCAACGAATGTATCGAGCTTTTCTGAAAACGTCCCAAAAGAGAAGATACCATGCACTAAGGGATGGGACTACTCTAGTGCAGGAGGCCTTCAAAGCAACTATGTGACTGAGGTAATGGTTGTAGGCTATTCAGTTGTGTCAAATGTGTGCTGCTTGTTTACTGAATTATGGCCCAGGGTGAAGAAAAAAAAATATTCGCATTACAATATCGCGATGAACAACCATCTGTGCACGTTTGCTGACATAGGATACCAATCGCTATGGGATTATATTAAATTATTCTATTCAGAACCATTTAATTGTACGATCCTATAGAGTAGACTAATAGCCATTGTCGGACATATGTACAGCGTTAATTTAATATTTGCACAGTTAAAACGTGCATGCCCTACAAATAATGAACTGCTGTTCGGGTTACTGATGAGATGTGCAAACTGACATTCTATTGAATCGTTTCTTCTAGAATTGAGTGGGTTTTTTGTGTGTGTGTGTAATTGTCTGTAAGAAACATAATGCTCACAATTTTAACAAAGAAGACCGACCTTATATGACAGTCTTGAGTTACTGTGTAAAAACCAAAACATAGTGGTTTCATTTACTTTTTCTTCTATTGAGATTGTTCATGCGGTTGTGAGGATCCACCCTTTTCTGCAAATATTAGGAAAATTAACATGATCAAATCACACACACACACACACACACGCCAGTTTAGCATCCTATTTCCTGAGACCCGGCCCCCCTTTGTCCCACGACTCCTACCAGTACAGTCCTCGCCATCAGCATGACTATGCACAGGGGAAACTTTTACAAAATTACAAAATGATATACTAATATTATGCTAAAAAGTGAGATATGATGTGAAATTTTTTTGGATTTTGGACGGGATATAGACGAGTCCAAGGAGGAGAATTATGTATAATAGCTGGGAGGGGTGACTATAGCCTACAGACCAGGCAAAGAGCATCTGGCATCATCTAGGCCTACTTGGAGCGCCACGTTGCTATAATGCAATAATGTTGTCAGCAGACTCTGAAATGTAATTTAGTCCGATGTGATCTACATTCTTCAGTCCCTAAACAACACTGTGTTGGAGCTTCTGCTGCATCCTATTCTATTGTTAGTTTGTGTTATTTAGTCAATCCCCAGACATGGTAGATATTATTTGGAAAATGCTGATATTCATTTGATTTTGTCCCAAGCCCCTTCAGGAGTGATTTGTCCAAAAACAAAGCGGAAAATCCTCATTCTATTTTCCTAAACATCCAATATGATTGTGATTATTTGTTGGCATGCTGTACAGTGATTCAGTTTTCTGACCTTTTGTTTTTCATGTCTATTTCTAATTCCCCCTTCAATATCAGTGGAATCTAGTTTGCAGTGACTACTGGAAGATTCCTCTGCAACACCTCTGTTTTATGGCAGGGTGGATTCTGGGATACATCCTCGTAGGAACATTGTGTGACTGGTGAGTATTGACGTTTATGTGTGTATGTTAGACTGGTGATGCCTATGGTTCTAGACATTCCCACTACTGGTATATTTTGGACGTCGTTCCATTCTGAAACATTCCCCCCTTGTGTGGTTGTAGGTTAGGCCGTCGGCTAAGTTTCCTCCTGTCAGTCAGTCTGTCTGGTTTGTTTGGAGTGGCGGTGTGTATGTCCAGCAGTGCCGAAATCTTTCTGCTACTGCATATGTGTCAGGGCGCTATGCTAGCAGGGGTCTTCCTATCATCATACATCACCAGTAAGTATTCCTCTAACAGTGTGTTTAATCGTACGTTTGAAGGATTCCCGTAGTTACTATTAACCTAATTTTGACCATCTTTCCTTACCACTAAAGTGGATTGTAGATATGTTTTTCTTCTAGAAAATGCCATCTTTCTTTTACCAGTTCATCTTTAGGACATTCTAACTCTTCAGATTTGTGGTTTTGTTCCTAGTTGTCAAGGTTTCTGAAGAAGGATTGTTGTTCTGATTCATGCTTCTTGGAACATTATGTTCTATCTTGACTATACATTTCTAATAGGCATGAAGTCTTGAGGTTTAACTGTATTAAACCACAGACATTTTACAGACTTTGACCCAGGCCTTTGTTAATAGTTTTTTTCATGCTTGATAAGAGTTTAATAGTTTGGCCTAATGTGTGAGCGTGTGTGTGAGCGTGTGTGTGTGTGTGCATAGCCATATGTATTTACATGATACAAGTGTGGCTTGGACTAATCGTTACTCATACAGTAGGTACTTTTTGATGTGTGTCACACTCGTGATTTTGTTTGGCTACAGGTCAGATTGAGTCTAGGTTGCTTGTAATGAAGCATTGAAATAGTTAAGCCGTAGTTTGTACATTAAGAAGAGCTAGGTGTATAAAGTCTCATCAACATGAATTGTGATAATAAGAATCAATGTTAGTGGCTTAGCGTAAATTTTTTGTGATGGTAAAAAACTTTTGCATAATAGGGAAAGCACTTTGCTACTGTATGCCTGGTATGCACTTTGTGTATGCCTGGTATGTTTCGTAGAAGAGTAGACAGGAGGGTTCTGACTGACAGACAACAGCTGGTGGGTATTTCCCTAGTGATGTCTGCTGCCGTTCCATTAGGGGCTCTTCAAGGTAGAACCCTCTCTAATGTGGTGAATCATTTGTTCCGAACTGTGAAACATCTTTGCTTCCCCTGTCTTTATATTGCAGTGTGCCTGCTGAGATGTGAATGTGCGTAAGGGAAAGGCTGGGCTAAAGGTCTATTGTTTAGGATGCAATGCTTTCTTTCAGGAACATTCCGGTGATTGTATGTTTTCTGCATCATGGAATGTGCTATGTATATACAAAGTGTGAGGTAGGAACCTGTAAGTGGGTGTCAGATGTTTATGTACTGTAAGTTTATTATGTGAAGTCACGTTGATTTCTTTTTGGAATTTTCTTTTCTGAAAATCCAATAATTTGTGGTTGGTTATGTTGTTCTATTGAAGAAGTTGATCATTAGTGTACACTATACTATAACAACGTGGCGGTTGAGTCTTGAATGGTTTGAAAACCATTTGTATATGTATGGGAGTCAAAGAGGGAAGAAGTCAGCTCCTGGTACTGCCATGTTAGGGAGGAACCTTCCAAAATACTCGATTCACACACATTGATCTCTGCTTAGGACCTGTGGACGAAGTCCAACATTCCTGTTGGGTCTTAGTTGGGTTGAGTCCAGGTTTTCTAGAAGGGGATTGGGAATGTCTTCTAACTGAGTGAGGTTTTGAGAAGAACGTTTCACATTGATGTCCTGCCAGCATGTCTGTTCCAAAGATAGGGCTAAAATAACAGCGGGACAGAGCAGAGGACAAGGAAGTCAGCGTTCTCTCTCTTCCCTGTCAGGAAAGGAAAAATGGCCACAAGGGGGTGAGGTTTAAACTAATCAGTTTCACACAGTTACACCCTTAGTCCATGCTCAGATCTAACAGTAATTTTGTCAGTGAACGTTTTTCATCCCCAGCAGTGTTATGATTAAGGATGCATTGTGTTATTGTTAATGATGCATTTCTCTTTAATGAATAGATGTATTTCACGGTGGAGGTTTAGTGGTTTGTGTAATTAATTGTGTTTAGTCGCAGTTTGGTTTTATTTAATGTAACTAACTGCTTTCATTTAAAATATAGGATGACCACATTTATGCTGTTTTACCGCTGAAAAAAATAATTTGGTACACCTACACAGCCCTGGCTCTGTATATTGGAACATGCACAAAGTGGCAAACACCACTCACACCACAATGCCTTTGGCTTTACAATGTATTTCAGTGTGTGGTGCAGAGCCCTGCCTTTAATGAGATGTTTTGATTAATTTACCTTTGCTCTTCCTCTACTAGGGCTGGAGCTATGTGATCCTGCTCATCGTCTCATGGTTGCTATGGTCAGTGGCTTCTTCGCAGTGTCTGCAGAGCTGCTGTTGCCAGGCATAGCCATTCTGTGCCGTGATTGGCCAGTTCTCCAGGCCGTGGCCACATTGCCTCTGCTCCTTCTGCTCTCCTATTGGTGGTGAGTCAGACTGCATTGTTTAGAATATGAATGGGGGAATGCTGTGTGTATATGTACAGCACGTTAAGTGGTGCTGTGCATAATCACTGTAGGGTTTTGACATGGTGTTTACTGTCGGAAACCCAGTGAAGGGTAGTGTGTGTGAACGTAACTTATTGCATTCAGACTCTCACTTTTGAGCAGAATATTGCAGAAGTAGAGAAACGTTCATTTCAATTTCAGTTATTTAGATGTAAACAGTCTCTTTCCTATGTACTGTAGATGTTGGTAAGATGAAGCACATGTCCACCATGTGTGCCATGCTGATGTTTTGGTGCCTTTCAGCTTTGAGTCTGTGTACCCAGAGTCTCCTCGCTGGCTCCTGGCCACATCTCAGATCCACCAAGCCAAGAGAAGCCTCCAGGAGTTTGTGGCCAGGAACCGGGAGTGTCTGAGAGACGAGACCTACGCTAATGAAACTCTGCTGTCAGGTATACATATCCAGTATTCATACATCCTGTAGCCTACATATACTGTATATACATACATTCATACACAGTCACAATATAGGAGATTGTATTTGATTTAATAAAATCTATTTTGAATAGACAAAAGAGGTTATTGTATTAGTGATGGAGTGAGACATTGAAATGTGTTTATTTATTCACTTACATTCATACACACACACACTATCTCTACCTGTATGTATGTATGTATGTATGTATGTATATGTAAAAACAGTTTAGCTGACTTTGTGCTTTTCTCCATTGTCCAAGAAATGTCTTATTTAAAAGGAACTATATGACATAAAAGTCATTTTTAAAAGCACATCATAAAGTGTACACACATGGCCTGTGACCCATTAACACACAAGTCAAGGATTGCTGTCTATCTCATAATAAATATCATAAACATACCACGAATCATAAATCATAGCATGAACCAGGCCATGTTTTGTCTAATACGTAAAAGCTGATCACTGTCCATAGAAGCCATCATGGTGGGATCCTGTACTATATATGGAAATCAGTGGCTGTTACAGTTACAGTATATATGGAGCAGGTATATAGTGAAAACATCTGCTGGTGTCTCTATTAGATATAGACGCAGCATATGGAGAGGACTGCACGCCAGAGTATCATTCCGTTTTGGAGCTGCGTCGGACACGCGTCATCTGGAGAAACTGCCTCATTCTTAGCTTCACCGTGTGAGTTGTAATCGTTGTTATACACATGCAGGGCCTAGCTTGTCTGCTAACATGTGAATAGGAGTCCGGCGAGAGCTCTAATTCAGCTAAGTCATGAATGGTTTGTGTGGAGGAAATGCTGAGATATTTATAGTGCCAGTAATCCACCTACTTGTTTATGACTACATTTAAGGCTTGAAGTGCTTATACAGCTTGAACACCACCTCTGTATATGAATAAAAATAAGGTGGATGTAATATTGTAAATTCTCTGTGCATTGAACTGGAATAGATCTATTCTAACTTGGATTTGTCTCTGGTTTGCTTCAGGTTCATTGGGACGGGGATCCAGTACTGTTTTACAAGAAATCTGCACAACTACTCGCACAACTTCTACTTCAACTACTTCCTCCATGTGTCGACCGGGGCTCTGGGGTGCATCCTCCTGTGCGTGTCTGTCAATCACGTCGGTCGCCGTGGGATCTTGTTGCTCTCCGCAATCGTCACAGGGCTGGCGTCACTCCTGCTGCTGGCACTTGCACAGTGTGGGTCCCTTTAAACACTCCCTGAAGAAACGGTTTCACGCTGTGCCTACTTAGTGTAGTTCTTTGAGGATAACTAGTGTGGCCATTGTGGTTTATGCTTCTTCTACTCCTACATGTGCCATAGGCAATGTTATAGACCAGAAAATTACTAGGTATCGTTTACACACATTTGTATATAATGTTATTGTCTCTAAGCCACTAGATGGCAGTATGAGTATAAGAAGCAGGTTTCTCAGGGGATAAATGAACAAATTTTTAAAATAGGGCATATTACCATATTTTTTCTGTTAGATGAAGGGGCTGTAATTTTGACTTCTGAGCCTCTCCGGCTCATGTGTTTTTTCCTTTACTGTCTGATGACACCTAGTGAAGCAAACGTTAGTGAAGTGATGGCAGCTAAAAATAAGGATTCTTAATTCACGGATTATTCTGTTATTTTAGTTGTGATTTATTTTATTTTTTAAATGTCAAATTTATCTGGACTCCTTTATATTCTGGGCATGTCAGATTACTATCTAACTCCACCAGGGGGAGATAGAGATGCTACCTGCCATGCTGAATTATTTCTTATTTGACACATTGCAGTATCCTCAAAATCAAATTGTGGTGTTAGAATTGTCTAATGTTTATTGTGTTTTTATTTTTTTTTATGTTAAGCCATGTAGAATACATACAACTTTTTTTATGGCATGAAAGGTAAAATAATGTGTCAATTTATCGTGTCTGTTCTTTTTGACAGACCTGCATGGAGGCCTGGTGATGGTGTTGTCTGTCGTGGGTCTGATTTCCTCCCAGGCCCTTGCCATGCTCAGTGTGTTCTTTGCTAGCGAGGTCACACCTACTGTAGTTCGGTAAGTCTCAGAGAGAGAGAGAGACTCCATTACATTTTACAGCAATTTATGAACAAATGTAGGAAATTATTAACCCTCTACTGCGTCATTTCTGTATTTTTATTTATTTGTTCAGCAGGCCCTCTTTACATTTACCTGACCATATCATTGTGATGGCACAAAACACACATGGTTATGGTCATTTAGGGAGGCAGTGTATATGATATGCTTTCAAAATTAATTCAACCAACCACTGGTACATCAATGAAAAAAATGAATTTCTGTCTTTAAAACACACCTTAATTTTTCACAAAGATAAATAGGTATATTACATATTTTTAATTGTTTTTAATATCTACAGTTAACTTATCTAACTAATCTAAGTTAATGTTATGATTTCCATTTCCCCTTACTTTAATGTAGTACCTCAAATGAACCCTAGGGGCGCAGAAGATACTGTGCTGCATTGTGTACTGTATGTATCTCCTCCAGGGGTGGCTGTCTGGGTCTGGTGCAGGCAGCCGGCTGCGTCGGCATGGCAGCCTCTTCCCTGACGGAGCTGCAAAACAACAGCGGCTACTTCCTGCACCAGGTCATCTTCGCCTCGTTCGCCGTCCTCTCCGTGCTCTGCGTAATGCTGCTGCCCGAGAGCAAGCGCAAGCCCCTCCCGGACTCTCTGCAGGAGGGCGAGAACCAACGGCGGCCGCCCCTCTTCCTGTCACGGGCCAACCGGGACGGCCTGCCCCTGCTACGCACGAGGCCATGCTCGTCGGACTACAACCCTGACAACTACTCCCGCTTGGTGGCGGCCACCAGGAGGATGCTGATTAAAGACACGTTTCCCTTTAGGAACGACGTTGCAGCCCACCCTCCTCTTTTGACAGCCAATGGAGGGGTTAATGAAATATTGGAACAGGAGAATGGGTCGCTGAAAGAGGAGATTTCATAGCCTTGTCCGTCAAGGTTCCCGCTCTTCCTGACAGACGATCGTAACCCCAAATAGTTTCCTGGAAATGATTTGTCAAGTTGTTTTCTCATTAGTTGTCATAAAATGCTGCCATATAAATTGGACCTGGATAATGTTCTTTAGAAACCTATGTGACTGCATTGTGTGCATTTTCTTTTAACTTTAATTGTACTGTGACATTTTTTCATTTTAACTAAAAAAAAATTTGCTGAATTCAGTGAAATTCACCATGGCCGTTTATCTTTTTGGTGGTGCTATTTAAAGATTGCATAGATATAAACTAGTTTTGAAGATGAATAAGAACAGCTTCTATATACCTCTTGTGTTCAGGGAGATTAATTTGGACCTGACATATACACATTCTTATGTTATGTGTCATGCTGTATTGTAAACAGCTATATTACACAGTACATTTGCACATACAAGGAGATAGTGACTTGACATTATTGAATGTGATGACATGACACTAAAATGTTGTTTTCTCCTCAAGAGATGTTCAAGCCTACTGTACAGTAATTAAATATATGCATAGGCTTTTTTGTTTGTTATTGACTATGGTAGTTTTGAGAGGTGTACAGTAAATACATTTGATAAATACTTAGTTATTATAGTTATTATCCATCCATCCATCTTCTCCCGCTTATCCGGAGTCGGGTCGCGGGGGCAGCAGCTTCAGCAAGGGACCCCAAA
>JAODTR010000018.1:2104344-2136282 GCA_025399935.1 Amblyopsis rosae
TGAAGAAAACTGTGCTTTTCTTTCAAAAATTAGGAAATTTCTAAGTGACCCCAAACTTTTGAACGGTAGTGTACATAACAAGTATACCATATAACATAAACGTACAATGCATCCGGAAAGTATTAACAGCGCTTCACCTTATTCCGAAAAATCGTATTTTTCCCTCAAATTTTTGAGAGTCCTTCAGGTATCTTTTGGCAAAATCCGATGGGCTGTCATGTGCCTTTTACTGAAGAGTGGCCACTCTACCATACCGGCCTGATTGGTGGAGTGCTGCAGACATGGTTGTCCTTCTGGAAGGTTCTCGTCTCTCCACAGAGAAACGTTGGAGCTCTGTCAGTTACCATAGGGTTCTTGATCACCTCCCTGACTATAGCCCTTCTTCCCCGATCACTCAGTTTGCACTGACGACCAATGGAAACAGGTTGTGCCTGAGCTCCATTCTGAGTGTAATGGCTAAGGCTGTGAATTACTCATGTACATAATGTGATTTGTTTTTGTTGTTTTTTACTTTTAATACATTTCAAATATACTATTTTCACTTTGCTATTATGGGTATTGTGTGTAGAATTTTGAGGATCCATTTTGGAATAATGTCACAAAAATTTGGAAAAAGTGAAGCGCTGTGAATACTTTTTGGATGCACAGTATGACTATATCTATTCCCTTTGTCCTGATTCATGATGCCCTCTCAGAATGGAGAGAAAAGAGTACTAATGAATTAATTAAAGTAACATACCACTCCATTTACAGAAAGAAGTTGATCGCCTCTCTTAAGGCCACCATGGCGATCAGCAATGCCTCCAGGGATGATCCGTGAGATATAAATAGGAGAATTTTGCTCCTTTCCACCCATTATATTAAAACCCAAGCCTTCCTCTGTTTTGGGTAGCTCCACCACACGAGGATGGGAGTGCCCTTCACTTGCTGCAAAAGCCGCTACAGTTGCCTGAAAGTTATCAAGTATTGTAAATATTAGCCCATGACAAATATACAGACATTAGCATTATTATCAGTTTAAGCTGACATTAAATGCCATGATGTGAGTGTTTTGGCCTGCTAAAAATTTAAGGTATGCTCTTTGCAAACAAGGATTACACAACTTTAGAATAGGTATAGTTGTATGCATTAAATCTGTGTTTTTGTTAGACATACCTTGGCTGTAGCATTGGCCCTGACTTCAGGGCTGCTGTTAATGTCCACTGTTTCATAAACATGCTCATACACCTGAAAACACATGAACTTTAAGCTAAAATGCAAAACCCAAATAACCATGTTATACTATGACTGTATAGTATATCAGACAGAATTAAGTTTAATGAGGCAATTTCACCCACTTCTCTAACAGCGTTACAGAATTCGCTCTGTAGAACCCTCTGTAGTGCCTGCAGCTTCTGAGGAGGCACTTCCCCAGTTCTTTGGAGTTTGTCAAGCAGTTCAATAGCACGAGAAATGTCTGTCAAGAAAATCACACAAGAGAAAAAAAAACTGTCAACATACTACTAAATATAAGAAAATACGCTGATTCATTGATTCAAATTACGTGAAATGTGCAGGGAGTGAAAGAAGAATCAACCTTTGGCCTTTTCCAGTTTTTGATCAAAATAAAGTGCAAATGCATGGTTCCTCCGCCCTTATAGTTTAAATTACAAAACAGTATTCAAGTAAAATCTCTAATAGGCTACAACAGTTGACACGATAACAGACTGATTTGACTGAACAGACTGCTGAACAAGATGTAGGCTATACAGCTTTTCAAATTTAAATGAAATCTCTTTATTAAATATATAAAATACATTCTCTCTGAGAATACCTCTTCAGTTAATAACACAATAAGAAACCAAAAATAAGCAGTCTGTATAAGGGCTGCACCAAATGTGTTCACAAGGACTTGTGAACACCAATTGCGCATGTTTGACAGGCTGAAGCCCACATCAGTCCTGCTAAATGAGTGTTCCAAGCAAAGACAACACATATTACTATCGAATCTCTTAATTATAATATACATGGACTACTGATTGTCCACAGACAAGACTTTATAGAGATTGTTTAGTCCTTTTGCATTGCGTACAAAAATGGTCAACACACTAACCAGCCTGAGCGCCTGTTGGTGTCACTCAGTATTGTGCAAAGCCGAATCCACAGAAATATATGGGCCTTACATTAAGCTTGCAAAGCTCTTTATTTTAAAACAGAAGCTTTCCCGTCTGGTTTGCGCATCCTCCACAAGGATTAACAGTCTATGTACTGCTGTTTGTCACTGTTTTAATGATGGAACCTGTTTCCCCATGCATGTTAATTGCACCATACATACTACGATGCTCTGCTGCTAATCAGATCTCTCTGATTTAGCCATTGTTTATCTTACACTTATCTTAGCTTCTGTTGCTGTCCTGTGCATACAGCTTCATACATGGTGCACTGGGACAATTAAACTAGTAAGCGAGTAGGGGTGGGGATAGGAAGTGCAGAGTGAGAGCAGAGATTTGCAACAACTAAAGAGCTTTGCTTCGAGGACAAAACCACATCTCTTCTACTTCATATTCACTCGCCCAACATGTTAATTATTTGTGTTTGTTTCGAGATGGCGAGCGCATGGGAAATTGTGAGAGAAGCAAAACGCATACAAAATGACTTGACAATATGTATACTCGATGGTCACGACTCATAATATAGAAAATGTACTACATTGCATATAAGCATTCTGAGATACATCGAATTATTTGATAGCCCACCCCTATTAGTGCCCCACAAATTGATTTACATATTAAAATGTCACTGTTGTTACTGTACAGTAGCCCTACTGTAGGCTAATGGAAGGAAATTAGTGTTTTAACACCCAGACCCACCATCAGATTATGTTTCCCCAATGTTGACTCGATGGCTACGGCCTTGCTTCAGATTGTTTTTTTTATTATTCTACAATAAAATACCGAGAACAAAATCACTCGTCCGTGATCTAATTGATACTGTGAGTAGTAGATCACACATTTTGAGATTAACCATTCAAATGTCTCTCTAAGTCTACACTCATATCAATTTGTAGGCTATTATTAAAGTGTAACTGCACCCTCTCACAAAGTAATATCATTGATCTGTGATGATCATGAGACACATCAATGACTTTTATAAAAATCATCTGCATTTTTTGGTCTGAAAACCCCAGGACCTGACTGGTTTTCATCAGTACACTTTGAGTTAAAATGTTAACGTTAATGGGGGTGCCCCTCTCAGCCCTTGAGGCATTTTCCAAAGTTGCAGTGGGTGAAGTCAGGTTCAGATTTGGGTGCAGTACACTTTAATTGAAATTGAAAACAATTCCCATTGCAATTGTTTTTATTTCTACTTGTGCTGGGAACTATGAAAAATACATTGCAGGAAACTTTTTGGGGTAAGAGGGCCAAAACTTTCTTGCTCTGCTCCCAAAACACAAAATCTCACTGAACCTTTTGTGAAACTTGGCATCCCCCCTGAGAATGAGATACTATATGAATAGAAGGATGGATGCCGTGTGTGACTTGTGAAAAATGCAGAGTACAGGTATGTGTACTAACTGTACAGTAGGCCTACGCACACATACGTATGGTGTTATGTAGCATTAATGCCTTCTGCCAGCTATTAAATAAAATACAATCGGGATATATACCGCAATACTTTTTTAATACAAATTTTAAAAAGCAGTTATCTTACCGTAAGTTGTTAATTGGACATTTGTTTTATTTGCATGTCTATCTTTAAATGTTTGCTGCAAAGTGTCATTAATAATGTGTGGCTTATCTAGTTGTATACCGTATTAGTTTACTGGTAATTACAGTACCAATAGATAATGTAATGTTGCCCTATGTTATTTACATTAGGGCTTGTTGGCTAATACCGTATAACAGAAATACATACGTTGTTTTAAAATAAAACCTACTACCCGCGATGTACATGTAAAGTAGTTGAATATTGTCACTTTAGGTAACTGAGCAGTTAAAAGCACAAATGAAAATCAAGCTGCTAGCTTGTGCTACGGTAGCTAAGCTAATGCTATCCAAATGACACAACAAATCACAATAACATTCTAAGGTAACTCGCTAACTGGCTAACCTGTTAATATTACCTCTTTCCAGCCGTACAGGTTCCCCGAGAGATGCCATTCTTCAATTGTAAACTTTATCTGTGGAAAAGTAAACGTTTCCTTAAAACTATTTTAAATTATATAATTTTTCCAGGTACGTTACAATATACGAACGCGAAACAACAAATGAGATTAGCTAATCTAGCTAGCTAGCTAGCTGTATGACAGTATTGTGCGTTCAGGAAATCCTATGCAATCCCGCTTCCATATCGCGTCCGATGCTTTATTATACATCTACAGCCGTGCTATTTATTTATTTATTTATTTATTTATTTTTTATTTTTTATATAGAAGTATAATACTTGCACTAACATAAAATACTCCAATAAAGACCTTTTAATTTGATCCTTTCCAAATAAACAATATTAAACTATTTTTGTCCTGCCGGACTACCAGTACTGTTAATTAGGCTACCCATATAGAAAATCGGATGAATTTAAATTAAAATTCTCAGCCACAAATGTTTATTTATTTTTGTCACGGTTTTTCGAATGATTGTGCTGGGTAAATGCCCTCTGCTGGTGATGGATAGTGTTGGGTAGTTTAAATATGCCCTCTGCTGGTGATGTCTATGTACCTATGACTATGTATTATTATAATGTCTGTACTGTATATTATAATAATGTTAAGGCAGTGTAGACTTATGACAATTAGCCCAATAATCATGGAGTTGCACATGTTACTACCCACACCACACAACTTCTACCCTAACACACTATCTTCACGCAGGTTCTTTAAAATTAAAATGTATTGAGAATATTTGTACTGTCATTTTTTGTATTTGCTAAATACTAAACCAGCAAGCAGAACAATTTTATATTTAGACCTTCCTTGTAGAATGTTATCTACAAAACAAGTAGGCCTATGGTATATGATCTAAATATAGACAGCCCAAGTTTAACTTCGGCAAATGAAACTATTACTTTTAATTCAGCATTTAATATACCCTATATGTAAATAGAAAATAATTGGATTCTCATAGTAGTGACATAATTAATTTGTGATGCACTAATCTGATATTACAGCGAAAGCATTTTAAAATAAGGCGTCTTATGAAGTAGGTGGAACCTTCTTCCTCCAGTGGTCCTTCCTGAAACACTTACCTTTGAGTGAACGAAGAAGCGGCACACTGATATTAACCCAAGTCCAAATTAGTCCTTCCTTGACATATTAACTGTGCACGCTCAAAGGATGTCTATTAAACAGGTAATATTAATTGTATTTGTAGTGTAAAATGTCATGTCCAAAATGATAGACATATTTAGCTAAATATATGCTTTAATAATGTGAATTATGCCTATTAGTGCATGAGTGTATAGGAATCCCCCAATCCATTCCACACAATATGAAACTATGATGTACATGACCATCATGTCCACCATTCTCTACTGTACAAAGTTGCTTTGATGCAAGGAGTGAATGTTTTGGGTTGCTGTAACTGTGTGTGTGTGTGTGTGTGTGTGTGTGTGTGTGTGCATGTGCACCTGTCTGTCTGCATAAGCCCGCTGCCTAGAAATACATTGTTCAAACTTTATCACATTGCTTTTGTTTTTCAGTTGCCTATAATCATTTTTATTTCTTCAAATATTTCAGTTCAATATTGCAAACAACTTCACAACATACAAAATGAATAATATTAACCCAAAACATGTCAATGAATAAATTTTATATATATATATATATATATATACTCTTATATATTTTGTCCTCTGGTGGGGATAAAAAAATAAACAGCAAAGCTTTGACAACAGCACCTTGACATAGTGTAATTCCAACATTACCTTGAGAAGTTTAGAACAGTAAACAGATAAATTACTTAAGAGGAAAACCATTTTTCTGCTGAGTATGTAAACGGAATGTTTTGGTCAGCATCATATCCTTTTTTTTTTTTTTTTTTGTAAGTGGAGAATTTCTCAATTCACAATTGAAGCAGCATGCAAGCTTTTGAAGATGGAACTGTCTTCTCCTTCCTTGCCTGTTTGTTCCTTCATTTTGTAATTCTTGGCAACGTAAACAAATCACAATGTCTTGAGGAATGTGATATAGTAATTTAAACTGGGCGCAAATGACTGATCAGATTTTTTTTAATCGTTTACAAGGTCATGAATATGTTTAATAAATAGATTTTAGTATCACTTTTACTGTATAAACTTCATCTTTTTTACATGCAGTCCATAAAATTTTCATTTGACGGAATAATTTACCCTGTTATGTATATATACAAATAGATATTTTCTCTGTATGCTCTTTTTTAAACTCTTCAATAAAATCTATACATTTTATACACTATCTCCCTCTTTTAATGGTCAATGTGCATACACATGAAGTGTCTATCCTTATAAATCGCCAGCCAATCTTCTTTTTGCTATCCATGGTGAGTGCTCGCACGTAGGACTGGGTTGTCCTGCATTGGGAATTATAGTGCCGCTTGTCTATTCCTCGGCAGCCCTCCTTTGTGTACCCCATGGGGTTGCATTTGGTCTCATAAAAGTATTGCTTCAGTTGGCCATTGGGGACAATAATCTTTTCCATGACGGTAACTGTCTGCCCAGACATGTCTATTGCCGTCTTTTTATCCACAGCTGTCACCCACTGGCTAATACTGTCACACACACTGAGCTCTCCACGCCTCGAGGGGTCCGAGTGGCGCCGCACCCTCATGGACATGTTAGCGGCGTCCAGGTAATTTTTGTATTCCTCCAGAAGAAAGAGCAACGGCGGCTCCAAAGGCACTTGGTTGCTGATCATCACCCGCGAGTCGTACAGGTCGACATCCTTCGTTTCCGCGGCGGTGACCGCCGAGGACTGACCCCCACCTCCCTGCCCCTGATCAGCCCCCTGTCCCATGTGAGCTGCCTCTCCCTCTACTTCCAGCAGCTCCTCTATCACCTGCTCAAATGTGTCTGTGAGCGAAGGGTACGCTCCGCGCTGGCTCGGCCCGCCCCCACTCTGTGGAGTCCCGTGGCCCCTAGCAACCGTCGCCGCAGCAGCGCCCAGGTAACCTTCTGTCCGGTGGCCCCGCATGCCCGGGGCATCTCTCAGCGGCGCGGCTCTCATGCAACTGAAGTATGAAATAACCATAGTAAGGAACAGGATGGTCATCACTCTTCTAACCTGGTGGAACTGCAGGCAGAGACAGAAACACAGGGGAAGGGGAGGAGGGGGCAACACGGTTAGTCATTGAGCACAGTCTGAGCTCTCGCTTGGCCTAGATTTAGCGGGGAAAAAAGCTGTGTTGATAACTTGTGCTTGCAAAAGCTAATCATGTGTGAAAATAGGACATTGCATTATAAACGAAAGCCTGTTATCTGCTGTCAAAAAGCGATAACAAGACAACACCCACTACCACCTCACCTTCAAACATCCCTTTGATGAAGTCAGACATTTATTTAAATAATCTTAAATAAGCTCTACTTTGGTTTCAAATCCATGAATTGTATGTTAACACGTGAATGTGAATATAGTAAATAAATATGTACTGTTTTTTACTATACATTACTACCACCAACAGCAACTTATATTTTTTCTAATTAAATGATCTGTAAAGTATGAATTTCTATTTCATTCAATCATTCATCAATCATCAATATTGCCAGTGGTTCACGGAAGATTCACTGACTGCCTGTGTGAGAGAAATATGTCAAATGCTATCTTGTACATTGGACCACATTCATATTCAGGTACAGGCTCCCACACTGATCCCTATGATAGAGCAGGAAACAGGGGTTGTAGAGGGACACAAACAATGTATGCAGTTGGGAGACAAGAGCAGAGACACGGCACAAGGAGCCAACGGCATGTCGGGAAGAGCCGAATAGTCCGAAAGATGCGTCATCCTCACCACACTCTAAAGCATGCCACACACGTAGCTAAAGGGCAGCTCACGTTATTAGGAGGCATTGCAGGGGGAGGGAGGATAACACTGAGCCCAGCGGAGCTGAAACATACACATTGCTAACCTGAATATCTCTCCCGAATGTAGATGCATTCCTTACCTTTGAGTAGCACTATGATTCACAGCAAATCAGTGTTTTGGTGCATATCCCACAGCCACAGATTTGAAAGCGGCCATAATGAAAAGAAAATCTAGATCTCGCTTTCCAGAGGGGGGCATTTAAAAATAGCCTGGCCAAGGCTTTGACTGCACTCTTCATGCCGTCCTTTTTGTGTAACGACCTGAGACGGGAATGCACACCGGGCAGGTCTACTCTCCTTCCAAGCAGGACGGACAGCAGGACCTTAGCAGGGGGGAGGAGCAAGCCCCACCTAAAAGGCATTTGTTTCATTCTTAATTGGTGTCTGGGGCCGTGCCTGCAATTAACGAACACCACGGTGACTGCCATAGAGATATCTGGTCTATAAATAGACGTGCTGGGAGTCTCACAGTCTCTATTCAGAATATCACATCCTTCTTCTTAATGAGCCACTCAGTCCCTGAGCTCAGTGACGCGCACGTGGGAGTGTATGTAGGGGGAGGGCATGGGATGGAGCTGGGTTGAATGTTGCAGGGGGATGGGGGTATTTTTCCTTTCACTGGCAGAAAGGAAAAAAAAGAAAAGACAAATAATGAAGATCAAGGAGGTAATCATCCATTCATTTTGCTGAGCCTCATTAATTAAAACCTGGTTAAAAAGTGTAAAAAGAGAGACAGAGGATTCTGTCAGCCAATCATTGTATTTCAAGAGAAGGGATAAGAGCCATTCGAATGTCGAAGTATTATTATTTTATTTAATTTTATGGAAAAACTGTACCTTCCTGGTTCTATTCTACACATAAGTGAATGAACGTAGGCTAACTTGGCGTAGGCAATGAAAGCTATTTGTGGACTTTATGAATCGTGTGTTTAATCTGACGTTATTATCTTCAACATTGACAGATAAATGGTTGCAAATGCTCAGCGGGGAAAGCGAGGGCAAGGGCTGATTACTTTTAGGCGTCAAACTTCCTGTTGAAAATGCGGCGGATGAAATGCTGCATCTTCCTTGACAGACCACAGGGGTAATATTGCAGTAGCAGGGGGTGGGGAAAGTGCCAGCGTCATTTCGCAGCATAACAACCAGTGATGACGTCTCTCCCAGGTCTCCATGGGGGACAGAAAAGGTGGGGGCTGGAGGTGGGGGGTGGCGGCGGTGGGGGTCATGTCACTCATCAGTGTGCAATTGCTTGCCATTGCTCTGAGTATCCTCACACCGGAAGCAACAAACGATTTTATTTCTATTTGTGATTTCCTGTTTCCATCAAGAGAATCAATAAGGCGTATGCTCTCAATCAACATCCTGTTCAAATGCAATATAACTGATGAATCATGAAATTGCTGTGCGACTATCTCAAAATTACTGCAATCCAGCTAACACAATTCTCTTTATCCGTTCAGGATTCACCATTAACAAAAGCAAAAGGAGCTACACTGCATACATAGACTTATGTTTAAATAGAAACCATGTAAATAAGACAATCCACTCCACCTCTTGTTATACATTCTCAAAATATGTTGCAAATGGTCAAATGAATTGTCATAAAAATTGAATCGTTCAGAATAATGAGTTACTGGTATAATGGTTAATTGATGCTTGCTTTCTTGATTGCTTACTCAAAATGCTGACCATTCAAAAATGTGTAATGAAAGATACACGAGAGAGAAATAAATTCTGTGATAAGTACTGCTCAAATATACCTTTATTCTTGACAAAGATGTTAGTCAAGCTTGACATAACATGAAGCATAATAGTGTATTAGAGCAGGTCAGTCTGTGGACTATAGTGCATGGCTTTGGGCACCTGTTACATTGTTAGGAGAGCCATGGTGATGACTAGTCTGTGTAATTTATCCTTTATCATTATCCTTTGTGCCAGGTGGGGATTAAGCAATAAATCCCTCGTTTAACAGATGTTGAAATGTTCCCTTAAACATGAAACAACTAGCAAAGCACAACACTAGAGTAGACAATATCATTGAGAAACCGTTAAAATACAAAGTAATACAGTAAACTAAAACAACCACATCAACTGGAAAGTGAATATGCAGCTTAATAACTTCCAGGGCCAAAGCTTCTAAATCACATTATATATATATATATATATATTCCTAATGTGCAAATATTAGGGAGCAAATACAGTAGGATTGCCAAACACATATTACATTTTCTACAAGTGGATCCCTTGTGTCCCACAATACAGCAATTTAAAAAAAAGCAATTAAGATGCTCTGCAGTAATGGCTGCCACATGTGGAAATTTATTTCCAAGGTATTTGTTTCCAATCTGACACAGATATTATTTGGCCTCCAGACAAAAGCTGTTAAAACCAGGAATTACAATGATTGCTGGACATTGTAGGCTACCAAAATGAGTTGTTTCCTAAACATGTTAGAGGACACGTCTTGTAGGCCAATAATATTCATTGATTACTACAATAAATGTACTGCTTTACCAATATGAATATACTGGATAATGGATATCTGTTAAATGTCACATCAGTCAGGCTATAACAATGCCTTAACAACACATTCCGTCCTACAATATGGCCTACAATATATTAATCACAATTAAGAAGTGATGTTCTCTTTTGCTGACAGGGGAAATTGAGCTAAAATTGCTGTATTTCAAAATAAGGCTTTAATGCAATACCAACGGATGTACACTAGATGGCGCCTGAGACCGTGAAATGCATAAAGAAAGTAAACAACCACTCATACATAGATAGATAGATAGATAGATAGATAAATAGATAGATAGATAGATAGATAGATAGATAGATAGATAGATATAGTTGCAGTAGTTCATAATGTGTCTTAATTTGTATTAATTTGTAGCTTTGAACGACGTTCATATTCAGCACTATTCAAACACCAGAAGAAACACTTATAGGGCATTCTAAAAGGCTTTTTCAAATGTTGTCATTCTGTGTGCAGGAGTTTTTGGTTTTACCGTGAAAAATCCAGAAGTCTGTTTTTAATCCATGCTCATCTTTGCTTTTGGCGTTATACATTAGACACAGAACAGAAAGACAAACGCCGGAGGTGCGCATTGCTCTCAAGTTTCCTATAAAGTCTTAATGAGTGCGTGCATCAAACTTTTCCTTTATTAAAAAAAAAAAAGATCTGAATTGTCCGATTTGAGTAGGTTAAAGGTAGGGCTAGTGCAAGGTGAGCAATAGGCTACAGCCTAACGTATTTCGACCCATTCAATATATGATTTAATTAGGCCATTGAAAATGACATCTCCTCCAGTTATATGATAAACAATAATGTGCATCGGACATAGGTTATGCCTATAGCCTTAACGATTGCTTAGCCAATCTACGTTAGTGCTTATACATGTTTATAGTTCTTTGGATAGTTTATAGTCTGCCATATTACAAACAATTACCATTATAGGCCAACAGGACAACATTCCTTAGCGACAGTACATTCACCGAACCGTTCTATGCTCTCCATTAGAAACCCAATCAACATAATAACGCCGTTTTTTATTAATGAACAAGACGATAGGGTTACACATATCCCATCTCCAGCTACAGCACTATAGGTGCGTTGGCAGCACAGCCCAAGTTGAACGGGCTACTTTGTGATCTCAATGTTAACAGCACATCTTACAAAACATGAGTTATCAAACAAGCCTAACAAAAACATACCTTTTACTGCCCAGTCGTAAAAGAGACCACTCAACGGGACAGTGTCATCTGGGATGTTTAGGACAACTCCCTGAGTAATTAGGCTACTTGAGCGAAATTTTCCTCTGAACCCTCGGACAGCTTCAGGATATCTCTTCAGCTTTGGAGCAAAAAGATTAAATTATTGATGGTGGAAATTGCATGGATGAGGTAATTCACTCCCATGGCTGCACCACGGCTCTTTTGGAGATCGACTGAAACAGAAGTTGTTGCATGCTATATGCTGCGCAGCAGCAGCAACGCGGGATGAGAGACCTCTTGAAATGACGATCCTTTGCAACTACAGTAACTTACTACACAATGACGTTGCAACATGTGACTCGCCGCTGGCTGAGTGGTTGCCATCAAACTCTGAGCCCCGAGTTGTTAGGCAATAGTTAATGGTAGTTCGCCGCGTATTTTTTATGTGTGGCATATGCTACGTGCTTTTATCCACACAATCTCTCACGTCATAGGCTAAACCCGTTTTCTCGTACATTCCAGCCATTATGAAGACCTGCCTACGCAATAGCGCACATAGTCCCTACCAAAAAATCCATAATATTGCAAGACAATATAGAGGATATTTAAGAGAAAGGTTTTTGATCTACAGCGACGAATTAAATACGATACTTTGTTTCAAATTAGTTACCGTTTTGACGACAACGGTTTATTAATGGTTATGTGATACAATTTAGATGACACAAATGACACACAGACGACACAAATAGAATTGATGTAGCCTATATTGAGTTGTGTCATCCCCATCGGCAATGTCTCTGCAGTGTAGTTTGCTTAACTTATCATATCAATACTTGGGTATGGTTTGGTTTCCAGTTGACAGCCCAAAGATGGATAAATCTGCTAAATGTGTTATTAGCATACCACCGAACGCTGCAGGAGATAACCAGACGTCTGTAAATGTAAACACATTTTGATTCCACTGTAGATGCATGAACGCTTAGGCAAAACGTTGTGCTCAATAGGTAAAGTTAGTTTTGAAACTTCACCTCCACCCATAACAAGAACAGGAGATCTACAATAAACGAGAAGTAACGGCTCATTATCCCTGTAGCACAGACCTCCTGCCTCGCACAGATTTATTATGATGTGGTTCCCATTGCCATCATGATTTTTCTCGGCAGGAGCTTATGAGTTGGAGGGCTCGTGGCTGGCATAGCAGTATGGGAGTAGATGTTCACACCTGCTCAGTGAGTCACTCCCACCTCCAACACACCCGGGGACATGCCAAGATGAATATAGCCCTCCCCGAAGGCTCACAGGAGGTGAGGGCAAACTCTGGATGACAAAGAGTTGCATCAGCAATCACCGAGCGACATGACTCCAAAAAAAAAAGAAAAAAGATAAACTTGCACGCAGCACAAGGGGCCTGTTCCAACAAAGTAATTCATAAATAAATCACTTGGCATCTCATTAGAAAAGCAACAACAACACGGGCTCGCTCCTTTCTGCATATGCAGTATCACTGAAGTGCAAAGTTTATACATTTGACTCTTGCGCATCAGCTGTGTTTTATATCAAGTGAAGGTTAATTCTGATGTTTAGAATGATATTTCAATTGGGTCACAGGACGTTCGTCAGTCGAATTCATTAATAATGAAACTGTATTCTATTTAAGGATTTTGGCCTTCGTTTTACATGCCCTATTAAATGATATGTGCGTATAAAACGTCACATATATAGGCATAATATAACTTCTAAAGTGTATATAGGCTATTATACAGTGTCAGGTCTATAATATAGCCAGAAACCTTACTTGTATGGTGGAAAATGAAAAATGTGACACTCAACATTTACCTATTAAACACCCGCCACAAATCCCTTATGTCTGTCCTACAACGAGGAAAATGAACGAACATTAATACATTTCAGCATACAGTTTAGGTAAACTCTAGAAGTCTAATGCAATCCCAGTGTTGCTGTTGAGGGGTGATCTCATTACTTCTGTTATTGCAATAACAGACCGTTCTTCTTTCTGAAAGACCTAATTTCCATGTTACTAATATTTCCTCTATTGGCACAGACGCAAAACATTTACCCCGTATTCTCTTTTTCTTTATCTCTTACTCGTTCTGTCTTCCCCTTTCTCTCAGCACCCCCTCTGCCATTACCATTGCCACACAAGACATTAATAGCATCGGATACTGCTGAATGTAGACACACATCACGCCACGAAATTACATTTAAATGGCGACGCCTTCTAATCAATTGCTTGCAGTGGGTGTCCACAATATTTCCAATTAATAGATCGGCACAAACATACAATCAAATCACTATTCCATAGAGCTAGGGTGTACAAAAAACTCAAAAAATATATATATAGTCTGCAGATTTAATAGGACAAGTGGAATGCCAGAATGTCTGCACATATGTTTTAGGATACTGTAAATGCAGTTCAAGTATCTTCCATTAAAATATATTTCCCACGAATTAAAAAATCCAATATAGCCTAATTATGATTTCGCATATCCCAAACATGTTCATCTATACCTTAGTTTATTTGATATTGATGATATGAAAACCTATAGCCTACACCTTAACCTCGAGAGATGTAGGCCTACAGTAGGCTATTAATATGGGCTATTAAGTGTATCAGATTATTTACCGATTAGATCGACCATCTAAATAGGCTGCATGGAACCATCTTTGTCCCGCAGTGGCGATGTGCCAGCACCTGGTTTGACATGCGTCTATAGGCTACAATCTGTAAATGGCATTTGTACACAAGTTGGTGTTTGGACCATATAATTATGCGTTCACCACGGTTAATTTACAGAAAGAATATATGTATATCGCTGGCAATTCAGCGTCGCATTAACATTTAACGCTTCGACCCCTGACAGTTTGAAACAGACTGTTAATTGGATGTAGATGCCGGTGACGGTAAAGAAGACGACAATGACGATCATTGTGACGACCGCGACGGCCATGGACTATTTTGTCACAATAAGATATTTAATTATAGCCTATTTCCATAACACAACATCGGATAGCATATATGTTTGCATCTGTCGTAGATCGTCCTAACATTGGCTATTCACAGACCGGCTACAATAAATCACAATATATTATTTATTAAACAAGCCTATTTCTTTTCGTAAATGAAAATGCAGGTTAACGCAACACTCCCGATTAGAAATGTTCTTTATTTTTAAATCATAGAGCTACGCATACATGGAAACAACCCGCATATTCTTGTTATCAAATGCTCGGAACGGAAAACAGGACACAGGGCATTATTTCCATTACTAAAGGCCTACATTACGAATAAAATCATCTGCGTCTACGAATCATCGATGAAGAATGCAGAACGCATAAATTGTAAATTGTCGCCAAGCATTTCATCTTACTTGGAATGAAACCTACCATCAGATTTGTTATTGACGCCCACCCCAACTCTGCAGCGCTAAGAGTGCTGAGAGGGGGCCGGCCAGGGAGATTCTCGGTAAAATAACACAACCCCATTTATGGACTGATCCGATGACGTACATTGCAGAAAGTTCTATAAAAAACCTTCATACATACAAAGTGTGTCGTGCCACCCCACAGACCCCTCCTAACCCGCCTCCGCGCTTTCCCCCCTCCCCCTCACGCCCACGCCCACACCATAATCCCACGTCTCAAAACGATTTTGGCTAGAAAAAATTGCTCCAACGATAGAAAAGAGGCAATAAAGTGACTAAAAAGAGAAAACTGCACGAAATACGATGTCTGAATGCTAAAAAAAACATTTAGTATCTTTCTGCCTCTGTTTCTGAAGGCCGAGGAATCCCTACATTTAACATTTTCCCACTCTTAAATCCCGTACCACTCATAAAAACGATACATTCGTTAAATACATTTTTATAATAGACTAGACTATTAGTGGTTATATTATATGTGATATACAACATTCTTCATTTTCGCGGTCATTTTTATTACTAACATTGTTTCTTATTATAATGTGGTCCTATTACCATTATTCATTAGACCAATCATCACCACCTATAGCAGTCTATAGTGCATTACATTTTAGTTACGAATACAGACTGATAATAAAATGCTTTAGGCTATATCTTAATAAAATACGAACAGATTTTTTCTCAAAAGCATGTGTTAAAAAACATGAAGCTATTTGTCGTCTACGTTAAAGGAAAATTGTCTAAAACCGCAATGAATTCATAATTAAAATGCAGAAATTAGGTTGATAGGTTCAATAATTCTTAAAGATGCACCCCCTGAAGCCCATTGATTAAACGAGAGCTTCCAGTGGGCGTTGGGTATTTTTGCAGCGGTTTACTTTACAATGTCTTCCTCCTGATCAGAATTTTACTAGAAAAAAGAGGGATAGAAAACAGAAACAGCCAAAGTCGACATGTCCATTGCTTCCAGCAAGGCGGGGAAATAAACAAGAAACCATTGCCTCAAACCAGCCACTTCACTAAACATGCCCGATATTTCAGTCGACAAATTCCATACCCTTTTCGAACAACTGCTTTTCAACCCATCTTATATATCTTCGTCTTCAGCCATAACATCTGTAAACAGAAGCGCTCAGACCACGCCTATCGTTATTGTAACTTTACACTGAATAATACAACAATGTGCATACTGTAGGTCCTGCAGGGCATCCTTGCAAATCATGTTTGTCAAAACGATTAAGAATTAATATATCTGATTACATTCATTTGTAGTTGCCTCTGACAAGTCGAACGTGGTCCACACAGAGCGGCGCGCGGACAAAGGGGGTAGGATAGCAGGTGAAGCCAGGCAGTGAAAGCACCTTATGAATGAAACCGAGCAGCGGTCGTAGTAAAAACACAAGTGATTTGATCGCGATGACGGAGGATAAGAGGGCTTTTTTAACGATAACAAATCCAGAGTTGGATAAAAAAAGATAAGATACTGTAGACTGATAGATAGATAGATAGATAGATAGATAGATAGATAGATAGATAGATCTGATGTACCCAGAAAAATAGATGAAAAGAGAAGAGATTAATAGAGAAAATAGAGAGACGGGAAAGACTATATAAACGGGCGTTCATAAACATGACAGATATCCAGCAGCTGCATCACTATTCCAAGTCGTGCAGGGCAGAAGATCACTGCAGCGCCTAAGTTCCATATTGGGAGCAAGATTATGCACAACGCAACGATTACGCTAATTATGTTGCGGTAGCCAATTTGTTAGAAAACTCTATAAAGCGTTGTAAACGCTTTTATCCTATAGCACGAACATCTCAATTACGCGTTTCACGGGCCGGGCTGCGCATATAGCATTTAAAAAATATAACTCAGTTTTAACTGAATTTGTTACAGGCTATATTTTAACTGTGTTTGATGTAGCCTAATTAATTCCATCGTATTTCGCTTCCTGTTACATAACAACTAGCAGTCGCAAACGATTGCATTTTTTTTAATTAATCGAATTTGATTGGTAGGCTAAAAGACAAAGCCGTAAAGTCGACAGAAGCAAGAGTGACATGAAAATAATAGGTTGTACGCTTACCTTTATAAGGGCTGATAACCACTATGTGTGGTTAGATCTCCACGACCAAGACTTGCATCTCCCAAAGTTTAACGCAGTAGGCTATAACCGAGAAGCATGTAACGAACGCACGCCCTACAGCCTCTCTAACATTTCAACTTTTACATGCTCTAACTGGCGCAACAAATCTCAAAGCATAAGCTCGTTTTCTGGCAAGCGCTTTATCCCGTTTTCCGTTATAGAAAACAGGCTCCCTCAGTATAGGCTTACCAAAAGTTGAAAAAAGAATCCCAGGTTTGGCAAGGGGTTGGCAAAAGAGAGAGTTGGCGTCCAGTCGTTGTTTTAGTCCATGCACGACTCCGGTGTCTCTGTCCAACGTGCTGAAAGCATAACACAGCGATGGTAACTATAGGAGGCACAATCTATAGTTTTGTTGAGTGCCACTTGAAACTGCTTTACTCTGCTGCTTCCCCGCGCCTTGTCACGTGAATTTTTTTCCTGCCAAGCCAGTCCTGTTAATATTTGATCACATGTTGGTCGGACATTTCCTTTAGAAAACACCTATACCATAAGCCGGTCAAATCTCCTTTGACGCCTCAAAGGTTCCAATGTCACGCCAAATTACACATAGCAACTGTGATAGTGAAGCACTATTGCCATGCTCAAAATGTCACGCTTTGTGAAGAGTGACAGTTACGCACATTTTCACTGACACCACTCTCGAAAACATACATGCATAAAATAAAGCCAATGCTGCCAACACACAATCCTCCAAGACAGTAAAGCACATCCACATATTGCGCGAAGAGAAAGCAATATTTCTTCCACAGTCTTACCTCACTGTACCGGCATATTCAGCCGAGAAATGCATACAATCTTTTTTACACAGGCTTTGTCAACATCAGCTTCATCAGACATGGGTCTCTATATGGGTTTCACAAGTAGCCAGTGAGTCCAACCCTTCCTGCTATGCGTTGCCAGACTAAATAACAAGCACGTCTATTTGGTGATAACCATCCTTTATATGGTGTTCCATGCTACTTACCATTTTCCCCTAAGCTGTCCTGGAGATAGAGGTGTCTTAATATCCACTCACTCCAACAGATGCTGGTGGGTAATGTGTCTTGTTTGAAGTCATCATATGAGAACTTATGCTGTGCTCAGTAGATCGCCCACCACTTCGCTGACTTATGATTCTAATAACCCTTTGCAATATCCGCGTGCTTACACCTTGGTGGCTCTATACAGTAAGGACAAATATCAACAAGCCTCGATTTTCAGAAAAGCTTGTATATATATTCTCGCCCTGGACAACGCCATTAGAGGTCTTACGTGATTGAAATAAGCGACAGCAATCCAAGTTTATGAGGGGACTAGTTCCTGACTGATCGCCAATTCGACCAGTTAAATCTTTAAATCCACATTGAGCACAAGGAGTAAGCCATTAAACTTTTCAGACATATCCATATCCACATTCACGTGTTTGTGTTATAGGGTGCTAACTCTAACTCTATAACACTCATTTGGCAAAAGGCCATAGGCCTATTACGCGCATTACGCACAAGTTATTGTTTTGATTTTTCCAGAGATGGGGTACAGCCAGGTATACGGAAAGGGAACATACTACTCATATTGTCCATGTGTAGCTATAAGTTATAAGACAAATTCTTACTGCTCAAAAGACAGATCACAAATTTGTGTACAAAATAGTTTATTATATATACTTACATTGTAAATTCTGTTAATTTCTTCGTTTTCAAATTCTATGAATAAATTAAATGTTAATCCATCCACGTCTTCCAGATGCGCAACTGACAAAAGCTTAAACTCTCAAACGACCTTAAACGTTTGGAGTCAGAAATGATACTTTTCAAACAGGAATATCCAAATTCAATCGCGAAATCAGTTTTCAGTAAAATTCCATCAGTTGCACAGCGAATGCTCAGCCATCTAATTGTCATGCAGTGACGAAGCGCTATGCCTGCATGTGTGCTACAAATGTACTGGTAAGTAACATGAGTAATAGGTGATATTTGCCTGACTCTGTGCCAGGATTCTAACTATTGAGGAAGTTGTAAAATAAATCATATTATAATGGTATATGAATAACAAAGTTTATTGAATTAGCCTCCTACTGCGTGAGCAACGTGTTAGAACCATCCCAAACAAGCGACCCCACGTCTGACTACAGGACCAAATGTATTAATACTTGGACTTGCTCCACAAAACAACCTACTCATCAAAGTGCTTTTGGTAACTTGATGCCATTTCTCAGCAGTGTTAAAGGGCAACACAAAATCCCAAGGAAACGCTTATATCTCAAAAAAGTTTCTCTCTGAATGCAATTCTATTTTGCAACAACTATTTTCAGTTGCCATACTGCCAGCACTCTAATTGATATTGTAGAACTATCCCAGTCCCTGACAAGCATCATATGAATTTTACACCAAATTGAGTCAGTAACTATAGGTTTAAACAACCTGTCTTCTGTGATTTGGATTCATTTATAAATTAGAAGAAAACTGCCAACTCTGCAGTGAGTATATTTTGGCTTTACTGTGAGGCTGTGTAATTCCAGCCAGCCTGGGTTACTGTATTGTATTTTGCCTTTGTTTTCTTCCCAACGTGGACACAAAATAGAATGAATAAAATGTGGACTCTAGGTAAAGCAAGGCACGAAACAGTGTGCCGTAAAGAAAGACAAAAGGGAAACGAGAGACAAACCGTGGAAGGAAGTAAACAACTCTATACAATGTGGTGTTTACCAGCAACTAAGCATTGCCACCGTCAAGTGACGAAGGTCTGATTACCAGCTTCCTTCAAGCACATGAACTCAGGAGAGCCATTCCAGTATATGGTTCTTGTCAGGCAGCCTCCTATATACCTCCATCATGCTCTCAGTCCTTTTTCCCTCATGACGTGGTAACTCCACTTGTTTCTTCTACTTGTGATGTTGTTAATGGTTCTTCTGCTCACACAGCTTTCACAGACTCCGTCACTGACTCATGCTCGCCCCTTCTCCACGAGCCATGCCCTCCCCCGCACTCTGCAGCACAATATCTTATGGCGAGTCCGAGGTCACGGATCGATCACTTCATCCCCTGGGCTGCATGACTTCATGCATGGAATTTTGCTCGATGCTCCTCACCTCTTTTGAATATGCTCTGGGAACTTGTAAGTGATTTTAGTATAAATACAGTATACTGTATATATATATATATTTTTTTTTTATTTCATTATTTTTTTCCACTAAGGGATTTGTTATTTGGGTGCCATGGAGAACTATTAAGATGAATCTGCAATATTACGGATAGGGATCCCTGCTAGTGTGTTTGCTGTGTGCTTCTGCTGTGTCAGAGGCAAGCAGAGAAATCCGATTCAGCCATTATTGTTCCCGACCTCACCTCGGAACATGTCAACATACTGTATAAAATGCAGGATATTTATTGTTTTTGTATATGTGATCTTATGTGATTGGAGTTTCTTGAAGACTGTATGCAGGTAAAATGTTGTCAGACGCTGAATAACAGCATCAACAATTTACATTATGTATAACATCAACAAGTGCTCTGACACTACAGAGACTTCATTCATCCACGTTAAGACTGTAATTCTTTGTGTAACACCTGTAACATTCCGAGGTCATCATGCTCTGCTTGTTTACACTGGCTAATTACATCAGGAGCCTGTGTGGTCTCTGGAATCATTACTAAAATATCATGAGCCACCCTAAAATTCTGAGTGTATTAGCACTTTCCCTCTCTGCCTCTAATGGTAACTATTAAGGGAGTATACATCCAGTGTGAACTGTATCGTTACTCTGTCTCAATCCTTGTTCCATAAATATTGATAACAAGGGCCCCACGTCATGCATTACTAGTAGTACCTGCTGTTAAAAATGGCAGACCCACTGATGGAAGGTTACCTCTTCTTGTCAAATCCCAGTGTATTTCTCCTACATCACAGCATGTACTTATATCTACGGGAGGTTAGGCTGTACGTGGAACAAACAAGAGCAGACAGGCAATACTGAAGCACTCGGTTACGAAAATATACAGCCGTGGAGAACAATAAGAGACCACTGCACATTATATAAAATGTAATAGTATGAAAATGCTGTAAAAGAAAAATTGATAACATAAATAGAAAAATTCTATAAATAAAAATCTAGAGACCCATATTACATGTAAGTAAAAAATACAAATGTATGAATAGTAAAAATCTGTATCTGCAGATGTATATCAGAGGCCTGCATTATGTCCCATTTCATTAGATTTATAGGTAAACGTCTCTATTTGTGCTATAGCACATGCCCTCCCTCTCACAGTAATGCTTTGGTAATTATGATTTCAGCCACAAGGGTAACAACAAACAAACATACACAAACGCACAGGCACGCATGCACACACACACACACACACAGTACATACATAGTATAAAATTTATACAAATTAAACATACTGTTTTAAGAGATGCTTACTGAGAACATTGTCTACCTCCAAACTTGAATTCAGTATAGAATCTGATACTTAACACTATTTTTCTACCCCAAATGAAGTGGATGTGGCAGGAGTGGTAGAAAACATTGTATGGGGAAGAGAGTAATGAGAGCGTAAAGAGAGCCTAATGTGTGAGGTAAGGGCATTTACTCTTGTGGATTTCAAAACAAGCACCAAACAACTTTTCTGTGACGCTAGCTTCATCCACAAGGGTAGCACAATCTGTCAAGCTCTTAACAATGTACTTCATTTTTAACATCTGTTAATACGTCATTTACATGTAGAGTACCGAATGTGTCCTTGTCTCAGTGACTGACTCACTGTTAAGGCTCTAGAATGAAAAACAGCCCATAAGCTATCACACTACCACCACCACACTTTGATATATAAGTCTAACAACCTTTGTTTATCTTCTTATCTACCATATTTTGCTTCACACTGCAGATCAACGGAGAGCAGAAATGGTGCTCTGCTACACTACAAATTATATAAAGATTTAATGTTAAAGTACAATATAACATTACATGACTACAAATCTCAATATATCTGTAATGTAATGTCTCCTGGCCATGTGGGGGTGGGAAATATATTGTTGGTATGATACATAAATGTGCATATGGATGTCCTAAGCCTGACTAAATTTTGTCTTCTCAAAGACAACCTGGGCTAGAGAATGCAGCTCCCATTAGCTCCCATTAGCTGTAAGGCTAGCTATACTGTAGCAGGCTACTTGGTCCTGCATTGGACTGAAAGCCTTCTAAACAACATATACAGACATTTGAGAGACAATAACATATGTCAGGACAAACTGCAATTAATACCTAAATAGCTTATTAGTCATGAATGGAGACATTAAACACACAAACGCAAAAACGTGTACAGTATTGTAAATTAATTGTTCTACTGTAAGTGTTGCAGTGATATGCGATTTCAAGATTGTGTGTGTGTAAGCTTAGTGTTTGTCGTCGTACTGATTTGAATAGATTTATTTGCATCTTGTTGCTTAGCCAAAGGCATTATTGGTTCCCACTGGTAGTGACCTGAAATTTTGCATGCATGGCAATGCTGCAAATCATCGCCCTGGATGATTTTTAAAAATATTACACAATAGTGGTATGGAAGATTGACCTTCAATGCAGTAAGCAAGACAATGATACTGCCTACATTTAGTTTTTTTTCCCATTCTCCTGTTTTGCTGCTGAACTCTATGGGGAAATATAAAGAAATAACAATTACAAACATTTTGGTCTATCTTAATGATTGGGGTGGGCTGATAACTAAGTGGTTCAGCTTACTAATTATCAAGTTTGCATTTGTAAATTGTTGAGGTGTATGGTTTGCACATTCTCACGCCAGTGGTGCATTCATAGTAGACTGGAATGTCATACCATTAACTTTTAGTGACAACAAAGACAGTACATCTAACAGCTGATGGGTGTTTCCGTTTTTTTGCCGTCATCTGCCATGCATTCCCCAAATGGATGGTGCGCTACTTTCTCCTCTACCAACAAAACTACATTTCTGCTGACATTCAAGTTTTTTTATGAACAGTCATGACTTCTCAAGATGTCAGGGAAATCCTTTTTAGGAAAACAATGCACAAACGAACACTTTAAGTTAATACTGAAAATTTTCATTAGGGCACTCTAGCCAGCTCTGCTACATATATCCTGTATATTGCTCCTATGCATGTGTTGTGTATTTTGAATGTATATATTACAAACCTCATACAAATACGTTCAGTCAATTGATAATTATTCCTTTCAGTGAAGTAGTTTTAATGCATTGTCCATATATTACAAATACACCAATATTACAACCTATATCCAAGTAAATACAATTAATTTGTGTATTTAAACAAAGTATAGTGTGATTGATACTCACTGATATTTTCAATTACACATTGTTTGAAAATTAAAGCTTAGTGATACTCATACTAAATATTACTGTGTATTCAACACATTGACGAAACAAATCAATACAGCAGAAGTATTTTACTAAATCAGGAGGCCTTTCATATTCTTCCAAATTAAAGATTACTAGCCACCACAAATACATTGAGTAATTATATGTGCAATAACTACAAATATAAAATAAAACAATATCCAATATTCTTAGATACAGCTTCATCTCCCAGGAAGTGCCTTTAGCAGCCTATACCATTTGGAGTATTTTGACATTTTTATACAGGTTGATTAGTGAATACGGTAGTACCAATACAAACATCCACCCCCAAATGCCTGACTGGATTATGTGAGGTTACTTTGAAATAATAGTGTTTCAGACTCACTTTTTTCAATATATTTTCTTTAATGTATACAAACCTGACCCCCAAAACAAAGCACGCAAGATTTCTTAATACATATTTCTGTCTTTTAACTATCTGGTGATAATTAATGATTACAACAAACATAAATTGGATATATATCATGATTTTATTACAAATAACATCCTTACCTAGCCCAGCCAAAAAATCCCCCCTCAACAATAAAGTAAAACAATATCCCCCATTACAGTTGAGCGACAGACAGTAGGCATGGAGTTTAAAGTTAAGGTCTTAAATGGAAGAAAAGCTCTGCAGTGAATGGTGGGGAAATTGTTAAGGATAATATGAAGGAGTGGGATTTCTCATGCATTTGTCTGTGAGGGGTATCTCAGCCAAAGTTTCTCTATACATCAAAGGGCCGACGCAAATAAAAGCACACTTGTCAGGGGCGAACAAACTGCCTCCTTTGTGCATTCTACCAGCCAAATTCAGGGACACAAAGCCGTTGGATGTACTACTGCAAAGAAGACATGCTATTCAGATGACATGCTTTGCTCTCTGGTGGATTGCTGTGTGCTTTTGTCTGCCCTGACCAGGACAGATATATAATATCGCTGGATCAAAATCCTTTCAGCCCCTTTTACCCCGTTAAAGACTCTCGTTACAGCCCCTCCCCCATACACTCCACTATTCTTTCTTCTCTTAAACAAAGTAAACTTGATTCAGCCAGATAACACTTGCAGCCTCGGGCCTAATGCCCAAAAATGAAGCTCAGGTTCTTTCAGGTTGCTAGAAAAGGCCCGGCGCAGACTGTGGTCAGACAGACTGGACATGTTTCAAAGTTGCCTCAGGGAGTCTGTGTCCCTTTAGGTCTTGCAATTCCTGAAGTTTATGGCATCTGCATCTCTTGCATCTCGGTCTGTTATATAAATCTAGCACATAGAAGGCCTCACCAAGTCTTAACCTGAAAATAAAGTATGCTTGGCAAATGCACACTAGCCACACTCACAAATGAGTCTTCTTTAGGTGACACACACTATCTGCTGTCAATTGGTTTGCTGACATGAATAGCCTATGTGCATTTTTTATTATATTTAACCAAACACAATCTCTGATATACTGCTCTATTTTCAACAATGCACAACAGGCAGCAGAAACACAATAATGGCATAATCATTATCACAAACAAAACGTATTTTTCTGCAAAATACATACATTTACCATAACATTGGACAAGATTTCAATGTGCTATTGGTGATTTATATTTCTTTTATTTATTTGTTTGTTTGGCACATTTGTGTCCCCCCCAATATTTGAGCTTCCTTAATGTTCCACAATTGGTGATAAATATTGCTCCCATCGCTCTATTCTGCTTCATATATTTCATCATGTTGAGTCTGAGTGAGCTCACAAGGGTCATTTGCCTTTCACTGCAAATGAGTGTGGGTGTCTCACTAACTTGCAGATACAAACTGGGTTTTGTTTTATTTTTTATTATATATATATATATATATATATAATTGGAGAGCTGTCAAAGCTAAAATAAAATAAAAAATAAAATAAACAGCAATGGTTTATAGTCTCCCACTCTCTGGTGAGATCTTGCATTGCAGATGTAGATAAATGCCAGCCTGCTATATATCGCATTTTAGGTACTGTAAATAATAATTTGCCAGTAAATATTCACTATTAAAAGTTCAATTAATTTCAAGGATTAAAGTACGACAATGTGCTTATATATTTTACGCAATGTGATCAGTTCATCAGGTTGAGTTATCACTAGATCTAGAGGTAAAGTATTCTTAAAATGGCATGACAGTGAAGTCTCCTCAGCTTAATACTCAAAATTAAAATATATTTTAAACATCAAGGGTCTTTCGGTCTGAATAAACTATATGTTTTACATTCTAGCAACAACTGTTTATTCATTTGTTAAATAAAATTTGCAGTCTTGCAGTGTTATAATATATATATATATATATATATATATATATATATAAGAATATAATTTGTTGTATTTTATGTTAAAAGTTCAGCCTGCAATGAATTTGTTGTCCCTCAACGACCCTAATTTCTTACCCTGTCACTAAAACTTTCCCCAAAACACAGAAACTACTGGCCGAAAAAACCTTAATTCAAATAAAATAAACACACACACATACATATATATATACACATATATATATATATATATACACACACAGTATTGTTACAACAATCCGAGAAGCCGTATATTTAAACTGTTTAGGACTTGGCAGGTGACTGGATGAACTGACGGTGAATATCTATTACTGTCGATCAGTGTTGGTTACTCAGTTACTCAGGAATTGTAATAAATTACTTATTACTTATTCCAAAAGTAATAATATTGCTGGGTGTTAAAAGTAATTAGTTACATTACTAGTTACATTACTGGTTAGTTACATTACTATATTTCTTTCACAATCACTACCCTGCCTGGCCCCTTCTGAAAAATGACAACCTGCGTAGCCAGCTCATTTTAGAATTGAATCCTCTTTATTGGAACAATAATGAACCTTAGGAGTCAACAATCAGCCAAAGTGAAAACATTGCAGCCTCTCAGCCAGATGATTGGACAGGTTGGTTCAATTAGCCTACCCTACGTTTGCTACTGTGTTCTTGTAACACAGTAATGCAGCATTACTTGGATTAGTAATTGTAATATTATTAGTTTTTACTGAAAAAAGTTATAATATTACAGTAACTAGTTACTAGTACCTTGCCCAATACTGCTGCCTATTAACATCACACAAACTATGCCAGGATGTCGCTGATTGGGCAGAGCCACTGCAGTTTGGACTCAAGGGAAACTATTTCAAGTTGTCCAGACCGATTAACGCGGTGTAGTCAAATTGAAGCTCACAAGATCTAACAAGGCTATATGGCAATATAGTTATCAATTATCAAGTGTAAATATCAATGTTTCTCCATATTCCATGACTCCACCTTTAAGTGAATTTGGGTTTAAACTTGTGTGTCTGGTGTACTATAATACAATCAATGATATTCAACAGTAAGTAACAAACATAATGTAACAATGACATGTCATATCAATGGCACTGTATGTTCATATGAAAATAATGCACCACCATACTGGCACACTATAAGCTGAATGGTCCTCCCTTTTACAACCCTGCTAGTGAGATTCACCAGTGGAGGCCATTGTGCACATACAGTACATACATTGTGCTGTTGATAGGACCAACTGAAAACTGCTACTTTGTTTGGAAAAGAAGGGGATGGGGGGGGTGTTGTGTAAAGAAGACTGCAGATATGTGGGCTGGTTTCAATATTCATTTTAAGATGATTTGTGCCTAGTTCTGAGGTAGAAACTATAGCAGCCTATTATGACTCACTTGTTTATCTCTTCTCAAATAAAACCTGGAAATATGGAGTACTTTTCACATCACTAAAGCAACATCAGCAAGACCATACCAAAACTAGCAAAACCGGTTATGTATACCCACCCACCCCATCACCACAATGCATTTTGAATAGAATGCACCATGATTGATAGAGCAGGGAAGGATTCACAGCCTTACCACGTTTCTCAATTATAGGCCTACATATACTGCTATGTCCTTAACGTATCGTTCTAATTTAAATACTCCTTATAGAGGGAATAAGTGTGTCAAAAGTAATAATTTAACAACGTAGTGTCTATATAATTGTACACATTAACATATAGCTCTGTACTGACTGAGTGTTAAATGTTCATATCGTAAATCAAAAATATTTGAAAATGCACTGCTAAAACGTCTGTGTACTGTTTTATCTGCAAGACTACCTGCATCATATGGCTCATTGTGGCGGGGATGACTCATCCACAGGGTCCATACATCTGAGGTTGGCTTTGGCTAAGTTCATAGGTAAGGAGCGTGGAGGGCCAGAGAACACTGCTGAGCCACCACAGCTGTACTGATATTCTGTCACATTATTTCACAACAGCTAAAATTACCTGTTAAAAGAGGCTGTCTGTAAATCTAACCTATCACCCACTATAGCCACCGCAGAGTGAATGATCAAGTGTGTTATAAATGATTCAGTTTTCTATGTTTCACTCATAGTCTACTGTATGTATTTTTACTTGTTCTAGCTAAATAATAAAACCTACTAAATAATGTGAATTATTCAGTGAGACAATGCCTATTAGCTAGCGGTACTGTGATTATTTTATGTGGAGGACTATACTTAAAAATTTCACTGAAGATGCTTAACCTGCACACAAAAGCACTGTTTGGCTCCAAATGGCAAAACACAATATCTGAAGGCATTGCCAGATGATTGCTCAGCAAAGTTTGTGAAGTGGGTTCTCTAGCAAACAGCTGTTTATTTTTTAAAACACAATTTAACCACATAGAGGGCTTTTCTGTAGAATAAGTTGTGTGGCATCTCAAGCATATTTCCCTAACAATGTTGTGATTGGATCAAATATTGTCCAATTGGTTTCTCTTTCTATTATTGTGCTGGGACAGAAATGCTATCAGATCTCCCCAGGCTGGCTACCCCTACAACACTGAACATCATGCCCTTAAGTGAAACGTCTGTAGCCGGCATATGAAAAGGCTAGTTTGCTAAGACAATGAATCAATAATACATTTTAATGAAGGACATTGATGAAGGAATGACGAGGGGAAGTGGTGGCAAGATAATCATAAACTACCATGTTTATGGGTGTAATTGGCAAGTTTTAACTGGGCATTCAACTTTCAGAAGTGTCCAATTGGATGGAAAAGTATCATACAGCACCTTTAAAGCTCTTGCATGTTCTGCACTTCAGATAGTGCAAGCCACCCTAAAACTAAATGTACTGCTGTATTCACATTACATGCAGAAGCAAAAGTGTCTGAACAAACGTAAGATGTTGCTTTCCAATGTCCACCTATACACACATTTGCTAGAGGAGGGTTCTTAGCACAAACAGTATAGCCTGCAAGCAGTATAAAAACACAAAATTGCAACAATTCTGCAAACTTTTGTTAGTTAATGCAGAGGGAAAAAATAAGCTATATTTGTGTTTATAACCATGCATCAAAAATGGTTGCAAAACGAATAGGCCATCTCATCACTCATTCACAGCTAAACAGACACGCCTCAATACTCGCTACAGCCGCTGGTCAGGCTCTTAATCAAAGTATTGGCTGATCAGGCTTACCTTATTCGGTAAATACTGATTGATCACAAATCTCAATTGCAGGATCACTCCAACAATACAAAAATCCTGAGGATAATACCAGATTCTCCTATTATGGTGTTATAGTTGTATTATGTGTCCCCCTGTTGCATATACTAGACCAGGGAAAGGAGTTAAGTCTTACCAAGCTTCATAGGCCTGATTTACATGTCAAATCCTGGTGCATAGCAGGAATTTCCATAAACCCCATTTAAATATTTGCATTAGGCATCACGGGACAATGATCTGGAGGCTCTTCTTGTGCCTCTAAAACTGTATTATAAACTAAAATACAAACAATTGATTTAGATGGTTGGTTGAAATACGTCCGTTTATCTGGGTTTGGTTGAAATAGGTTATAGCTACTATGACTTCCATATTCAAAATATTGCATGTAGCTTTAAGCTAAATTTTCAGCTGCCCATAGAACATAGGCTACATACCAAAACAGACTATACATATTTACAGACTATAAATATTTGCAATGACAAAGGTAGACTATTCCTTTAATAAGATATCACCTTCTCCAATTAGTCAAGGGACAAAATGATCACAGCTGACGTGTCTTGTAGGAGTCAAAAGCACAGTAGGAGAAAATGCATATGCTTCTTAGTTTGTGTGGGTCTAAGTCTGTGCATCACATCTCACATTCTTACTCATGGAAACATCAACTATCATCAGGGCTAAAACTAAAAATAATTTGGACTGATTCATACACGTAATATAAACTTATAGAATCGTCATTTATATAGTGTATTTTTTCCAGCAGGCGCATTTGTGTGTGTACATTTACTCTTATAAAATACTGCGATGTATCACCCAACTTTACAGGTTAGACCTTGATTTGTGCTTGTCATGCCGGTGCACTAAGAAGTCAAGCCAAATATACAAAAGTTCTTTAAAGGTTATCAAACCTTGAACCAGTGGCAGTTAAAATGTGCACATATTTTCAAATCAGTGATATGACAATTACAGAAAGGTAATTATATGTAGTGATGTAGTTCTGCTTTAAAAATGACTGCCAGAAAAGTCAATAGAATATACACACACACAGAATAAACAACACTAAAATAGAGTTCACAACTTTGTGACGCATTTGCAGAGGTATTTTTTCCCTAACAAATCACAACACATAATATGTAATGTCTCCCTGGGATGCAAGATAAAACAATGGGTCTAACATGATCTGAGATTCTACCTGCAGTTGCTAAGCAACATCCACCTCCAACCTCTCAATCTGTCCCATTGGTCAATAGAAAAACGCACAAGGCACCCTATTTGCCAAGAGAAAGTTAATAAACTTTAGCTAAGACCTGCCTCCTTGTACGTGTGTGTGCACACGCAGACACAGCTGAAAAGATTCTTGTGAATGAGAGCAAGAGATGGTGTCAGTGCTTGCGCAGTACAGTGCTGATATATGCATTGAGCTCCTGAGCTAAAAATAAAGATCACACTGAATGCTGTGCCAGTGAAAGTTGCAAGAGTGAATTCAAAGTGACGTCTAGCTCTCTCCAGACAGAGAAGAGGTCCCATAGATAGACATTTTTTTTATATATTTATAGAATTTTATTAAAAGCTGGTTGTTTTATGTGGATGTTAAAAAAAAAAGTTTTCGATATGCAATTTTTAACCCATAAAACATAACATAGAACAATTAGCAAGCAAAGATAATTACAGAGGGATACAGTTAAGCATAATTTTATTCATATTACAACTGTACAAGACACATCAAAACAAATTTAAATATACAAATTAAAATTTGAACCAGGAATCTTTTGCTCGTTACACACAGAGGTTTCAAGTTAAAAAACAAAACAAAAATCCACAGGAAGCATTTTCCCCTCAATATTTACATGGCATTAACATGAAGTTACATATTAGGATGACAACAACATCACCACACTTTCACATCCTCTTGGTTGCTTGTTTCAGCTGTTGGGTGGTTTTAAAGAAAACTGACTTCTGAGGTGCAAATTGGTTGAGATTACCCTCGGATATGCTTCTTACAACTCTTCTAGCCTTATTCTCCTCTGATGCTTGAGAAAGATTGGAAACAAAAGAATAGTCAGTAATGGTCAGATGGTAGGACAAACTGGACCCTTAAAGTCTTGGTATTGCTAAAAAGTTTACAGTGAGACTGCTGCAATGTGTATACTCACATTCTATATAAAAAAAAATATGGTTAAACGTCATGGTTGTGATGTACTGCGACCAAATCACAGCTGTGATGTTATTTTGCCTCATTAGGTAGCCTTGTGATCTATTGCGTTTATACAACAGTTTTAAAAGTTGAAACAAGAAACATTGTTTAAAATGTGCAAATATTTCCCTGAAATTTTTTCCAAAACAAGTGGGTTGTTATGCAATCCACGTTACAAGTAAACATGGGAATTATTGTCACTAACATGTTAGCTTGTTTGCCTAGCTTAGCTAGTATTTAACCTCTATAAAGTTTGTTTTTCAGAAGATAACATTAGTTACCAGAAAACAACTGAGTTAGTTAGGTGATACCAGTAATAAAACCGCTCATAGTATAGTAGGGCTGCTTGATTATGTGGGGAAATAAAACTTAATCCCGATATTTTATGGTTAATATTGATATCATCCTCTCCGGGAACCATCACCTTATCGTGGTGGAGAACCTGTCTGGAGCCTTGTGCTCCTGGTAGGGTCTCCCAAGGCAAAGTGGTCTCAGGGGAGGGGCCAGACTAAGAATGGT
>JAODTR010000018.1:2136382-2148578 GCA_025399935.1 Amblyopsis rosae
TATAAAAATAAATTTGCACACCCCCTTGTGGATCTCACCTTTTTTTACTAACTATTTTGTCTTTAGAAGTACCAGGTAGTGAAAGAGGAGGCTGGTGAATAATTGATCCTTGTAACTAAACACTCCAGCTAGGGACGCTGGTGCTGATTGATGGCCAGATATTAGGCCCTTGTCTCGTAAGGTTGCAAGTTTAGTCTGAGGTTATCAGTGGCCAGAAGAGCATTTCTCCCTCCCTGCCTCATTACTTTCATGAGTAGAACATTTCATAGTGGCGTGGTGGGGGCGTGGTGTGAAAGACAGTCTATGACTTCATTAACCAAATGGGGTGCCTCAGTCTGTGGAACGCCAAATGGTTCAGCCTTGCTGAGCAGACTTCTCCCATGTGGGTGCTTCACTACATTGTTCTGTGGAGTTGCCTTGGCCCTTTCTGCCTACACATTCTTTGGCTCTAGTGTCAGTAGAAAAAACTGTAGAAATAAGTAAGGCAGACATGCCTTTGACATGGCATATTGTATAGGTGACAACCGCTTCTGAATTGGCTCCCCGCTTTGTTCATTTAGCAGTCGTTGGCAAGGTTGTGGGTCTATTTAACAATATTTTCTCCAATGAACCAGAAACCTTCGGGGGGGGTGTATACAGTTAAAGCACACCTAATTGTGTCACTGTGCGTGATGTGTGATTATGAAACAGGAGAGAGTTAATTCCATTCCACTGATGACATAATGAAGAAAAGAATAAGGCACAGCGATATGAGAAAATGATTGTGTAGCTGCTAGACAAATCACTCAATACATAAATATAGATTTAATAACTCTTATGTGAGTATTCACATGCATTATTTCAGAAAGTGTGAAAAATACTAGAAGTAAAGCCTGCCCAAGATGCAAAATCGATCCTATTACAGAAGTCTACTTACAATATTTACATTTGTCCCTGGTGTGTGCGTGCGTATGATAATCAGATGTATGCCCTGTGGACAGCTGGATTAAGATGACTCATTCCTGCTTCGCATACTTGATTGGGGTTCTTATGTAGGCTCGGTATAGCAGTAGATTTACACTATAATACCTTATTAGTAGATGTCATTTAGCATTTTAGTTCAGGTTATTAGATATTTTCTAAAAACACATTTAATAAAACATTATTAAATTACAGATAAACAGTAAACATTTTTATAATTTTCTGTATCAAACATTTTTTTATAATCTAAGTTTAATTTATTGTTTTAAAGGAAGACTTGTAGATGAAGTCATGACACATATAGATTGGGATGACACACTTTTACCATAAATGTATTCGCCTACAGTAGTATAAATTCATTTGGAAGCATGTTTTCTGATGTTTGTTTGTTTGACAAAATGTTTAGCGCATATATTTTTAAAAAGCACTACAGACAACATTACAATTTTATGGGATAGCAGTACCTCTCTTTTTAGTAGTATATTGTACCTAAAAAGTAGACTTTATCTTGGGCTACACAATGACATCAGCATGAGCATCATATGTAGATACGGCAGACTAGGATTTTAGTAAACAAAACGTCTGCTGTGGACATTCAAGTGTGCGAAATTCATATTGCACATTATGTGGCCAAATATTAATAAGACTTTTATCTCTGATTTGCATGCCAAACGTAATACTGTGTCAAACCGGTCAAGAAAATACATATAAATGTATCTGTCATTGTGCTAGTGTGTGGTCCGCTTAAATGTGTGTATGGTACTTAAAGGTATGGTCAGCTATTGCAAGCTAAATTACGATAAACACTTTTTGTCAAATTCAACAAATATCTCCTTGCATTTCGCTAGTTTACCGTTCTCTGTGGTACTGATACTTCTATACAGCCCTGGCTCCGTAAATAGTAACATAGAAAGTGGCGAACACTGCTCGTGTCAACAAAGCCGTAGTACAACGCTTTGCTTTACAATGCATTTCGATGTGTGAGGCAAGGGCGCGTAGGAATATTATTTTGATTTGAGCTTGAATTTAGCCCGCACCTCTAGAGATGACTGACTGACTGACTGATCCTGCAAAGATGTATTTTAATTGATGTACAGTATGTGTCAGGCAGTGCCTATGTGGATGTTAATTGGTCCATGGAGGCTATGTTGTTTCAGAAACTAGCCTTGTTTATGGCCTACTGTGTTTACAGGTCCTTTGCAGCATTCACTAGCATTTTAAAGCATAGAGAAATTCAAATATGTTTCCTATTATTTATAATGATGCGTAGCACAACCTGATAGCTTTAATAATGAGATATTTGCCACTCTCCTGACCCAAGTATGCTTAATGTAGTTCAGTGGGCACATTCAAAAGCTTTCAGTGCGGGAAAAGCATTAATGTATGGTAGAAGGGAATTACATGCAATTCATGTTAAATTAATATATTATGTTAAAGCTAGCCAGGTACATATGTGCCAACTTTGAGATGTCTAGTTTCAAACAGGGCAAGTGGCATGTCCGATCTACTGCCAACCTGTCAAGTTTGTTTCAAAACAAATCAGAGCTTCAAGAGTTAGGCGATCTTGCAGAAACTGACACGCCCACACCCGCAGAAGGCAATCACTTTACTCCTCATGTTCATTTCACAGAAGTGTTGATCTGGCCTCAACCGAATCATAGGCAAGACATTACAGTAAGTGTCTAAAGTCTGTCACTATTAAATAATTTAATACTATACAGTATATGAGAGAGTATATTTTGAGAAAATAGAAATCTGTTTATATTCTACATTTTTATTTTCTAAATTTTTTATTTTATAAGCTCAATAAATGCAGGATGTTTCTAAAATCAATGAGACATAGTGTTAAATAATTTTAATATCAATATTGACCAAGCTAATTGAGATTATGATTTTTGCTATAATCAACCAGGCCTATATGTTCTCTGTACACAAATATCCTGCTTGTCTTACACATGTGCTAGGCCTAATACAACAATATGTCACCCTGAATCTTAAATGGTCATATTCAGGCAAGGAAGCAGCCAGCAATGTACAGCATGACAGATGTATGGTTTTAGCAGCCTAATGTAATTCCAAAGGTACCCTATCAATAAGTAAACATACTGTACTGACATGTCAAAAACAATGAAGGTTATATTGTGACTACCCCCTCTTAGTATCTATATTTACAAACCAGATAAAGGTATAGTCAGCTATTGCAAGCTAAATGTACTATTTAAAACAAACAAACAAATATCTCCTCGCATTTCGCTAGTTTACCGTTCTCTGTGCGTGTTGGGAAAAAAAATCTGATACCTCTACACAGCCCTGGCACTGTACATAGTAACATAAACAAGTCGTAGCACTACGCTTTGCTTCACAATGCATTTCGATGTGTGAGGCGCCGCCACGGGGGACCGCGGAGCAACACTGTTTTGATTTGAGCTCGAAGTTAGCAAGAATGGCTGACCCTGCCTTTAATGTGGGAATGACACACATAGCTATACTGATTCAATAGCCACTGATTTTGTGGTGACATTGTCAATTCTGTTTTGAGGGTTTCACTCAGGTAGCAAGAGGTACAATATGTTTAGCAGTTATGGAAGAACTTTGACCACTTTCACTAAACGTAACTGAGCCAGCTGTTTTGAGTTTGCATGCTAACTTAACAAAACGTCTGACTGTTGAGGGATGCATGATTACTATACTATGTAGTTGAGAGGTAAGTTCAGAGGTGGTTGGTGTACTAACTTATTGTGCGGTTCTTGGAAGGGTGTTGCCATCATATGTTTTGATATAGCACATTATGTTCTCTTATTATTATTATTATTTTATTATTATTATTATTATTATAATAGAGCTGGTATTATTAAATGCTTGAGTGAGCGACTGACTGCAGGGTGTTTTTGCTATGCATTTGTTTTGCTGTATATACATGAATGTAACATAAATGTAAAGCTTGGTGTTCTGGTGACAGTTGTTGACCATGGTGGGGTGTGCGGGGCTATTGGCCAGTGTATCAGTTTTCCAACAGACTACCTAGTGTGCATGTACGGGTGCATAACAGATGTTGCACTACATGTAAATCACTTTCAAGTTCACATTTTTCAAGCCTGCACTAATTGGGCAATATGAGTGTCTAATCAATGTACTGTAAATGTGAGTCCGCTCAAACTCAAAGAACACACCCGTTTGGAAAAGACATGTTCATCCATGAATAGATGGTACTGTACCTGTTTTACACAATACAAATAGCTCTTTCAACACAACATTCATTCTCTCGGTGGAAAAACTGTAAAAATGTTATCATATGCCTAATGTGCTGTTTGAAGTTTACATTGGTTGATGTTTTTTTCCAGTTGATGCAGGAAACTCAGTGGTGTAGAGACTAGAGACCAATAAAACTAGCAATCATTGCCAGTGATACTCTTGTGTTCTCACAGCCCTCTGTTTTTATATTCACATCTTTATTATAGACTTTTTAATATGGTATTCCTGCATTTGCTCCATTTCCTGATACCTTGAACGGATGCCAAAGCGGTGGCAGTAAAAGCTGTCTCTTATTCCATTTAACTGGCAAGTGCAACAGTGTTCTTTGACAATATTGTGAGGTGAAGTAACGCAGCGTTGTTGCGCTACAGAGTGTACCCAGAACTATTGAGAGGGAAAGCATGTTTTGCAAGACATTAAAAACTTGTGTCGGTGCACCCAGCTATTGTAAGAGAACACACACATCTTTGCGATGCCACCACAAACTATTGTGAGGACACTCACTCAATATATTATAAGGACATGAAAAACAAATCATAATTTTCTTCCACTTGGCCATTTTAAAGGGCTCTGTTTCATTAGGTATGCTTTGTAAAATATATTTGAAAGCCCTTGATTTAACATAATATCTCACGACTGCTTCAACTTAACCATTTCAATATTTGAATCCCACTATGGAGCTATGAAAACTGGTTAACAAGGCTTTGTGTATGCACCAGTAATTGTGGCTGTTTATTTGATGGTGGCAGAGCATCTGTTTGCATTGTATCTGTGTCATAGCCTGTCTATGCTGTTCAAAACACATCCAGAATAAAGACTGATGTGGGGCATTGGCACATATTTGGCTTGTAGGTGGGGTTGAATTAGCTCTGTCATCTCCAGCTACATGCACTCATTGTTATGAGTGAAAAATAGGCTAGATATGACCTCTGGTGAAAGGCAGGTTCAGTAGATCGTTCAGCAAACAAGCCATCTTAATTTACTGTATGTTATGTTTGTACTTGCTGGTTAGCACTCATATGTCTATTTGTTTATACATGTGGTTTTAAGATCTATACAATATATTTTTAGTGAAAAAGTTAAATGCAATTATTAACTGACATTTTAATGTTTAATTATTTTATTATTTATTTTACATTTTTACTAACGATTAGATAACAGATATTGAGACGTGCTATTAAACTAGAAGGCTTTTAAATGTGTGTGTGTATATATATATATGTGTATATGTATATGTAATTTAACCTTCATTCATGAAATAATGTGCTCAGTAGATACATGGCTGGTTATCAAAACGTTCCACCCCTGCTCCTTCACTGGGGCTGTGTGACTAGCTACTGCTGTGTTTATGTGGTTGACACAAACAACAAACTACATTCTGCCTCCCGTGTCCTGTACGGTAGTCTGGACGGTGACGTGAAATTAATGCGCAATATGAACACCTTTAAAACACTGCTGAAAATAAACCATATGTGGTTCAAAACCCATAAAATATGTTAAAAACAAGTTTGAGTACTAGCAGTAAAGCAGTTGTAGCCTCAAGTCAACACAGATACGTGCAAGTCGGGGTGGGGTGGGGTGGGCAGTGGCTTGTTATATTTAAAGCAACAGTCACTGAAATCTGTTTTCAAGAGTTGTGGTTGTTATTATGCTATTCCACATAATTTATGTGGTATTTTCACCTAAAATGGTCAACTACATTGCTTTGAGAAGTCAAGGAACTGTGTCAACAGGTGAAAAGGAGCATGACATAACTCCTTTAAGATATCTTAAAAGAACCATGTAGATATCTTTAATTGAAGGGGATTTAAGATCTCTTGAAATGTAATTGTGACTATTCAGGATCAAATTATAGATATATGGAACTGGAATTACAGCCAGTCATTATTCTGTTAAAGATATCAACAATAGACGTTTAGGATATATCTGCAACTGATTAATAGATATCTGTAATGAGAAACCCCATAGACATAAATGGCGATAGCCGTTTGAAACTGACAAGTCAAAACTGTTATTTCGGCTAGTCAGAATTACATTATAGATATATAAGTTTTGACTAGGCAAAATGACATTGCAAATATCCGCAAGTAATATCCAGTCTATTTAATAAATGTTAAAACGTCTTGCCATACATATATCTGCAACTATTAGTCAAAACTAAATTACAGAGATCTGCAAATTGTGCAGAAAATGTGTGATGAGTCAGTTTTGACTAGTCAAAACTGAATTATCTGTTTTGACTATTCAAAATTATGTTATAGATATCTTGAATCAAAATTCTCGGGGATGGGGGGGGTGGGGGCAACTTGTGTTTATAGCAAAGGCTTGTCACTTCAGCAAGCCTCAAAGTTCACACCGTGTGATCCTTGACCCTGTTGCCACTGACCTTTCAAAGCACCACCAATTATTTTACAGAGTGATTTAATGTTGATCAGTGTCTAGAGAATTGAAAGAATTGAACGGCAACAGTGGAAAACAACATTGAAACAATTTATTCTCCATGGTACCATGATGTAGGTCATGGATGAGGCTTTATATTGCTGATGAGACTATTTCTCTGCATTGTGTGGGTGTTACCTTGCTTGATTGACAACTACCTGACCCTGAGGAGGACTTCAACAGCCTGCTCAACATGGGACATCTGAACCATTCTTGATTGTTTTTTTTTTCCAGTACATGCACTTTGCTGAATTCAGCAGATTTCCAGTATAGCTCCACCCATCTTCAGTCCGGTACAGAGAGATAATATTTAAATGTTAATTATTATATAATTAAATAAAATGTATGCAATATGAAGTAAAATTAAAATAAAAAACATTATATTTAGATTATTTAATTAACTCTATAACTGAAATAATTTGAACATTTTCACATTCACTTGTCCAGGAAATATGCAAGGAAAAATATACCTTAGTGACACTAAAACCTACGTGGTAAAAATGGTTTAGTGTTGTGTGTGTGTGTGGGGAGTGATGACTCATGCACACACTAGAGGCGAGTCATGCGACTCCATCTTCTCCATCTTTTTTAATTTTCCAGTCAGTGTTTTTTTTTTTTTTTTAAACCAGCTGTCATTCATTGGTTATAAACCTGTTTCCCACCAGCCATCATGTGTTTAGAATTGACAAATATAGGCATAGGCTAGTACCCACTCTGTATTTCAGTTGTTTTAGGATGTAGTGTTATGAATGAGTGTCATGTCATTTAAATACAAATTACATACAATTAAAGTTTTTTTTATTTTCCATTTATTTAGTCATTCATTGCTTATCTTGTATATTTGAGGCATTGCAGCCTGTTTGTGTAATTACTAATCCTTTGCTTACTGTATATTGCTCCCATTAACAGACTTTGATTCATTGCCTTATCATTCTTTAAGGAGATGTAAATGACATCTTCATTAGCTGCCACTGTGTGCTAGTCAGTCTCAGAACTTTGTGCCATGGGTGAAAGGTTAACACAAACTTTATGAAAATAACTACAGGGACATATTTTCTATGAGGTTAGTAACATCTAGAAACATCTCCAGCAGTGTTTATGAGGATACATCTTAACTGTCTATTTATCCTGTCCACCTCCATACTACTGTTTTATTGAAACTCAAGCTGCGTGATCATGTAAGTGAATGTAGACAAAGTTTTATGGTAACGCTTTTCCACCAATTCACCTGTCTAAAACATTGTCAAAATCATGTCAAAAAATCATGTCAAAAGACCATTTTGAATGATTTCATTTTTTGACAGACTGGTAAAATGTTTAGCTAACCAGTTAGATACAGTACGGAATGTAGCTAATTTATAATGATGAATTAGGCTCACTCATTTCCCAATACATTTATAATTATTGATCTTCATGTTTAGAATGGGTTTGATTTGTAAGTTTTGTACAGTGTTTACCTAGTGTATACTTATCACTGCTTTTCGCTACACATTTCTGTGTACTCGGGATGGATCACCCCTAAAAAAAAAATACTGATATTTTCAGCAACTACATATCATTTGGCAGCTATATTTGGCTTTGTTGTTCAAACAAACTTAATTTATTTTCAACAAAAGGTGGCACAACAGTACTGAAAATTCGTCCACAGTGGTTCATAGTTGACTTCATAGAAGTCAACTATGAACTTCATAGAAGTCAACTATGAACCACCAAACCAAACTAGTTGTTATTATTATATTATTATTGTTATTTACATTTGTGGCATTGCATTATCATTGAAATCATGCTCATCACTAAAGGTGCTGTAGAAATCCAACATTTGACTGGTTATGAGGAAATAACATTTGTAGACTCATGAAAAAACTAATTTCAATGGGGAAATATGAGCTATGAGGAAGAATTTCAAGACCGTGGAGGAAAGTGGCATTTTATATTCATTAACCTAAACATGTTGTGGTGTTTTACAAGGTACAACCATTTATTGCCTTATATCACCCTCAAATACCAAGATTTATGTCCTAGCTCACTGTTGGCAAAGACAACTCTCCACTTAAGCGGGGAGGCTGTAGGTGTAGAGGGAGAGAACTATAACATTTATTTAATGCTGGTTTATGCTACAAGGGTAATGTTTAAGGATGTTTCATATATAGTATGTACTGAATGCTGAATACCCATTTGCACGAGACATTCCAAACAGACAGCAATGTGAATCAATCATTATACGATATCAAAAAAATTGCTGTTCCAACATGCGTTCAATAGGACAATTATATATTTTTTCTTCTGTTAACTATTGAGAAATGTTTTATGAACATCCCAGATGTGTGTTCGAGGCATTGAACAAGGATGTTTTTGACTTGTGTCATGTCTTAACTAGTTCAAATGCCTCCTATATGCCTTTTTTAATCTCTTGCCAAAAGTCTTTTAGACAACTGAATAGATGAGGACGCCTAGTATTTGTTTTAATCTGCAGCATTCCATTGACAAAAGGGAGATAATCTTAACATACAGAAAGGCGGTTGGAAACTGCCTCTGGCGAGGTGTTTTACTTTTTTTTTGCACAATGTCTTTTTACACACAAACACACACACGCGCGCCAGGTATATTTGACATCTATCTACTCAAAACGTTTGGCTAGATCGATGCACCAACTCTTATTCATGGACATCACTGGTTACTATCACCATAATAACCTCTTGACAGAATAATTGCTTCATGCTTTCATATTCTTTGATGAGTTTGCCCCCTCTCAGTTGCCACCTGTTTTGCTTGAAGCCCGCTGTATAGGCCTATTCTTAAAATGTATTCACAGTTGCAATTTCTTTTTATCTTCTCCATAAGGCTGGGGCGTTTTAACACACACTTGGAATATTTAAGGAATTGTAAATTATGAAGGGGAGTCACTTAAGGTTAGGGTTTAAAACAGAGCACGTTGTAGAGGTCAGCCTTACAAGGCCATCTAGTAGTAATGGAATAGTACAATAGTTTAATGGATATACAAGTGTTTAATGTGCCACAATGTAAAACCTATTAATGCATCATCGATTTATCATTTTCAGATGTATTTCTCCATAGTTTACGTGTACAGCTGGTGTGTACATGTAATGTCTGTGTTGAAAGCCATTGCACTACTGAAGCCGTAAAGTCCCATATTCAATGAAACCACCACTGGTTCCACCACCATCTGTGGCATTACACAGTACAAAATTGTCAATTTTGTGTGCACTTGCATCATTGCCTTGAACTTTGTGTGACGGCGAGAAATGCAAACCGGGTACCTCCACCCTTGCCATGGCAACGGACGCGACAAGGAAAGCGATCCTGTACCTGTGTATCTGTCTCCCTAATGGTCTGTCTGTTCATGTAATAGGATCTGTAAAAACTCCCCTCAGTGACATTTTAGATCCCCCACTGTAACTGACCTGGGCTGGGGAGTCACAACTTGGATATAGGTTAGTACTAGGCCTTCTCTCGGGTTCCTGTTCCCCTTCTCCTAATGAATTTACACAGAAGAAGGCAACTGAGATAGACTCTTTTTTTTTTTCCATGCCAGTTAGTCCTGTTTTAATAAAGCAGTTGTATTTTGTGAACAAAATGATACTATAAAAGGTTACCTTGCTAATAAGCCAGGAATATTCCTCATACTAACTTTGCTCATGTTATGATTTTCCACATATTGTAAATATGGTATGTCGCCTTTCTACTGTTTTTTAATGGAGGAAATTGTGCTTGCAACTGTTAAGGAGTGACTGCATTCTGCTGCCTTGCAGCAGTACTGTTGGTCTGCACCAAGAGTCAGGAGACTACTCCTAACTCTTCTGTTCCCTCTGCTGGGGAAGGCAGATATTACACACACTAAGTGATGGACAAATAAGTAACAATTAGTTTACTTTTTATGTTCACATAGCTAGAGATGTGGTCTCTGCTATCGCCAGAGATATCAGCTCAATACATGTTTATTCTGGGTTAATTTCGCTCTCTAGCTTCCCTCTCCAGGGTGGCTTAGCTCGTCCTGCTAAGAGCTTTGTTGATACCCACTGGAATCATATATAATCATGAATGAATCACTCTGACTTAACTGTCAGTCATCACCTTAAATGCCAAATCAATTTGAGCCGCATTCCTTGTGGAAGTAGTTTTGTAACATCTAGTAAATATAATTTTATTTTTATTTTTTATAATAACCTGTATGACCAGAAGCTACGATTAATCCAACATTGTGTGTTTGTCTTTAATACAGGTTTAACAGATCAGAAACTCCTACCTCAATTAGGAATGGTCAATATCACGATCTTATTAATAATCACATTATATATGATTACACTTTATGCAGCACTTGCAGACTTCAATATTCAGTTGTGTATGTTGGACCTACCATTTAGGGATCCATCAAGTTAAAGTGTTTTGCATACTTTTCACCTAAACCTTTCATACATCAGTGAACATGAATGGGCCATTGTCTTTTTGTTTATGCACCAACAGACCATGAGACATTTATTCTGTAGATTTCAGCCACTGGGTGTCTGAAAACATTTTAATCTTAGCACCCAAGATATCCTAAAGTTGCTTATTATTACTGTAGGTGTCTTGCAGCTTAAGTAAAGGCCAGCCCACTTTGTTGTGTGTGTTTCTCTGGTGTTTTCTATTGAATAGCACAACAGGCAGGTTCATTATGCGCGTGACTCATCCCACCAGCCCACACCCCCTCCCCATCTGCTGCTGTGTTCTGGAAGGGAGAGGGAAACGCCATTGATCACTTCTTCCCTCGCACATGCACGCACACACCCCGCCTTCCACGTCACTATCGATCGACGCGTTTAATGTTTTTGTGGGGAAATAGCAGGCATTTCCTATTATGCCATTTTCCATCTGTTGACTGGCATAAAGCGTCATTTGCTTGACACTATAATGCAGCACATGTCAAAGCCATTAACTCTATGAATGTGGTGACCGTAATATTCTCTGTTGTTGAGAAGTGCTCTCCCACGTTGCAGAGTAAGGGTCAAAAATGTCTGCACAAAAATATTCATTATGATTTGGCATATTAATGAACACCCTTTCTTCTGGAATGGTTTGTATTTATTTAATATGTTGTTAATGCTAAATGAAATGCAAAGCCTGTGTAGTTTAAAGTAATACATTTAGATAGTTGGGTTGTCCCTTGGTAATCGTGTGTCGTCCATTGCTCATCATCTCATGCACTAACAGCAGTTACTATGAATTATATGTTTGAGTGATTAGTGATATAAAAGCAAAAGTGATATTTCAGTTTTTCCTTTTTTGTAAATTAGCTTTGCTTAGTCATTATGGATTATTGAATGTAGATTTATGATGGAAAAATTAATTTAAATGATTTTAGCATACGGCTGAAATATGCCAATGTATAAAAAGTTGTTTAGCATACGACTGAAATATACCAATGTATAAAAAGTTGTTTAGCATACGGCTGAAATATACAAATGTATAAAAAGCCTCTCTGGGAACCATCACCTTATCGTGGTGGAGAGGTTTGTGTGTCCCTATGATCCTGAGAGCTGTGTTGTCT
>JAODTR010000018.1:2148678-2160881 GCA_025399935.1 Amblyopsis rosae
AGAAAACTGTGCTTTTCTTTCAAAAATTAGGAAATTTCTAAGTGACCCCAAACTTTTGAACGGTAGTGTATGTATATGTGTATGTATATGTATCTATATATATATATGTATATATATATATGTATATATATGTATGTATATATAATATATATGTATATATATATATATGTGTATATATATGTATGTATATATATATTATATATATGTATGTATATATATGTGTGTATATATATTATTCATTCCTATTAAGCAGGGAAGATAGTAAATAACTATATTTTTACTATATTTATGGTTTAGCGTTTCTACTTATTCCTGATGTTTTAATTGACTATCGAATGTCGTCCCAATTATGTAGACTGACTACAACAATGTAGTCATACACATTTTCCTCCATTTCTTTTTTGCTTAAACTAAATTAAACATCAATCTGTTTATGCAGATAATACAGTATTTCATACAGTAGATGTGTAACTTAAATTGTTAATAAACCCAATACTTTTCTGACTTATGTTTGGAGGGTATAGTGTTCACACCATGCATCAAACATGCAGTCAGATATGCCGCACATACAGTATTTATCAAGAATCTCATTATGTAACTATATTATCTATATTATTTATACAGTAACAGGTAGTGACCCAGACAATGCTACATCTTTTATCTTCTGATTTTTTTTATAATTTCCCCCAAATTCTGTTGCTATTACAAATAATGTAGCAACATAACAGTTTTAATACAGGAGTACAGGGTTGAACATTATAAATATTTGCAATTGTTTCTTGCACTTGTGAATATGATGTCAGGGGAGACTATTTTTTTTCTCCCCTGCTGAACAAAACTGCTACATCATATTTTTTTTCTGCAGCCTAAATTGTCATACCGGAGGGGGGCATTGATTGTCCATTCGCACTTGTCCAATTTCTACACTGTCTGCTTGGCAAGATCCTGTTGCCATAACGACTCTGTTTCATAGTCACTGGCCTCTGAGCAGCCTATTGTCTATGGGAGATTTCCTCAGAGTCACAACCTAGTTACAGTATATGGTCACAACACACTGACCCCAAACCACATCCAAGGTGTGCTGAACCATCTCTAGAAAAGCTGCTACAATGAATCAACACACTCATGTGAAAACTCAAATAGCGACACAGGAGAGGTGTAATGATTTTACTTTATGTCCAGTGACCACTTCCTTGGGTGTCTGTCTGAATGGTGTAGAATTGGGGTTAAAAGTCCAAATGCAGTCAGTATGATGTCCCATCATTGTCTAGCATTAGAGTAAGGGAAGGTTGCTTTTTAATTATGCAGTGTTGGTGTCGTAGGATATGCATTTGTGTAGGCCTATGGCTGTAGGCCTTCAGTAGTCCTATTAAAATGTTATAATTTAGTGCTGACAACTAAATGCAGCCACTGTAAGCATTATAATGGCCAGATAGGTTATAAAGTAGATGTATTTAGTCTACAAGCCAGATAGGCTTTAGGCCAACTGATTGCAACATATAGCTTAGTTTATATGCTAAAATACATATTATAAAGACTAGAAATTCATACACCATATATTTAGCCTATATTGATAAGTGCCCCTGCATAACACCCTATTAACTGCACCCTATCTAGAACGTTGCACGTAACTGCATCACTACATCGTCCTCACGGCGTTGGTCGCCATCCATCCCCTCTCCTCCTCCGCGCCCCCCTCCTCTCCTCCTCCTGTACCATAACAGATGGTGGGAACAACATTACATGTACTGTATACCACAACAATAGATCGCAGCATCGAGTCCAGACAAAACTGGCTTTCGGTCATGTTTCTAGTTGCTGTGAACCGCGTGCGGCTGTGAGTACCGTCGTGATTATTTTCACGGGGTACGTCCACGGCCACCGAGGAACCTTCTCGCGTCTGTTTAGGCTTTCGACCGGGGAAGATGGCCGCTATGAAAATTTTAACCAGCACAGGACTGTTCTTGGCGTTCTGTGCATTAGGACTGCTGGCCATGGCGATCTGCACCGACTATTGGTACGAGACGGATGCGAGAAGACACCGAGAGAGGTGTAAAAACTATGCCAACAAGCGAAACGACCCCGGGTACATCTACATTTCAAATCACAACCTTCCCCTCCAGATGCCTCCTAAGAGCCTGGAGAGGAAAGGTAACGATGCTAGTACCACCATCATTAGGGGCAAACGGCACTTTGTGGCCGCAGCATCCGCCATGGAATCCCACTGCAGCCGCCAATTTAACTCCACCATCTCCGGGCTTTGGAGAAGGTGTCACCGGGAAGGATTTGATCTGGAAACAGAAGACCTTATTTACAAAGGTAAGGCTGACTGTCGTCTGGGCATCAGGGCCTATACTGTAGCTCGAGGTAGACATTTGAAAACAAACGCTAAGGCTACACTTGCCTTATTTAATCTGCTTGTTGGTTTAATTTAGTATTTAAAAAATAAATTTATTCAGACGCCCGTGTTTAATTTTAGTAGCTGGCTGTTTGTTTGTTTGTTTATTTATTTATTTGTTAAAAATTTCGCTAGCCCTGTCCATGGTGCTGAGACACATGGCTCCTGTAGTTTATGTTAAAGCCTTCTGAGGGACTAATCGTTAGGCCTATTTTCTTTTTGTACTGACAACCTTATTTTACATCATTAGCAGATTAAATCACATATTCTTTACAATAATGGTCACAGAGGACAATTAAACATTTTAATTTAACAATACCTTGTCAATAGGTTATATCACATTGTGTCTTTGTAGTTTGGATCCCCATGCAACAAACATACCCAATTAAAATCAAGATCACATTTATTAAGAGCACTGTCTCCTCCTGGGGAGAGTCCCATGAAGTGTTTATACAGTACAGCTAACCAGAGCCAAGTGGAAGAGGCATGGCTTTGCATCTATAGCTTACTGTACAGTATATTATGCATTGGCCCATTAGATCTGTATCCTGGCCTATATCTGCATATGTCTATACTATATACAAAATTATACATTATTCCCCCACATGGACCCTGAAAATAGAAAAAAAAAATTAAAACAAATGTTTAAAAAATACACAAGCCATTTCACCAACATTGCATCAGAAACAAACACAAGAAGAAAAAATATCAAAGTGTTTATGATGTCACATTTATTTGAAACTTGAAATGTATAAAATTTGCTATTTAGTGAAGCCCACTTTGATTGAGTTTACAGTCTCTTGTGTTTTGATGTGAGGCAACGTAAACATATGGCAACACTTAGTTTATGTGAGATTTTGTCATAGTCTCTGTTATGGGACATGATCTCAGGCAGAAGCCTGAACGGTTATCTCTGCAACTTATTTCAACAGAGGTAATGTTGTTGTTGTATAGCCTGTGGTTATTATGGAAACATTAAATACTACTCTACACTGTAGTGTGCATTTCCAGACATGAGATCGGCACAGAAGCCTAGCTCCTTCCTGTCTGTGTGGGGCTCCAGCACATGTAAATTAGCGATGCCCTGTTCATAGATTAGACTGGACAGGAACAAAATGTAACCTTTTTTGGTGGCACTTCCATGTCAGCAATGTAAGGAAATAGCATTAGCTTAGCTGTATAAGAGCAACTTTTGATATACAATCAGACTAAAACAATGCTACATTTGTTGGCATACACACCAAGTGCTTCTGAGCCTGTTAAGATGTGATGTGACGCTTTGTGACATTATGTATGCAAAGCCATAAAGATAAACCATTTTGAGATGCATATTGTGAATCATATTGTAATATGTAATATTTTTTTAAATATAGGCTAAATCATTTAACGTTATATGTGCATTTTCCAGTCTATCGGTCTGGGAATTCTCCATTCAAAGCCATCCATCACCCAAAGAGCATGCAGAAGGGTAGTTCAGCTAGTTCCAGCACCAATTAAATGCCTGCATTCAAACATGTTTTCCCTATTTTAATTGGTTGAAGGTGTTCTACTTGTCTGCTAGCACCTGTGTTTGTAAAATCACCACAAAATGTTTGTTGCTGAGATTAGGTGAAGATGGTCCAAACGCCTGGTTGGTCAAATTCATTGTTCACAGACCAAAGTGGAACACAGCTTGGAACTTGTAGTATGGTCTTACCCAACTATGAATCATTATTGTATTATAGTACTTCAATTATCAATAAATAGCAGTGTGCCACATTAGTGCCCTATCTTTGACATGATTATTTTGCCATTTTTTATTGTAATTCAATATGAATCTGAAATGTGCAATGGTTGCCATTGTGAACGACATATGTGATTGGATGCGCGTGACACAAGGGAAATAGCACGTGCCAAGTTCTTTATAGCGGTGGCCATGCTTCCCATGGCGTGGACAGAGGCCAAGTAACCAGGCCAGATTTTTATAGAGGGGCTGAAAAACACATAACATATATTTTCCATCACAGAGGTTTTTTTTTAAAGAACGTGCACAGACTGTCCTGTTGCTAAAATATGACTAAAATATGAGACCTTCGATGGTCAAACGTAACACTGCTTGTTCTTCCATCTCCCTAGGTGTAATTGAGAGATGCACGCCAGTGAAGTATCACTACTCTTCCTCTATCCTCCCACGGAACCTGCCCATCAACATCACAAAGACCATACGGCAGGATGAGTGGCATGCACTCCGTAAGTCCCCCATCCCAGTCAAGTGCTTCGCCCCGACACGCTGAATGTCGGCTTAATCGGCCACATTTTGACCTTGTCCCTTGTAGATCTACGGAGAATGACGGCTGGCTTCGTCGGCATGGCCGTGTCCATAATTCTCTTTGGCTGGGTGATTGGAGTGCTGGGGTGCTGTCAGCAGCATGACCTCATGCAGTATGTAGCTGGCCTCCTTTTCCTCATGGGAGGTACTGTGGAAGTCTTCCTTTGATTTATGGATGAGTGTGTGTATGTGTGTGTGTGCATGTACCGTATGTGTGTGCTCATGCATGGGAGTGCTTGTTTGTATTTCCCACACACACACACACACACACATACACACACAAAGTGTTGGCAGAAGGCATTTAGACGTGTGCCACATTTGGTTTCACTTTGTCTGGAAACTAGAACTAGAAGAAAACATTTGCTGTGTCAATTACAGTTATTAGCAGGCGACTGGTCCACCTTCAACCAATCAGACATTACTTTGATTGTCGAACACAATCGCTCAGATGAAAGCTGATTGGCTAGGCAAGACCTGAATGGCCATAGACTGTTTTCTATTGAGGGTTTCCAGAGTCTGTCGAATGTGGAGCTGGGAAATGAGGATGGTGTCACAAGGCCAGAAGATATATTTTGGCTGGCTGCATTCTCAAAGTACTGTGCAGTTGGGATTGACAACACGTCACCTGGAGTTACATAAGACATGGTAGTCTGTGTGAGTAATTACACGGTTAACTGTACGTGTTCTAAACCACTGCTTGTCTGTCCCTCTGACACAGGAACATGCTGCATTATCTCTCTGTGCACATGTGTGGCGGGGATCAACTTTGAGCTGTCCCGATACCCTCGCTACATGTATGGCCTTCCTGAGGACATTAGCCATGGCTATGGCTGGTCTATGTTCTGTGCCTGGGGGGGACTTGGTCTCACATTGCTTGCTGGCTTCCTGTGTACCTTGGCCCCCTCTCTGAGCACGCCCACTCGCACAACGACCCACAAGCCAAGGCAAGAGAATGGAACCGTCTGATTGGACCACGACGTCATCATGTGACGGACCCATGGAACGCACAAGCCACACCCTTCCAAACTTGTCTGTTTAACAGTACAGTAAACTGTCCTGTCGCCGTGTCACAGCAACCCCCCCTCCCCCCTTCTGCATCATTGACATTCCTTTCTGTGTTCAGTGTGCCTGAGTTGTGCCAGAAAGAGCAAAGCAATGATGAACACTCTTAAAATCATGAGGGGAATGAAAGAACACAAAAGAATAATGCCTACAGTATGTAGTGGTGTGGCTCTGGTAGCACAAACATGAACATTTTCTTTGTGTCAATATAAGACTTTACTTGCTAATTGAATGAAGGCCTAGTGTGGCTGTTTTCTCTCAAGAGGATTTGTCATATAATGGTGCTTTCCGTATTGCATCCCACACGCACAAACAAACACACACTAAACACACACAAACGCACGCACGCAAATAATTAACACGTATACGAACATATAGTAAATTGACGGAGAATCCATTTTCTTTAAAGGAAAAAAAAAAGAACTAAACACAGGCCAGAGCATCTTGTCAGCGTACTTCTTTAAGTCAAGTGGTCTGTGCTGTGTTATTGTCCATCCAGAATGAAAGAATATTTTGGCACAAATGCCAAGTGTTTTTCTTTACTAATATTAGTATTAGCGACTGAATGGAAGCCCTGCGCTTTGCACAGAGCATAAAAGGAAACAACTGTTGCAGGTTGTGGACAGCAAGATCAAATACACTAAACTACATTTACATTGGAGAGATAACCTCTAAATATTTCTTAAAAGATTCGATATGTACAAATGCATCTCTACGTAGATTCAGGTCATTGTTTGTGTAAAGTAGCTCTTTGAATAATTGTTTGTTTTCTTTGTTTGGGGGTTAACAATGAATGGCAGGGCAGGTCTGTGTGTGTAGATTTAGGCTCTCTGCTTCATGGATGCCAGAATACAGTATATTGAATTCGTTTTGCCAGGATGTGTCACTTTTTTCTGGCATTTTATACTGAGTCAAATTCTTAGGTGACAGAGAAAATAAATAAATCCACTTCCAATATCTACTGAAAATAACATTTTAAGTCCTGGTTTGTGGCCAGTATATAGTAGCCTATAACCTGGTCAAAACTAAAATATGGTCCACTTCATTATGTATTTAAGTGAACATTTTACTTTTGTTTAATCCTTTTGACTCTGCATTCTTACCTCAAAAGCAAATCCTCTCACTGACTTATTTCAAAGTTGATCTCAAATCAACCATTAGATTCTGCAAACTGCAGTTGAGTAACATTTGAATACATACTAAGGTTACTATGATATTTTATATTATGTTAAGGAGGAAATAGAATTGAGGTCTTAACACAATGTCAATTTAAAGTTGTCTGAACTGTATGACTGGATTATCTGATGATGCTCACCTTTTGTCTGTGAAATTCTGAATACAATCAATTTGAGATTTTCATAATTCAACCATCACGCTAAAAAGTTCTATTGAGATATGTCATGCCAGAAATACAGTCATTATATTTCATTCTGGCATGTAATCTGTAAAGGTATTATAGAAACACAGGTTTATTAGAAATCAGCACTGGTGCTGTTTGCGATAAGCTTTGCGATACAGTAAGCTCTTTTAAGAGTTTTTTTCTCTTTTTAATGTCAAGACGTTTACCTCTTCCAAAATGGTAATGATGTGTTTAATTACAAATTCATGACTAAGCCATTATAACAGTTAATCACATATATATAACATAACCAAATAATAGGGCTGTCATTGATAAAAAAAAATAATCGCGATTAATCACACGCTATACATAATAAATTGTGATTAATAAATCACAAACATTTGAATAAAGCTGGCATATCTTGTTATAAAAATCTAACGCTTGGGGGAAAAACATTTATTCAAAAATATGTAATTTATTAAGCTCAATTAATTACAGAAAGGGTGCTATTAATCACGATTACATTTTTTAATCATTTGACAGCCATACATCCCTAGTCATCACTTGGCCGATCATACATCTCAGTACAACATACTAATACAGTAGTGTTGTGAAATGTGTATATCTGTAATATTTACATACCTGTGTAAATAGTACACATTTCATATAATGTATGTCTACTCCGATTTCTCAACATTTCCTATAATAACTCAAAGGTTTTCCAAAGGTACTGTATGTGATGTGAGATTGATGAAGTTGGTACATACATAGAATAGCATTGGAGTTATCCTACTGTACATGCCAACTGAAGCAAATAGACTATGAGTAAATCCAATAGCACAAGCAGAGATAGCTATTGCTGTTTTCTTTACAAAGTATTAATTATTAGATTCATGTATGCTCATTAAAAGGAGAGGAATTATACTGTACAGTATGTAAACAATGCTGTATGTGTTGTTCTGTCATTGTAGCATCAACATTTAATGGCTTTAAGTTTCATAAGGGAATTCACAATCTGTATCTCAAATGTCTAATTTGACAATATGATGTTTTCTCCTTGAAATTCCTGGAGGGGTCCTCCACCTTTCTTTACATGTATATGTTTGTACGGTTACAGTCAACTAAGAGACAAGCATGATGTACACTTGTGTCTTCTACAAAGAAAAGTTTGGAATCAGATATACAGATACATTTAGTTGCTTAGAGGCAAATCTGTTCTGGCTCATGAATGTTGTGGACATGTTTGTGCCTACAGTTAGGTTCTAAGTGAATATAATGTTACATTGACAAATTAGTCAATGTAGTCAATGATTTGAATAGATAGCCATTTAATGTATTGGGTTGATAAGGTGGTTAATTGATTCTAACCTTCAAAAGCAGTGATATACCTTGTATTGCTGTAAACAGTAATGTAAATATGGAAGGCACACCTATAAGTGAAACATTATATACAGCAAAGCATTATTGCGATTGAAGCACAACAACACACAACCAGGATTTTGTGTTATCGTTGCTGCAATAATCCAGTGTGCCACTACAAAAAAAAATGTTTACAGAGAAATTGAAAGATGATAGAGCACACATTTGTTCCGCAATGTCTTAATTAGTTAGTTAAAATTGTGGATATTTTACCAATACATGTGGTTTTGGTCAGAATGTTTTTTAAATATGTGGTAGAGTAATCATATAACAGAAAGATTATGGGCCTAAATGAAGGAAAAGTATTTGAAATGAGCATGTGTCTGTGCATGAAAAACTGCACTAAGATGCTTCTCAAAACTGATATCTTGTAGGAGGAAAAAGGAAATGTGTTTGACAAGGTGGCCATGTACAATATGCCATCTTTTAAAGTGGCACTCATTTAAAGTAGCACAGCTATTGTTTTCTACGTCATTTATACTGGATCAGTCCACAAAGGATGTAAGGGGAAAAAAAGACATTATAGTCTTGCATGAGGTCATTTCATTTAGTTTCTTTAAAAATAATGAAATTGTGTCCATTTTTTTATTTATTTATTTATTTTACCAAAATAAAATCTGTAATTACTGTATTGAGACTGCTGTTTTGTTTTATCTGAAATACAGATTAGATTAAAGACATATATTGTGACGTATTTCAAACACAACTCTGAGAACAGATCAATCAAAGTTAATTCAATTAAATCTGTCTGATGTCAATTCATCAATTTCTGATTCAATTGCTGAGAGCGACCTCATAAGGCTAGATGGAGAATGGGGATAAAGAACCAAGTATGAAACCGATAGAGAAAAATGTGTCACTTGGGGCACAGTGCCATCTAGTGGAAGAAACTGGTGGTTTCACACACATGTAAAATCCAATTTACATTGATGTAGATATACAACAAAGATATAAGCATTCATAAAGATTACAAGGTATTACAATTATGTTATATTATTATAATGTACATAACAAAGATAAGCATTCACAATAATTGCAATATTAATGTGCATTATATAATACACATTAATATAATCAACGTACAAACTCTGATACAAGGTATCAGATTCTTCAGATTTTATCAAAATATTATGTATTTATATGTGTATAGGCTAATGTATAAAAAAATTACTTAATTTTACAAACCATGCTATTACAAAGCATCCCAATATATTCCAAACATCAAACAATTAAATCAATATCTTAGATGAATATACAGTATCTGATATTTTCTAAAATTCCACTATATACATTTCTACTATCAGAATAAAACAGTATAATTTAATCCTAGATAAAGGACAGTCACCTTTACAATATGCTTCCTTCAAGTTAGTGTGTGTATGTTTGTATGTACAGTATATATGTATAGTGTAACTTCAGTTCCAGTTTGATGCAGCAGAACATGTTTGTTAAGTAAGCAGGTAGCCCAAGTAATAAATCACATCATATATACATGTAAAAATAATTTCCTCTTGCGTGTTTCCTTAGCACCAATGCCTAATATATTTAAAGCCCACGAAATATCAGGCAGCTATTGATGTTTAAGCTGCTTAAACCCTAGAACTGTCTGTCCGTACAGACGTTTTGCTTGATTTGACTGCTGACTCCAATGGTGACTCCATGACCATTTTGATTGGGTTGGAAAAATGCATTATTCTATATGACTGGTACTGTACATAGAGTAGCCTATGTGTGTGTACAGTACAGCTGACATCTCTGCCCAACAATCTGATTATCCAGACTCCAATAAAAGCTTCTGTCTGGGTGTGCTGAAACAATTGTATCCATAGCAAAGCAACCAACAGTTATTCCTGCTGTTACTACTGCTGTAGCACAATCTGGTACGATTAGGTTAAAGTTCAAAAGAGTCCCACTGAATATCACAAGAGAAGTGCTTAGGCATACTACTTTTTGCCACGATAATGGGCGCCCACCACCATGTAGCTGTCGGGGGAGAGGTCCTTAACATTGGGCGTCTTGGCCTTGGCCCGGCAGACCTTGACATGGGGTCTGCCGGGCGGTCCTCCCCTGCAGGGGTCATGTTTCTGCAGGTAGCCCAGGAAGGTCTCCCAGCCTCCCCCAACACGCACCATCACATGGCGCTCATTCAGCATCTGCAGAGGGAGAGAGAGAGGCACAGTCACACTAAACCAATATCAGCATATTACTATGCCACGCTTATTATAACTACCAAATCATATGAAGACTGTGGGGGCTGATGGAGTCCTATAGATACCTGGAATCCCTACCCGGCTCCTGGAAGACTCAATTTGCTCTTTGTATGACCCCCCCCCCCCAACCACACACACACACACCTCCCCCTTCTCCCCAGGTGGTGTCAAGGCAGCGCAACATCCCCCCACCCCCCATCAAATATTTACAAGCTCCTCCCGCCTGTGTAGCAGTGGCTATGAAAATCAAATGATCTCAAGGATAGCTTTGTCAAAATCTCATTAAACCAAATGAAACAACACCTCGAAGCACCAGCTGAGCACACACGGTGAAACTAATCCACACTGCACGTGCACGCGCGCGCGCACACACACACACACATAAAAACGAAATAACGAAGGAGGTCAATCAAATAAAGGTACTCGACGACTAGCGTGTTCATGCTGATTGAACATTTGTGTATAAATCAAGTTTCGTGACACATGCTGCCCAGACAGCCTTCCTTACAATCGCCATTCTGCTACTGAGAAAACCAATCGCTGCCATGGCAACTACTATGAAGCTGCAAAAATGTAAGGGGGCAAAATGAGACGAGCTCTGCTTTCCGTGCGAACCTTCCACTCCCGGCAGACATTAACATTCCCAGGAGGGTTTCCAGGGCCATGGGTTGTCCTGCCTTGCATGCCCCCCCCCCTTTCCTTATCGCATTTAAACCCTTCATTAAGAAGCCATTAAGGATGTGATAATACAAGCACATCTAGTCTAGCTACAACTGCTCACCACCTCCCCCGATACGCCCGGGCTCAGCTGTTATGCTGCTGATTAAAATGTTGAAACTGACAGGGGTCAGGTCTGACACCCTAAAGAAAATAAGTGATTTAACAGAAGCCACATGAAACACTGTTAGATTTTAAAACATAGAAGCTACAGTATGTATAATATTGTACGTTTTCCGACACAAAAGGAAGATTTTCTGGAAGCTGGTTAAGGTTATTTGAAATTAGCCAACAATTTTCTAATAATTTCTACAAGTGAATATATGAGAATGTTCATACTGTATATACACACCTATTTATTAAAGCATCCAGTTTTAAAATACTGGCAGTTTAAGTCTGTAATGCACTGGAGGAGTGGTGATGTGTGTACTGTGTATCTGATATAATTGTTGTTGTACATTAAGTAAATATGAATTATAAATAGTGCACCACTTTACAATTTACAACTATACATTCACGAGCATTCAGTAAGTAAATAACAATAATAGAGCCCAGTATATTGTGATCATTGTTGTTTTCCAAAAACCTCTTTGTCAGGCATATTGCTGTTTCTTTGCCATCACATTCAAACCCTCCCCCACAGGTTTACACACACACACGCACACACACGCACGCACTGTGTGTGTGTGTGTGTGTGTGTGTGTGTGTGTGTGTGTGTGTGTGTGTGTGTGTGTGTGTGTGTGTGTGTGT
>JAODTR010000018.1:2160981-2181621 GCA_025399935.1 Amblyopsis rosae
GGAGGAGGCCTCGGGGAAGACCCAGGACTAGGTGGAGAGATTATATCGCCACACTGGCCTGGGAACGCCTCGGGATCTCCCAGTCAGAGCTTTCCAATGTGGCTCGGGAAAGGGAAGTTTGGGGTACCCTGCTGGAGCTGCTGCCCCCGCGACCCGACTCTGGATAAGCAGATGAGGATGGATGGATGGATGGATGAACAACCTAGTAAAGAGTAGCCCATATCAGTTTCAGGATCATTTTTTTAAAGACTTCCACTCTTCAAAAACTTGAGCATTGGGTGTCTTTGAAGTCAATGTCTGTGTGAAAGGAACGACTTTGTTCTGCTGAACCTGTAGACCACATATCATCTGTCTCACGGTGAGCTCACATGTTTCTAATATAGCTCTTTGGTGTCATGCCTTATTGGGTTGAAGGAACCAAAGCCTAGTTTACACTATAGGGCTATTTTACATACTTTTTTAAACATGAACATAAATGATGGCATATTTGTACCTGTTCAAATGTTAAGCTAAATGCTTTGTCCAAGTATAAGATATTATAGCTATATGCAAATGTTTGTATTTATGCTATATTCTGTATATACTGTAATAAGCTCAATAACTTTAATGCTTATACTGTATATCTGGGTGACAAAAAAAACAGTGTTTCTATACTATATAGAAGTAACGTCTCCAGTATATAATAAGTCTCCACTTTTACCTGTAATAGGCAGTTGCATTTAAATGGATATTTTGACACTTACTGTAGCACTCTGTATTAAATAAATGACGAACATGTTATTAAGATCAAAAAGAAACAAGCTTTTGTGTGACTGCTGTACATTACTTTTCAACATGATGCACCGTATTCTTCCAAATGTTAACAACTGTATGTTGGCCATTCACACATTCAACATAATTTCCTTAAAATAGAAGGATTTTTCTTTTTTATTGGCAGAAACAGCCATGAGCATGGCTGGTTCTGCTCAGTGAGATACTTGGCCCCTAATGACAGTAGCAGAAACTATTATGCATACCTTTCCTGATAGAGCTATTAAAGCCAACAGTTAGAGCACCATGCCTGTATGTATAAACTTAGCTTTTCATATCTGTACCATGTACAACAATATCATGTAATATCTTGATAGTATACTAAATCCTTCTCTCCACCATGCTCTGTTTAATAACACTAATAAATTACCTTTCTTTACATCATATGCTCCACATAGAAACTAAATATGTGTTTTGTCATGAGAACATAAATATTGTAATATGTCAAAGGTGGTTGCTTCTCTACAAACCTGGTCTATGTGGCAATTCCCTCTAGTCCTATACCCACGTTAGGTGAGGGCATTACAGCCTCCCAGGACTGACTCTTTTTTTGGAAATTGATGCTTCCCTGTTTTCAACTAACCACAAACCTCTGCTAGTGCATATTATACACATTTATCATGAAAACACATAACAAGCTATACATCCTTGAAAGAAAAGAATGAACTGTTGAAAAGGCGCACGAACCCACAAACACACACACGCACACATTACAATTTCATGTAGTAAAGATTAGTTCACAAGTAGGTGCTAACCTTTCAAGTAGTAATTTTCCTTACATCCCTTAATGCAGGTGACTATATAAATATAATGATTTTCCTGTTTACACTAAAGTAGAACATACAGTAACAGGAACATATGCATCATTTTCACATTTCAAGGAAATGTTTAGTCTAATGTGATGTAATTCCATGGACACTACCCAGCATTTACATGTCTGGCTGTGCCACATAATCTTACCCTATCACCTCAAACTTTCCCATCCTCATAGCCTTCCTATAAAGTCTCTGTCCCTATCAGGCATTCAAAGCAGTTGCCCTGTATGAATTGCTTGCAAAATGTTCCCAAAGTTAGCTTATGTTATCATGCACAAATCAAATACAAAATAAATGTACACCAAATAATAAACAGATATATTTGTGTTGAATGTAAGGTTGCATGTCAGTGGTCTAGTCTACAGTAGATGTCTGTTGCAAGAGATGCTTTAAACACAGTATGCATTCCAGACACTGTAAGTATGTATGGTGCACTTACGATTCTTCACTGGTTATATTCACTGCTGCATTGAATTAATGAACCTCACAGAACAGTTGCAGGTAAACTGTTTGCACGAATGCAGCAAGCGCTTCCTAACCTGTCATGTGATCTCACTCATGACCTCACACCACATCAGCACCCGGCAGCTGAAGAAACAGAACAATTGCTGAACGATAAACATGATGTAAGGTTGTATTTATGGAATATCATTTTTTCCCCTTTACACTCAAGAGCTTCTCTGAAGTATGTTCCTTTTAAATTAGGTGCAGTGTCTAGCAGCTGGTTTGTAGCATTTGTAACATGCAGGTAAAGCATCTAGAACATTGCATTTGCATTGAAATTGCTATACAATAGATTATATGAAATTGCAATGCTCATGAATGTGACATACTAGTCTGTCACAATATTGAGCTATCCTAAAGCTACACTTGTGAACCTTCCACTTCATAATGAACTACTTAATGGAATTTCATAAAGAACTAATAGAATGTCATAATAAACTACTTAACAGAATTCCATAAATTAATCCTAGTCAGTGTAGCGATAATGTATACACAAGGTTAGAGATGTTGTTCTGAAAAACCTGCAAATGAAAGTGAACGTTTAAGAAAACAATATTTCATTTTGAGTGTGTGTTCTGTGTGTACGGAAAGGGTCATGCACACATCTGGTCAAAGGCAGACCAGTGGTCAAACTGAAAAAGGTCAAAGGAGACCAAGAAACATTTGCCTCAGTTGAACAGTCCAGTACAAGCCAGAGACCCACCCTGCCACCAATGGGTTATGGCAACCAACAAGTTTAAAGAGTTCCACTACACCAAAAACAAGAAACAAAACACCAGACATGTGGTGGAAGGGCTTGGTATGAACATACTTGCATACTGTATATCTTGGTGTGAAGGCTTGCATTGGGGTTATGGGGTTTTCATGGCACAATGGGCTTCAGACAGATGTCATTCAGACACACGGTGTGTCAATGTTATAAAACTAAAGGTACTGTAGCATACGTATACAGTATAGCCAAGGGTGTTTCTCCTTCCTGTAGGAATTGGTCAAGCGAAAAGGGAGGAGTGGTGTGTAATATAAGAGAGGGGGACCCTACAACTACAGTATATCGAGAGGGAGGAGTATCTCATGCAGAAGTTAAAGGAAGGAAGGTGCCAGAAAAGAGACCAAGCCAGAAAGAAAGAAGGTCTCATCAGGTCTCTGTACTCTGTTCCCAGGACTAAGAAACTTCTCTCCAAACCAACTACAAGGTAAAACATCTCTCTATCTGAATACTTCGGAATGGTTAGGAAACCATTAGGGCACGTTTATAAATATCAGCATGGTTATTGATCATTGACAACACTGATACGTACATACATTTAGTGGTTTTCTGTTTAAAATCTGTGAAATAATCTGGAGTTAATACATTTGGTTATTATATAATGGTTAAAGTAATATACATTATTAAAAAAAATGTTTCACCACTGTTGACCATATTTGCCAAAATATTTGTTAGTTGTCACCTAAATACATACAAATCATAGTTTCTGTAATCACAGAAGCTATTTGTAACTAACATGAGCAGCCCATTTGACTGTTAAAAATTAAATATATCCCATTTATTAAATCAACACATTTGTATCCAACAAGTCATTGTATTTAACACTTCAACCTATACAGTATTGTGTTGGATACAATTGATCAGACTTAATTATGTGAGTGAAACGTGAGTGAAAGTTCAAATAGCAGCCCAGTGTTTCATCAGTAGATGTAGACATTTATTTAGTGTTCCCCTGACAAATGGTGATGGCTAACACAGATGTGTAATCGGAGAAGGTTTCGTGTATGGTCATAATGTTCTTGCACACTGTGTGGGTCTGATAGGATCTGTAACCATTTTTTTTTTTTGGATTACAAGAAACATTTTGTTCTAGGCTGGTTACAATAATTGCTTATATTAGTAATGTCAATACTCAATTACTATTTCATTGTGTATAATGCAGTTAAACGAAACCATGTAAATGGCAATTGATAATGTTACACGTGATAAAATATGTAGCTTGAAGCATTTGAATGCTGCATATGAAGCATTTGATAAATAAAATCTTAGATAGTAGTTCTATCCTATAGTGTCAAGTTAGTTAACGTGATTTCTCAGTTAATGTCTTTATCTCAACCCTTCAACAAGTGGATGGTTAATGCTCACGACTGGATCACTAGAGGTTAAAGTGCAGGGATCAGAATGTCAGTTTGGCATCTCATCCTCACCCTGGGACTCACCACTGCTACTGCTGTTATAGCTCAAGGTGGGTCTCTCAAGAAGGATTCTTGTTTTTCAATTCTTGTCACTGAAAAAGTGTAAATACTGATATCACTAAGGAATTCACCACACAGTTTTTTGTTGTAATGCTGCAGTCCACGTAATGCACTGCAGCTGCATCTTTCAGTATGTTGTTGACACGCTGATTGTAGCAATCACCACTACTGGTTCCATCAGACAACGACATTTGAATTATGCAATTATTTATAATAAAACAAAAACATCAAGTGTGATATCCATCTGGTCGGCGTGACATCATATCCAGGTATTCAATGTGACCAGACTAGTGTGGTCTTAGATGTTAACTTGATGTAAACTAATTATGTAATAAAAGTATAGGCTACTGAAAAATCTTGTTTTATTAACTAAAAAGAGTGTGATTAGTTCAAAGAAGTATACAATTAGTACACTTAAAGTATACTAACAGTTAATTGATATTAGTAAACTTGCAAGTATACTTTGGAAATATACTTTAACTTAAAAAATAAACTTGAAATACTTTTTGCTAAGGGAAGGTTAACATTGCTACCTTTTAGGTGTTTGGCAAACTAGCATACACTGTGGGCTAGGTAGCCAGATCATGTTAAAATGTCCATTCATTTAGATAAAGATTTCATTATTAATTTTAAGAGAATAGTATCCACTTCATATAAACCGCCTGGTCAAACTTCATCATAGTGGTTGTAACTCCTATCTGCTCATATCCTAGCTGTAAAACGATATGAACATTATGGAAGAATAAGTTTCATTACAGTTTTCAAGTTAAATTATTTCTTATTCAGCAAATTGTGCAACTCCCTGAAGCATGGGCATACTCAACTGTACTGACACAGTATGTCTCTCATAGGACACCATAGACAGTGTATCAGCTCCTGGTGGGTAGAGGGACTTTTATCTGTATGTGTATGCAGAGCGCTATGAGTGGACCACATGGTTTAACGTTGATCACCCGGGAGGCCGTGGGGACTATGAGCAGCTGGAAGCCATTCGTTTCTATTACCGTACCGGAGTCTGTGAGACTCCAAGGGCACTAGAAGCCAGAACCACAGACTGGATCCCAGCCCGCGACACAGGAGAGAGGCTTCACGCTGACCCCACTGTGGGATTCTGGTGTCTAAATGAAGAGCAAGAGCCTGGACGCAACTGCTCCAACTACGCAGTCCGGTTCCTCTGCCCAAAAGGTTAGTCTGTTCTATAGACCCTCCATACCTTAGTTTCTAAGAATGGCACCCATTGAGAGCATGACAAACATATGTTGCCTACCATTCATCAAGGCTGTGAAAGGTACTGCAGGAAGTGCAAATATTGAAATACAAACATACAGGATGTGCCATTTCTTATTAAATATTGGAATATTATAAATATGTTGTGACATCTCTTGTTAATGATTTGTCCTTTCATACTACTATACAGTATAACTTGAATGACTAATACTGTAAATCAGCGTCGCCAACTCTCACACATCTGGCATATGTTTCACATACGTTTATGTCCTGTCTCACACTAACGTTTTACAAAAAAATATATATTTCCACTGACTTTAGTGCATCTCACAACAACAAATACAGCTGTTTTGGTCAGTTATTGTCACAATTACCGATTCTCAAGCTAGCAACCTTGCAGTAAATGCTGTAAAACAGCAATTAAACATTGTGACTGACAGGCCCACTTGCTTCCATCAGATATATTTCGTGCTGCTCAGAGCACCTGGAGTCTGTGGTCAGACTGGAGCCCATGCCCGGCTCCATGTGGCCAGGTGGGGGTCCAGGTACGCTCCAGGACCTGCAGCTCCCATTCTCTGCCCTGCAGTGGCTCTAAGGTGGAAGGGAAACCATGCAATGGACCCGAGTGTCCAACAACAGGTGGATGACTAGCCTGATTCAAGTCATATAAATGTCATTAATGCCCTGGAGAGCAGGTGCAGTTGTTGTATGTGACCTGTGTGATTGATTTAAACTAGGAACAATGACATTTTTAATTTAATCTTTAAAAAATATTGAAATTGAAATACTAAATGAATTGACTAACATATGTATTTATTTTGTCTTTTTAGATTGCTCCCTCGAGTGTGTGATTGGGAGGGTGAATGCTGAGTGTGACACGTGTATGTGCCAGGACCATACTGTGCTAGGCTCAGTGCGCAGTGCCGGGGGCCTCACGGCTGTAGGGGCAGCCATCCTACGCTCTGACCAGCTCCTTACCCTCACGGATCACAACGGACACTTCCGCATCCCTGGCATCTGTCCTGATGGCAACACCACCCTCACAGTCCACCTGCTGGACCACGCCCCCTTCTATGCCATTGTGCCAGCCAGCAAAGAACAACACACATCTGTCCTTAGTGTCCGGCTAGAAAGAGCAGGTATTTAGGACAGACTGGATTGGATTCAGGCCAAAGCGTTTAGGCTCCATACTGCTAATACGATGTGTGTTTTGTCACATTTCCTTCAGAGAGGCTTCATGTGTTGAACCACCCAGAGAATAAAATCAGGAGGGAGGGACAAACCGCTGCCTTCTGCTGTAAAGTGGCTGGAACACCACAACCAGAACACTACCAGTGGTAACACGTTGCATTCAAAACACAGCCCAGTCTCATTCCCTTATTTGTGCATCTTAACACCATAAAATGTCATAGACATGAGAAACAACAACACTGTGACCCAACAGGTTCCACAACAACATTCCCCTGGACAAGCAGACTGATAGCACACTGGTTTTGAAAGCCCTGCGTGTTGATTATGCTGGGGAATACTACTGTAAAGCCAGTGGTGCAGCTGGAGCTATCAAGACAAAACCAGCCACACTGACTCTCCTAGGTCTGCCCCCATATTAAATGTCAAAACAGTATTAAACAAAAACTAAACATTAACTAATAGAGGGATTATTTTATCACACATCAAATTTCTTTACCTGCTTTATTTCCACCTCTCTCATTTTAATTGTCATCTCTTCTACAGGTAAAGATGAATCTTCATGCAACCCACAGCCTACATCCCACCTCATCCGTCTTCCTCATGACTGCTATCAAAACAGCACCAACTCCTTCTATTACGACGTGGGCAAGTGCCCCACAAGTGCATGCGCTGGACAACTGGACAATGTTATCAGGTGTAAGGACAGCACAGCTTATTGTTGTGGGGTTGCAAAGATGGAAAAGAGGCAGCTGACATGCAAAGGCTATGAACTGCCCACAATGGTTGTGACTGAGTGTGGTTGCCAAAAATGTGTGGACACCAAGGCTATTGTGCGAGGAAGAGCCATTGCGTTTGACAATGGCGAGCCAATGAGGTTTGGTCATATATTCATGAATGGGGTCAGGGTTGGTCGCACTGGCTACAAAGGCACCTTTTCCATTCAAATTCCCCCAGATACAGAGCGCCTGGTGCTGACATTCGTGGACAACATGCAGAAGTTCGTCAACACCACAAAGGTACTACCATTTAACACCAAAGGGGGGGCTGCCTATCATGAGATTAAACTTCTTAGGAAGAAAGCTCCAGTGACGATCAGCTCCACAGAAACAAACACCTTAGATTTGGGGGAGGTAAAAGGTCAAGACCCTATGGTTCTAGTTAAGATTCCTCCCAATTCCTTCTATAAACAGAATGGAGAGGTCTTTGTGGGCAACGTCAAAGCTAGCGTAACATTCCTGGACCCCAGAGATGTGTCCACAGCGGCTGCAGCGCAGAGTGATCTGAACTTTGTGGGACAAGAGGGGGATACCCTCCCACTAAGAACCTATGGGATGTTCTCAGTTGACTTTAGTGGCGAAGAGGGCGGTGAGCCTTTGAACGCAGGGGAGGTCAAGGTGTTCCTGGATTCTGCCCAGGTGCAGATGCCAGAGCACCTTAACATTATGAAGCTGTGGTCCCTGAACCCCGATACTGGCCTGTGGGAGGAGGAGGGCAGTCTGCAGATGGAGAAGAAAGAAAGGAGAAAAAGGGAGGAGAGAACCTTCCTTATCGGAAACATGGAGATAAGAGAGCGACGTCTGTTTAACCTGGACGTCCCAGAAAACCGGCGGTGCTATGTCAAGGTGAGGGCCTTCCGCAGTGAGCGCTTCATGCCCAGTGAACAGGTGGAAGGAGTTGTAGTGAGTCTCATAAACATGGAGCCCACAGCGGGCTACTCCTATAACCCACGTGCCTGGGGGCGCTTTGACAGTGTCATCACTGGCTCTAATGGCGCCTGTCTCCCTGCTTTCTGTGATGAACAGAAGGACGATGCTTACTCGGCTTATGTCATGGCCAACCTGGGAGGAGAGGAGCTGGAGGCTGTCGCCTCCACACCGAAACTAAATCCCAGCTTCATTGGAGTTCCCCAGCCTTATCTGGGAAAGTTGAACTACAAACGATCTGATCATGAAGACCCCAGAGCTAAGAAGACTGCATTTAGCATTAACGCGGCAAAACCAAGCGCGAATACAGCGGAACAAGCCAATGGACCCGTGTATCCATTTGAGAAATTGAAAGAATGTGAGGAGGCGCCGTTTAGTGCTTCACACTTCCGCTTCTCCAGGGTGGAAGGAGACCGCTATGATTACAACACAGTACCCTTTAATGAAGATGACCCAATGAGCTGGACAGAGGACTACCTGAGCTGGTGGCCTAAACCCATGGAATACAGAGCCTGTTTTATCAAAGTCAAAATCAACAGCCCGCACGAAATCAACGTGCGGTCACGCAATATGGGCGGAACCCATCCCAGAACCTCCGGTCAACTATACGGCCTGCGGGACATCCGCAGTATTCGAGACAAGGACCAGTCCACGGTGTCAGCTGTGTGCCTGGAGTTCAAGTGCAGCGGCATGCTGTATGATCAGGACCGTGTAGACCGCACTATGGTGAAAGTTATTCCCCAGGGAAGCTGTAAGAGAGACAGTGTGAATGCAATGCTTCAAGAGTACCTTGTCAACCATCTTCCGCTAGCAGTCAACAATGATACCAATGAGTTCAGCATGCTGGCACCCCTTGACGCTCTGGGCCATAACTACGGCATTTACACAGTCACCGACCAGGATCCACGCACAGCAAAAGAGATTGCCCTTGGACGCTGCTTTGATGGAACATCTGACGGTTCATCCCGTGTCATGAAAAGCAACGAAGGGGTGGCACTGACTTTCACATGCGGCGCTCGTGATGTGACACGCGAGAGTGTATTCCAGACAGCACAGAGTTCCCAACGCCAGGCAATGACGAGTGTGGTACGAGGAGACAGTAGGTCAAATCGCAGACGACAGAGGGGAGGCAACAATGCACCACGTAGGAGCCGTAAACGCCATACTAGAAATCCTATCGGAAGACGCACACAGGTCACAAACTAGGCAGAAGACCCGTGCTGCATGTCATGGCTCTACATTAGGCCTACATGTTCAGTTTTCCAATTTTTTTAATGTTTAACTATTTACATGTGTCTTTGCAGGGAATATAAAAACGTTCCTTCGTATATATTTTTTTCACACACTGTGGTTAACGTGTACTACAAATTGTAAATAGAGTATTTATTAGACCAGTAATAAATGTTTGTAACTATGTTGGCTGCACACAACCTACTCATCTACAAGTCATAAATGTATATCAGTATATTATAATGTACTGAATGTATTAGCTAGACAGGACAATATAAAAAAAATAATATCAAGAGTATCCTGGCCAAAATTATTAATAGACTATATTATCGTTATTGTTTTGAAACCAGTTTTTCAACAAATCCAATTTATTTTCTATGTGGGGGACACAATGGGAAAGCCGAGCTTTCAGCCATGGTGGTAATTTACTGGAAAGCTGCAGGCTAATAAATCAATACAATTGGCCTGTACAAGTGAGCTTTTTTTTCCAAGTAACTTGTGAAAATATTTGCTTTTGTGATAATTTTCATGATTATCACAACAATGGACATTTACAATATGATCGTCAGTATTTCTATCGTGTTAAACTTCATCGTATATCGTCCCATCCCTAGTCGTAGCACTGCATGACTAAAAACTATAATTACAAAACAAGAAAGAATATAACAATGCATCCTTTGACCAGTGATTTATTAAATTAGATGCATTAAAAAAAATAAACACTGCAGGTGCTGGTAATTCCTATATGTATCCAATTGAAAAGTGAAACTGGTCAGATACTAGAAGAGAACTCGCACTGTTATAACTGTTGCCCATTTTGAGATTTTGTTAGGTGAATACATAAGCCCTCGCTCCTCATCACACTTGATACAAGCCTGCAGAAGCAATGATTAGGAGACCAGTTGTAACAGGCCAGTATATTTGCCTGATCAATACTTTGTCTCAGCATTAGTGTAAATCAAATTAGTATAGAACATGTTTTGTCATGAACAAAACATATTTATGAGTACACTATCCTTCAGAATTTTCTAAGATATTCCAGAGATGATCCAAAAATAAAATGATAGAGTTGAGGTCATGTAGCCCATAACTCAATCCCTTTAACCTTACATGAATGCATGTGATCCATGTACATTTCCAACCACTACTCCCATGTAGCATAACAGTGAATGGATACACAATGAGACCTTCCAGGAATTAAGATGGTATGGTGTATGGAACAGCTGTTGTATTTGGCAACCAAAGTTATATATACTTTCCTGTAAAAAAAAAAAAAGAAAGTGACAGACCTACAATATTTACAGACATTCTGGGCAAAGTAATTTGCATAGAACCTCATGTTTCTGTCACTGCACTTATAACTGCATTATTTAATTTGCAATTTTTAGAGGAGCAACATTTCTTTTAATTAAAAAGAGCTCTAAAAAACAGACAGCAGCAAATATATATTCTCAATTTAAGATGGGTCACCGGACGGGTACTATGTGAGTGCATTGGAGGATGAATGAGGGGAAAAGGCGATTCCACATGGCTGAACATAACCAACTTGGTGGAAACGAGACGCTCCGTGGTGTAGTCCCTCTTATTGAAGCTAAATAAAGAGGGCAACACACAGCTCCGGCTTACCAGCATGGCGCTGGACAGCATAAGAGGGGGCAGCTGCATTGTTAAGAATTAGAAGAGTGAACGGGCAGTAGTGATGAAGCCAATGTCACATGAAATCTTCATAGTCTGGGTTGTAGCCACCGTCAAACTCTGCATAGTCAAGGTCGTCTCTCATCTTGGCTTTCACACCACCCCCAGCTAAAACTTTTTTGTTTTTCTTCTTTCCTTTGTTTTGCTGGAAAAAATTAAGTTTTAAGTTGCATTAACACTTAAAATTGAATGAGAAAAACGTCAGCTAAACAGCGCCCCCTACTGGATACACTTGACACGCATATGCTTGCTTAAAAACGTACAGCATACAGTGCAGGCCTATAAAACTCAAGATAATATACTGTAGTTAATACCAGTCTAATACAGGAATACAACTAAAGATAGGCTATAGTAGCATTACTACAATAGACTGTAGCCCGTCTACTTTATTAGGCCACATATTTACATGATCACTCTTTTAATGCAGGCATACTAAACTCAGGCCTAATACATAATCTTGGAAGATATATATTAGAATGTAAACACAATCATGTGTTGTGTAGAATGACGCAATGAGCATTTAAATGGGAGTTACGACTCTAGGTGAGCTCTTAAGCTGGCCCCACACTACAGGATTTTTAGCCCGATTCTGGGTTTCGATTTGTCCCTCCCATCAATCGCGGGGGCGAGGCTGGTCAGAACCGATCATCTGCCAAAAATTATCCTGCAGTGTGAGGTGTTTACAGACCGAATATTACCATTGCCGACTGGGAGTCACAACAACGTACCAGATACTAGCGATCATGTATGCTACACATCTTCCATGGCTATAGCCCCCTCTGCAACAACAACAAGTCATGATTGTTCCATTTTCTCAGCCACAAGTTGACTTCATCCAGAGTTTTGTTTCTCTGTGCAAGATATGTAGCACACTCAAGTGCTACTACGGCAACAGCAATCTGTGCATTGACGGCATAATTGACAGTCCACATCCCGGTTTGTTTTGATCACGTTTGATTCGCAAGTTTCTGCGAGATCCCATGTCACTGGAATCCCCACTCTGAAATCGTCTGGGAAAATCACGAAGTGTGTGGTTCTGCAACTTGACTGAATCGTCTAGTGTGTGGCTATGTAGGATTAAAACATTTTATGTCTAATCTGTCATTATGTCTGTGGTACCCAACATTTTATTCATTTATTTTTAATCGGTTAAGATTTGAAAATCCTGTAGTGTGGGACCAGCTTTAGCGTAGCAGCCACATGCGTTGAAGCCACCAAAGTGTGACTGCGAGAAAGGACACACTCAGGTTTTCAAATTATGTATTTGGCTGTTTTGTGCATGTTTTCACATTAATATCAATTTAAAAAGGCTTTTTGTTTTAACCAAAATATTATTTTTATATTAAATAAATGTTAAGGGGCACTTTAATTTGGAAAAAGAGTAGGTGCATCAGCACCAAAAGCCCCCAACCCCCTGCACGTGCCTGTACACACACAGCAACATCATTTATTATATATAAAACGCATATATAAAACATCTGGTATTTTTACCTGACACGACAGCTGGTTTGGACAACAACCATTTGGCAAAAAGCAGGCACTTTATAAAATAAATACTACAGGTGATTTTATAAATGGATTGTCTATCACCATTGGTTACACCTAAACTACGCCTGTAGCTGCCAGTATGACGCTGAGTTGTCAGAACCACTAGTGGTTCGGCTTGAAGCCCAACAATATCGCGGCGAAGTCTAAATGATGACTGCAAGATTAGGATGGACTCACAAGGCTAGTATTTCTGGCTAATCCAGTGAGTCTGTACATGCCACCAACAGTGTAGAAAAATATTTAATAACCACACCATCAAATTACTTACTTTTTCTTGTTTCTGTTTTTCAATAAGCAGGGCTGTAAGGGAATTACTAATTTTCCTTAAATCCTCTACTTCCACTGTTAAAAATAAACAAAGAAGAATATGTAATATACTCCAGTTGTGACCAAATGTAAAGTAATGCTTTATGATTAATCATACTGATTGACTGACTGCATTGTAGAATTTACTTACATGAAATAGAGAGTTCACGAAATAATGAATCCAAAAAATTTGAATAATGCACAGACTTTTCAAACTGGCATATCTTCTCTTTCAATAATTTTTCAAATTCTGTGAAGTCGTCTTTGGAAGATGGACACATGGCATCAATTCCTGTGACGTCGTTTGTGGTGGTGCCAACACCTGGCAGATTCAGCAGAGAAAATCTACACTTCAGCACATAAAAATAAATACTGAAAATCTTTAAATCTAAGATTATTTTTTTAAATCCAAACATTACAATAACATAATTTACCAAAAGCCTCTTTTGCTAGTTCCAAATCGGCATCCTCTTGTAATTTCTTCACTCTCAACTTCTCTGCTAATTGCTCTTCAAGTGTTAGTTCAGCTTCCTTTAACAAAAAGTATACTCTCATTTTGAAAGGTGAGAGAGAAAGTCACATGAATCAAATAGTGTGGCATGACAAAATGTTCACCTGCTGCTGCAATTCCTCTCGTTTTTTCCTTAACTGGTTCTCTTTCTCCTTAATTTTCTCACTCAGCTTCTTCTTTTCTGATACCTTTGTCTCTGAAAATATAAAGTCAACCGTTTAAGAATACATTTAGTGAAGTTAATTGATAAAATACAATAAATGAAAGCTATACATACGTTATTTTTTATAGCCTACCTGTTTTAACTTCAACCTTTTTCTCCCCCTCTTCCTCCTCATCATCCCAGTTGTCCTATAGAAACGGCAGTAGTGAATTAGTTTACTGTTAGTAAGGGACTAAGCATGCCTGATATAAATCACTACTTCCAAATGCATTGCAAACACATAACAGCAGTGCGGTTTGACAAAAGATGTACAAACGATTGAGATAAGGGATAAAACCAAAACTACACGACCGAAATAGGGGAGTGGGCATACGGGTTTGATAAAAAAATTATGTAGGCTATTAGAAATTATATTTGGAGGATTCAATTATATATATGGGCAGGCCTAATGTATTTTTAGCACTGCTGACATGATGCTATCATGCTACCAGAATGTTATTTGTTTAGGATTGCTGGTATATAACATACAAGTATAATTTTTATTTTTTAAGTTGATTTGGATAGAAGCATCTGCTCAATGCTGTAAATGTCAAATGTCATACCAGGACACTACCAGGACATAATGTGTCCAGGACTGTTTTATAAGATATTCTTAGTTTGGAAATGGTTTCATACTGAATGAGTATAGATATTTCTGAACCAATACATCCACCACAAATCAAATTATAAATACTAATGCCATAGATTTAGAAACCGGCATGATTGTGTGTAGATGACATGATTGAACAGCAGCTGTAGCTTTGACACGGACAATATGCTTCAAACATGAACAATTCGAAATGCCTAGTTTATATTTATATTATATTTGAATATAATAGTAATTACTAGCCCTCAATCCAAACAGTCAACAACAGATTCCTTCAACAGGTTTGTGAAAGTTGTAAAGTTCTAGGGTGAGATGGTTTGAGTCATCGCCTATCTGGTACGGTAGAGGCTAAATTTGAGCTAACACCGCTTCAATTCAAAATACTGAGCTCAATGAGATTTAGGACATCCATAATAATCTACAATTTAACGCTAACATTGTTATCAGAATGTATATGATAGAACTAAAGCATTATCACTAGGCTACATCTTAGGTCATTAATCTGCAGTGAGCACACACTAATGAACATGCTAGTGGCCCCAGACAGAGCTAACGATATAGCTTAGCTCTAACGTTAGCTCTCGTGTGCAGTGGAAGACGTATGTTCTATATTCACCGACCTCATCGGAAATAAATATAAATGACAATGCAGTAAGCATCAGTATTTACAACCAACTGAATGACATGCTCCAATAAGCTCTATCTACCACCCACCAGGATGTTTAGTAGTTGCTACCATTCAGGAGCCACATGTTAGCTTGTAGTACCGTAGTAGTTTTTCCGTTTGACACGCGACCGTGCCGCCGCATGCCATCAAAGCCTAGGCGGCTAAGATGAACCCAGGATCATTCTTATATCTTAAATCAAGTTAAACGCAATTGTTCGTTACGTACTTTGATATCCTCATCTTCGTCTTCGCCTTCCCATTTATCCAAGACAACCGCTTTTGGAAGCGGCGGCTCCTCCACATCGAAGTTGTCCGCGTCTACGGAAGACCAGAACATTTTTATATATCGGTATTATGCAGTAGCAAGCCATACATATCAAACCCGTCGATGACACATGGCTAATATTAACATAATAGAATACTGATACATCAATTTCAGAGTAAGCTGTTCACAATACATCTACATAATAGCTACATTTGCCAACTCAACGATAGTTTCTCACCCCATTCCGCCATGTTGGCTGTATTGGTTGTGTTTGTCTGACAGGATCGAATTCAGTCAGCGAAACGAGGCTTGCTTGCATGCTCCCCCACCCCCACCGTTGATTAAAATAAGTGGATGAGTGTCTTCTTTCTTGACACGATTCACAACGCAAATTATGGTGGGCCACTGTATTTTCCACATAGCAGATTTTTCAAAAGTATTTAAATAAATTGGCATATGTTCTAGGCTATTATCTCGCATTCATTACTAAAACAGTTGATCAATGAGATATGGTATTTATTGAATTGGGACATTGTTTATAATAGGATAATTTGCACAACACAAAGCTCACAGCAATATAGGTTGAACACATTATATATATATATATATATATATATATATATATATATATACATATATATCACTAAAAACTAAAATGTAAAATGTTCTAGATGTTACAATATAAGTATAATATAAATGAAGCTCACCAAACAATCAGCCAAATAATAATTAATAAATGAGCAATTCTGATATGCAAGAGATTAACTCACTTGAGGTTAGACACACAATCACCTCCAGAACAATAATATCAATGATATATAAATGAAAAAAAAAACAATGTATAGTAAGTTACAAAGTGCTTTAAAGTAACAAAAATAAATGCAAAGTGATATATATATATATATATATATATATATATATATAGATTTCATGAATTCAGCAGCTAAATGAACACAGGGCATTGTGTGTAGAGTGGGAATACCATCACTCTGTAAATCGTTTAATGCATACATAAACATAACATAAGATTACAGTGTTGGGACAAGATGTTACCCTGTGTAGGTATGGAGTGGTACAAACCCTGGTAGTTCAGCTGTGACTGTCTCACTAAAAATGAACAGTGGGAGGTATAAACTCAGCTTTCTTAAACTGGCCCATCAAGGCAAGAGGTCTTGAATAAAATATCGGCCACAAATAAGCCAATCAAAAAGCAGGTGTCAGGTGAATCATGTACAACAGTCAGAGGTGGGAATTGTCAGAAACACATTTTATGTGCTTTACCGATAGTTTAAGGTTGAACCTCGGGCTGTGGTGTGATATGCAGTGATGTGTAATTCTAGCAGTATATAGGGCACACATATAGCCTTTCTGATGCTGAATCAAGTGCAGGATGGCATCAGTGCCTAATAAAACCATTTGTATAAAACATTTGTTAAGTTAATAAATACGATAAAAGTCTTCCCCGAGGCTTCTCGCTCTAGGTCAGGGTCTTCTTTCATCTTAGGTCTTGTTTGGGAAGAAGCAGAAAGCCCCTTCCCAGTGATATGGGACAAAGCAATGGCTCAATACTCTATTATCTTCATTTCACAGACATGGTATAGCGAAGATGATCAACTAAGTTATGTGGTGAAAGAGGTGGCTCCTGGTCAAACCAGACAGTGCAGGAAGATAAGCAGTGTCAGCAGTCCCATCAGGGGACACAGGTGACCAGGCCTCAGGGTCAGCCCCAATGATCGCACTTTGAACAGACAGACACAAGTTGTAGTGGTGGCACTAATGCAAATGTACAGCTAGGAAACATGTAATGTTCACTGGCTACTATATACTATATACATTAATGATTTAGGAGTGTAAATCGTTAATCCAATATAGATTTGAAATAACAAAAACACTTAATTAAATATGCTTTATGTCCCAAGATTCCTCTGTCAAATAGAGTAACATGTCGCTGTTGAGATACAATTATGTATTATTGTTAACTGAATGGTACCAAAAGGAGTTTGAAACATAAAATGTTAGATTTGGTAAATTAACTGTAAAAAGTGACAAAAGATGGCTTTCTAAGATTTTAACGTTGATTTTGAAACATCTAGAGTTTTGCAGTAAATCACCTCTGAGGTCCAAAGGCTTGTTTTCCCATGGTGTCAGCACCATTGCCAGGGCTGTCAGCTGCACACCAGAGAGGGCAGCGCGTTGGTTGGCTGTCACTGAGACAGCCTGCTCATAGGAGAACATACTGATCTGTCTCTGGCTAAACACCACCTTGAGAGAACAAGGTTAGAGATTGTTAGGAGATGAATGAAACTGAAATACAAGCATTTAGCATTTTATATCTTTACTCAACATTAGGTGAATGAACATGTGTCAACTGTCCAGACTTACAGCAAATTTATCAGGTGGAATCAGTTTGATAGCCAGAGGTGACATTCCTTCGATTTGCTCTTTCACTAAAGCTGACAAGGCCATATCAGGAAGACCAGCTGCAGAAGATGGAGATGTTAAGCAGCCACACAATAAGCAGAATGATAAATTCCCATCCCTTGTAGTGACACCTTATCCACTGAAGAGGGCAGACAGAACTAAATAAAATGATGCCCACTGCCCACTGAATGGTGTCACAGCAGGTCAGGACAGTAGTACAGGTTCAATATGAGAGCAGTCTCCCTGTGCCTGACAGAGCCCAACAAATCAGACATGAGCATTCTCAAACACTCCCAAATTATACCGCAGTAACAAAACAGCAAATATCAGTGGTTTGGCTACTGTACGGCCATTCAAGTCAACAATAGTTTGCATAATGGCATAACGTCGACACATTCATGTACTGAATATAGAATACATGTGCAAATGAAGACATTATGTGTTTCCCCTAATTTTAACTGTATATAGTAGGCTAACTTACTATATACTGCATGTGTCACCAATAAAGTTAAAATTGCATGAATGTATCTCAGCAACTAAGTAAGCAATTCAGAGTGTAAACATTAGGTTTCTTGTGAAACTAAATACAGTAAATTAATCTTACCCGCGAGGGATCCAATCTCAATGAAGACATTGGTCCCCCAGGAACTTGCTGATCCAAAGGCACGGCTGTCGGTCAGCAGGCCAACGAGGCTAGATAGCTGCTCCTCTGTACAAGCTAGGTTAAGTTGACCCAGCACCAGCACTGCCTTGCTGTAGCCACAAGGGGGAGACAACAATACAGCAATAATCAATTGACCAAGCGGGAACCTCCGGTTCTGAGGAATGAATACAACACAGAAGTGCCAAACCCTGCAGTTCATAAAATGGCCGCTTGAGGCTAGGCTGCAAAAGGGAGTCAATCCCCATAGACTACAATGTTAAAATGTCAGACCTTACAGCAAAAATAAACATGTTTACAGCCTGGTTCAAAAAACGGGTTTGGTCTCTATATCTAGTCTCCTTGTTCATGCAAACTGTACGAGGGGTGAATATTTTAATAATTAATCAGTTAAAAATATATTAGCTATGCATTTCTCCCATTTTAATGAATGGGGGGCATAGGGGGATGTTACAAGCGGAGTGAGTGATGTCGACGGCCAGAGCCAGCATAACGCGGTGTTCAAATACTTTACGTTCTTGAGAAAAGCTATGGGAGACAGAGGGTTTGTCCATTTATACATACGGTCAATGCAATTGACCTATCCCGAGGCCCGCCCGTTGTTGCATGTCCTCCAATAACGAGCATTTTTTGAATCTGACGAAACCTCCCGTGTTTTCCTGCAATAGCTTTCTATGCCGTTGTCACCAACCTAATTACAGTAACTAGGTAGGACAAGTGAAAGGGGCGGGGCTTGGGATAGGTCATTGAACAAAGCAGCAACGGTGTCAATTACACATTAGGTATATGTTGATAATATTTAGTTTTTTTTTTTTTGCATACCTGAACTCTACGGCATTGAAAGAGCTAATATCTGTCGTCTTTGCTCCACATACAATGTATCCCATTGCCACTAGCATGGTATTATTGAGCTGGCTAGGACTCAGTCTGGTAGAGTTCAACATGGCAGAGAACAGAACAGCCAGCTGAGATGCAATACAGAGCAGATTCACAGTCAATATGGATTAAAACACATTTAGTTATCTTTAAGGTGCAGTATGTAGGATTAAGTGGCAGACTGCAATAATCTGAATACTACTAATTTTCCAAGGCTATTTAATGAAGAACCTACAGGGTCTGTCAGGTGCCTTCTGTTCATTGGTTCTTTGCTCACATGACAGCCATCTTAGTAATAAACAGAGAAAGCCAGTGCTGAACTCAATGTAAAAATGAGAATGGTTGCTCTGTAGAGCCAGTGTTTGTCCATTTGGGGCTACTGTAGAAATATGGCGGCGCAACATGGTTAGCCTTTCGTTCCCTGTGTACATATAAGGGCTTACTCTAAGATTATGAAAACATGATTCACTGTTACATGTTATTATACAATATTATAACATATTAGTGTATAATAATAACCAATAAACAACATAACCATGACTATTTAATTCGTACAGGTCCTCCTAAATCCTACATATTGTTCTATGTATAGGATTATGAGTTTCTACCTGCTTGCTGCTCCATGCGCTGACTGAGCCCATGGAGGAGATACTGCTGATCTCAATGAGACGGAGAGAGCCCAGCTCCTCCAACAGTAGCTGGACCGCTAGTCCTCCCAGCTGAGAGATCACTGATGGGGAAAAGGAGGGAAGGGGTCCATACACCTTCGTACAGCACAGCCACAGACCCACGCACACAGTACAGATGCACAGTTAGACAGCTATCACAATTTCTCAAGCCCTTTCAGTTCAGGCAACACAATGATAAACGAGTCAATATTCAAATGTACAGTGAAGTCTCTTCATGTACATAAGCTTGAGGATTCAGAAACGTTTGAAAAAACAACACACAGTAACCACTAAAGACTGGCATGGATATTCCACTTAACTTCAACCCCATTGAACATTTATGTTAAACTAATATCATTTGTAATGAAAATAAATTAATATAAATGTATTCAGTAGGATTGCACTGAAAGCAAATACATCCATCCATCCATCCATCCATCTTCATCCGCTTATCCGGAGTCGGGTCGCAGGGGCAGCAGCTTCAGCAAGGGA
>JAODTR010000018.1:2190924-2222523 GCA_025399935.1 Amblyopsis rosae
TCCCCTGAGACCACTTTGCCTTGGGAGACCCTACCAGGAGCACAAGGCTCCAGACAACACAGCCCTCAGGTTCATGGCGGCACCCAAACCTCTCCACCACGATAAGGTGATGGTTCCCGGAAAGCAAATACAAAATTGAATAAAGTGGTCTCTGACTTTGGACACTGCTGTTGTGTTTATATAAAAAGCATGCATAAACTAATTATAAATAGACAAACACACAAAACACGTGTTCTACAAAAAATAACAAATATTATACATAGCATTTGCCTTTTGGTGTCAATATCAAAAAAATAAAAATATGTCCTAACAAAAATAACCTGCATAACTTTATTGCCACCTAATTAATTAAGATTTTTAATGAACGTGTTCATTCAGATCAGGTAATTTCAGTAATTCTTAATATGCGGACTGAATAAAAAAACAATCTCACCTCTTTAGCTTTCTTGAGCAGAACAGTACTCGTGTAGGGTGTAATGAAGGGATCCTGGGAAATTAACTCCAAACAGTTGGAGAAATCCTGTGAAGTCATGCCTGTCAGACTGGCAGTGGGCCATAGAGAGGGAGCCATTTCTTGCAGCATTTTACATGTAGGGATTATGGCAGCAGCTGTTAAATATAAGTAAGCATCTGATCAGAGAATAATACAGACAGCATACAACGTATTGATCTTACCATGTGTACACACCTTCATTTGTTGATGTGTTCATTATAAATTATATAATAATGCATATTAAGTGAAAATGTGTTTTGATATAACACGTGTCATGATTTATTTTCTATTTTTATCATTAGCCTCTCACACTCACATGGGAGATGGCCCACTTTGAGGAAGCCAAGGAAATATTGAAGAACAAACTGCTGCATGTCAAACACCTTTTTTTTTTCATCTGGGTCTCTGCCTTGCATACAGAGGACCCCCAAGTTGCTGTGTTCCCATTTAGCCTGGCTCAGAAACAACCTCTCAATACGCCCCTGGGTCATTATGCCCTACACACACACACACACACACGCGCACACACGCACACACACGCACACACACAAATGTGAATGATTACGGCACCAACAGGAACCATGGCACCTGATCCTGACACCTGCTGGACATGTGACACCTGACAGAATCATTTCCATCTTATCCTGCCCTAGTGTCAAGTAACAATCCCATCAGCCACACTCTGGGTTCCTATACCCGTAATGAATCTGTTATAACACAGTGTTTAACCATTCTCAATCTCAGAGGGAAACTGTCCAGTCTAGAATGAAGCTGGCCCTGGCAGTAAAATCAATGGAGCAAAGGTGAAAAAGAAGCAGGGGAGAAAACTTACCGGGGGAATCTCTTGCAACTTTTCTTTGGGTAAGAATAATAGAAATCTGCCCATCTGGTTGAGGGTTACCTGAGTCCAGCTCTTGACTGGGCTGTGAGGTCACAAAACACAAACAAATGCTATAACACAGTGGGTGAACTGATTATTAATAGATAATTCAGAGCGTGAGGTGGCCACATTACCCAAATGCCTTAGCCTCCTCTAAAATGCGAGCCACTAGTTCCATCTTGCCGGAGCTGTAGCAGAGTCCTTGGAGGTAATCCAAATTGTCAACAAAAAAGCCCCGATCTAGTTGCACGAATATCTCATCTACCACTAATGTTGCCATGATTCCCAAAGAGAGGAACTCTTTCTCTGTGAACTCCCCTGTGTACATGCCCTGGGAAATTAGATACAAATCAACATTATGGTATTGCTGAACATACAAAACATCCAGTAAATCTCTTCAACACTACTTAATGTTGCATAGGATCTTATTTATGGTAACATCTTTGGAATTGGTCTTCCCAAGACCAGTGTTGGGCAGTAACTAGTTAAAAGGTACTAGTTATTGTAATAGTATTACTTTTTTCAGTAACTAGCAGTGGAACAAATTACTTTTTACAAAACAGTAATAATATTATGATTACTAATCCAAATAATGCAGCATTACTGCGTGATATTTTTCCCCCTAGACTTCCATCTTATGAAGATGATCCTTTATTATTTTGCTGGTCCTAGCAAACTTAGGGTAGGCTAATTGAACCAACGTGTCCAATCATCTGGTTTGAGAGGCTGCAATGTTTTCACTTTGGCTGATTGTTGACTCCTAAGGTTAATCATTGTTCCAATAAAGAGGATTCAATTTTAAAATGGCAGAAGGGGACGAGGCAGGGTAGTTATTGTGAAAGTAATATAGTAATGTAACTAGCAATGTAACTAATTACTTTTAACACCCAGTAACAACTAAAGTAATATAATCACTTTTTGAAGGAGTATTAAGTAAATAGTAACTTATTACTATTTCTGAATAACTTGCCCAACAATGCCCAAGACACTGAAACCAACAGGACATACTGCACACAATAAATAGTTACTATGGTAACACTGTATTATGCGTGACTTCCATTAACACAACTGTCCCACAAATTACAGTATTTCTGCAATAACAGCAATGTTGAAAGAATATGAAAGCTTTTAAAACAAAGTGTACAATCGTGATCAGATGAAGTTATCCTATGTAGCTTTCAAAACAACATACTGTAACAAACTAGTAGGCACACTGACCAGCCTTTGCACCAACTTGTCCACCAGCAATTCCTGTTTGGTTCTGGGTAGTAAAAAAAAATGCCGTGGATTCTGAATAATCATATTCCTCAGAAGATCCATCATGGACTCTGTGAAGAGCTTGATAATGCTCACTCTGAAAGCAACCACACAAAGTTACGGCAATTAAGTAGTGGGTAAAAATATCTAAACGTTTCCCAACTAATAATTTGCTCTCTCATGTAAGTTACATTTGCAAGCATACAGTAGATGTGTAACATGCTTATTGCAAACTCACGGCAAGGCCAGTGCAATCTCAGGGCCAATGTATCCGAGCGTTTCAGAGAAGAACTCAAACTGGTACAACCCCTCGACGACACACTTTTTCTGTCCAAAGAGACAAAGACACATGGTGATTGTAACACATTGAACACTAAACCTATAATAAAGTTAAAGCACCAATATTTTACTTGTATTTACTTTACTTTGCATTTTCTTAATTGCCAACATGGAAATTGAACACAATACTATCGATATTACCCATAAACACTTTGGTTCCGGTGTCCATATGCCGTACTTGTCTATATGCTGTACTAAGTTAACCATTTCTAATGAATAAATGGTGGATTAATGACAAATTGCATCTTAAATGTTGAGTTGAGTGTTGTACCTTACCAGTGAGGTGTGCAGAGGAGAAGGTTGATCTCTCAGGAACACCAGGACGCCTCTCAATGCAGAGAGTGTGGGAGTCTTCTTGAAGAGTTTACTTAACACATCACAACTCACACCTTTTCCCACCTTTCCAAGACTCCTTCATAAACACATGGTATACAGTGAGATATTGTCCTTGCAAACACGTGTAGACTATATTGACTACTTCATCCTTATCCTTCTTCAGTGTCATAATGGGTACGTGCTCTAAATGGGGTAGTTCAAATCTATGTTAAAACTATTTATTAGGATATCTTAATGTTAACAGCATAGACTCTTTAGCATAACACATTTCATGGCAGTTATGGTGATTTGTTTAGACAATAACTTTACAATTGATACACACACACACACACACACACACACACGTGCAAGCGGACACAAGCATAAATACAATGTATAATCACAAATCATAATCACACTTACAGTAAATCGTCTTTATTAAAGTTTGGTTTATTATTAATCACTTCCTTAAAAATAGCTTGAGCCTAAGGAAGAAATCAGATACATCGAGTTATTAGTGTATTTAGATTTCTATTTCTCTCAAATTAAAACAAATTAGACTATACACACAGTATGCTTTATGTATAAGTATTATTTGGTTAATATGAACTTTTCTTTAGAAATAATTTATTGTCATTGTATAGCTCTGTGATAATTATAATTATTTAAATTATTTGATTAATTAGACGCACTCCTCCTATATGGTGCATCCTACAAATACAAAGGACACATTACATTTGGGAGAACATAACATTGCAGCATGATCATATAGCTTATAAAGGAGCTTAGTGTGTCGATGGTAAAATTATGTCTGCTGTGGTATAAACAAAATGGATGGTTGCACATTGTGTATACACAAGTATCTTTATACTATCAAGGTGACACGAGCAAGCATGTGCGCCTCTTTATTATTCAGAAGTAATTCAGGGAACTATTCACGCACTTTCAGCAGCCATTATACAGTGCATCCAAAAAGATTCACAGCGCTTCACTTTTTCCACATTTTGTTATGTTACAGCCTTATTCCAAAATGGATTAAAATACATTTTTCCTCAAGATTCTACACACAAATTCCCATAATAACAAAGTTTGTTTGAAAGTTTTGCAAATGTATGAAAAACTAAAATTTAAAAAATGTACATAACTATTCACAGCCTTTGCCATGACATTCAAAATGGAGCTCAGGCGCATCCTGTTTGCACTGATCATCCTTGAGATGTTTCTCCAACTGGATTGGAGTCCACCTGTAGCATATTCAGTTGATTGGACATGGTTTGGCAAGGCACACACCTATCTATATAAGGTAGCACAGTTGACAGTGCATGTCAGAGCACAAACCAAGCCATGAAGTCCAAGGAAATGTCTGTATCGAGGCACAAATCTGGGCAAGACTATAGAAAGAGTCCTGCAGCATTGAAGGTCCCAATGAGCAGCCGTAAATGGAAGAAGTTTGGAACCACCAGGACTCTTCCTAGAGCTGGCCGCCCGGCCAAACTGAGCGATCGGGGGGGAAGTCTTTAGTCAGAGAGGTGACCAAGAACACTATGATCACTCTTACAGACGGAAGCCACTCCTCAGGAAAAAGGCAGATGACAGCCTGCCTGGAGTTTGCCAAACGGCCCCTGAAGGACTCTCAGTCCTCTCAATTCTCAATTTAAGACTCTCAATTCTATGGTCTGATGAAACAAAGATTTAAGTATTTGGTCTGAAGGAAACCAGACCCTGCTCATCACCTTATCATCATAATCATTAATACCATCCCTACAGTGAAGCATGGTGGTGGCAGCATCATGCTGTGTAAATGTTTTTCAGCGGCAGGAACTGGGAGACTAGTCAGGATCGAGGGAAAAAAGAATGCAGCAATGTTCAGAGACATCCTTGATCAAAACCTGCACCAGAGCGCTCTGGACCTCAGACTGGGGAGAAGGTTCATCTTCCAACAGGACAACGACCCTAGGCACACAGCCAAGATAACAAAGGAGTGGGTTCGGGACAACTCTGTGAATGTCCTTGAGTGGCCCAGCCAGAGCCCAGACTTTAACACGATTGAACATCTCTGGAGAGGTTTGAAAATGACTGTGCACAGACTCTCCCCATCCAACCTGATGGAGCTTGCGAGGTCCTGCAAAGAACAATGGGAAACTGTGCAAAAGTAGGTGTGCCAAGCTTGTAGCATCAGACAAAAAAGGTGATTCAAAAAAGTATTGACCAAAGGCTTTGAATACTTATGTACATGTTATTTTTTTTAGTTTTTCATTTTTAATACATTTGCAAACATTTCAAACAAACTTTTTTTCACTTTGTTATTAAGGGGTATTGTATGTGGAATTTTGAGGAGATTCATCAATTTTGGAATAAGGCTGTAAGATAACAAAATGTGGAAAAAGTGAAGCACTGTGAAAACTTTCCAGATGCACTGTAAGCATAGGCTGAGCCCCACATATGCATACAGTATATCCGTTAGTGTGTTTACTAATTCTTCTTTATTTTAAAATGTTATACTTTATATAGGGCCGGTTTCCCAGACATGGCTTAAGCCTAGTTCAAGATTTAAAGCTTTTTTTATCCAATGGAGATCTTCATTGAGTTGTTCTTTTAGTCTTATACTAGGCTTAATCCATGTCTGTGAAACCAGCCAATAGTGTTGGGAGGAGTAACAGCTGCACCTGCTGTGTGTTCCAGGGCCATGCGTATGTGGAATTGGTGTTGGTCAGCAGCAGGCGAGTCACGTTAAGCACACTGAGCAGTGGTGTGCTGGAGAGCAGAGGCTCCACTTTGTCCAACCAGTTGACCACACCAGGAGATTCCTAGACAAACAGGCAGATGCAGGCAAGCTTAAAGGATATGGCTGTTGCCATGTTGTATATTTGTATTAATGTTTAATTTGTTTTGTTCATGGCCATTATGACGAACATGGATGGTTGTTTTTCCTGAGGCTCTGTGAACTTTGCGACAGGAATTCGCTTTCCGGTAGACTTTAGGTAGAGTTGAAAAAAGGGAATAAAGGCAAAGCTGCTCTCTCTTAATAATATAGCTTCTTCATGAAATGTCCATTCGTGGATGCTATAGTGTTTGTTATAGGTTACCTTGAAACAATAATTATTAGAGAAAAACAAATAGTTTCCAGAGGTCATAACATTGGTCTTAAACAATAAACACAATATGTTATCATAGAGAGTGTGTGTGTGTGTGTGCGCGCGTGCGCGTTTGTGTGTTGTACCCATAGTTGTGTGGCGATAGCGTTGGCTTGTGAAGGGCTTAGGCCTGGTGTTGTCAGGGCGATCACAGGCATGGATGACAGCAGGATTTCAGCTGGCAGGCTCAACAGGGTTTCTACCTTCACCCCAACCATAAGGGAGCCTAGCTTCTGCAGTTCACCTGGGCTACCCAGCTGAGCATCAGGCACAGAGACGTAACTAAGTAAGTTGTGTATATTTGTATAGCACCTTTTACAGACAAGATGTGTCACAAAGTGCTTTCCAGGCAAATAAATAAAACATCAATTAACTGCACATTGCAAATTAAGTACTAAATACAATAAAAACGTCAATATAATAATTATAATAAAAACGTATTTAAAATGATGTGTCTTTAGATAACTCCCAATATGACTATGTCAAACATTAGAGCAGGACACAATCCATACCAATCAAGTATGTATTGACCAACAATACAGAGCAACGACACATCCACTAGTGATGGAGCCTTTGCGTGATGATAGGACACAAACAAATGAAACACAATGGAGGTCATGTGTATTTTACTAAGCTTGATCCAATGTGGGGCATTGAGGACATGGAATCAGCACTTACGTTCATTCTAGGAGCCAGCTTGTCCACAATGAGTCCAGCCTAACAGTAACACAAAAACATACATAACTACAGTGAAGTCTTCATGTGTAGTATTTTCAGGCTTGAGGCGTATAATGTTAAACGTGTACAAAAGAAATACATTAGATGTATTTCTCTCTATTCAAGACTATTACAGCCCCTCAGCTAAGGCAACAGCTGTGAGGCTGAGGCGGGAGTGGAACGCTCCACCTCAGAATAGTGGCCCCTCAAGTACCATCTCCCCAGGGGCAGTGTCTTGAATCCTGGCCGCCTGTCAGCTGTTGGCCTTTTAGCCTACACTGCCCCAAGCATCTGCCAGGACGCCCATCTATGCATGAAAGCTAAGGGCCTTGTGCAGTGAAAGGGGACAAATTAAGGTATCAAATTAAGGAGACAAGTACCAGCTGTTCTCGAATGCGGGGTCGGTACCTCATGAGTTCATAAGTAAATAATTTTTATTATTATTTCTTTAAATTACAACATATTTCATAGCACCAATATCACTGTATTAATTACGTTATGTTCCAATTACCAATTGCAGTTCAACCACTTATATGCAGTAATTGCCATGGACGGGTGCTAGAGGTTTGCCATGCTACTGTACTGTACCTGCACAGGGCTAAAGCTCAACACAGCTAATGCACGGAGGGCCGGGAGCAGCTGGCTCTCATTAAGAGCCTTCAGGTAGGACAGGCCCAACGATGGCAGGAAGACGGACAACTCCGCCAGTCGGGAGGCATTGACTGAAGTGGGGGATTTGAATTCTGTGATGTTAAGGAACATGCTGACAATCTGTGAGCACAGGAGCAAGCGTTGATACATGGATACTCCCAAACAATGAGAATATACACAGACTGCATATCAGGGTCCCCACTCTAAATCAACTGTCAAATTGCCTGAGTTCAATGAAAAACAATAATCTAATCTGGGTGACAGTGGGTGGAGCGGGGCGACAGCCTAACTGCACCCGGTGGTCATACATACACCCTCAGGGTATGAATGTTTGTGTGAATGGGTGCATTTGAGGCAATCACATACACCTCTTTTGAGTGTCTGGTAGGTTGGAAAAGTACTATTTGAATGCAGTCCATTTACCATTTAAAATTCCATGATTTATAATTGGAAAAACAGACCACCAGAACAGAAGGGACAGCCTGTATGGCAATGATAAACAATGTGTAGGTCCCACTCACCAGACCAGTAGTTTCAACATTTCAGAGATATGAAAATGTCATATCATATGGGCACATTTATCCAAAGCGCTTTGCAGTATTTTGCCTGACATTCACCCAGTCACATTCATACACCGATGGTGATTGCTGCCATGCAATCACCATCGGTGTATGAATACCATGCAAGGTGTGACCAGCCACTGGGAGCAGTTAGGGGTTAAGTATCTTGCTCAAGGATGCTTACAGGTAGGTCAACACCAGTGTTTGAACCCACAACTTTCCAGCTGGAAGCCCAACACCCAGACCACTAGCCCATCCTGTCTGGCAACTGAAATCTAAACATACTGCAAACAATAGCTGTATTCCGTGTATGAAATAGATATTTAAAAATTCAATGACATTCCACAAATTCCATGAGCAGTGGGAACCCTGGCATATGCTGTGAGTACTGTCTGTTTGACTGTCCTACCATTTGGCTGGGCAGGGTGATGCCCTGACGAGCACAAGTCATGATGTTTCTCTGGATCACAGGGGAAGCGTCCGAGTCTTTGTACAGTAGGAGTTCTTCTGGATCCACCAGGCATGAGAGATTTCCCAGCCTACAGAGATTAACATTATCTTAATAACACTCACCTAGATTTAAAGGTTTGCTTACATAAGGATAATTACCTCATCTAGATAACTGGTTCAACGTTTTGAAATTCTGTATTACCCGAAAATGTAACTCTTAAAAGGTGTAAGGGTTTACGAAAATAACTACATTTAAAGATAAGACAATATTGTTTACTAGCAGGTTTACGGTTTATTGCAATAGTGTGATCATGTTTACTTTATACTGTAGACAGCAGTCTGATGTGTTTCCATAGCTACTGACCTGGTGAATTGGTCAGCTGTCAGGTTTCTGTAAGTGCCAATAATACTGTGAGCTACAAACTGTTGCTGGAGAAAGCTCATCGGGTTCCTCTGTAGTACATCTAATCCATCCAAAAGCTACATGTTGTCATAAAAACAGAAACCACCAAAACATGTCATCAGCAATAACTAAATATTGTGTGTGTGCATCTACTGGGTAAACTGTAAATTCATATGGTGATTAGTTATGCTAATATATTGCCAGGTCTTATTCAAGCCACTGCTTAATTTCTCCTGTCTGTCTAGGTCAGACACTATTCTATCTCAGGGCCAGTCCTAATTCATGCGTTCCTATCTTTACTTAATTAACATGAGTTACAATGACAAACATATATAGTAAAACACAATCCTGTGGAGCAGCACAGAGTAAAAAGGAGTTCAGCTGAGCCATTGACCAGTGTGTGAAAACTAGCTCTGCCCTGCCCTGAGGCTAATCGAAATGACAGAGCCCTAGCTTCTCAGGTGTCCGGCCAGGTGTCAGAACTCAGCATTGTTACCTGAGCAGGCGAGAGGTGTTGGAAGCTGTGGAACGGCAGGTAAACGGTCAGGTTACCAGTGTCCCTGATGAGTGACGGATTGCTTATGTTGAGGGAAGAGCCTATAATTTGGCTGTACCAATGGCCGAATGCCTGCCGCTGCTCCACAGACATAGCCAGCAGATTCCTGTTAATACTATCCCTCCTAATAGGAAGATAATATAAACACAATCAGATATGTTATCACAGTGGTTTGGTGCATTCTGCCATGTACAAACTATATTGCAACCTCACTGACTGCTGCAATAACCATATTGGAAATATGATGGAATTACAAATAAGATCAAAAATATATATTTAATTGCTAAATAATACAACAGAAGTACTTATAGCTTGGAGGAATTACTTCACAGACGTGGAGTTGCATCAATAATGCATGCTCCCAACATTGCTAGACACAATGACACATCACTTAGGAGGCTGAAACCAGTGGTGTGTGCTACAGCAGAATATTTGGAAATGCAAGAGAGGATGGTTCCATACCAACTGAATAAATAATGTTATTATTTCCTCTTGGCAATTACATTTTAATTCTGCAACATATTATCTGACACCAAATTATTAATTCCAAAATATAAATATATATCTTATAATTTGATTCATTTAATCTTTTTTTCCCAATTCTTTGAAACCAGTGTTAAAATAATGTGAATCTGACGTTCTGGGGGCGCAATTATACAATTCTGGACTGTACAAAAATAACTGAATATCAAAATCAGAAAATCACTCACACATTGACAATGGTCTGTAGCAGAGGCAAGCCCTTGATGTCTGCAGGGCTAGCTTTAGTTATCAGAGGGAATAGCTCAGGAAACAGATTGTTGTTCTTCACCAGTTGAGTCTGAAGTAGTACAGATACCATAGCGGAAAGGTATCCATCTGTTATCTGAAAAACAGAGGCAAATGCAAGTCATGCCTGTCTAATGCAAAGCAAAATTGTTACTGTTGATCATATAAACAACTTGAATATACAGGCAATAGCCAGAAAGCACAGGAAACAACTTAGATTTCAGCCTGTAAGGCAGTGCACTACCATGATACAAGGCATATTAAAAGCTTACTGTAAGTCGATGAGTTACTATGCAAGTACTGTAACATGCACTAGAAACACTGAATGGTGATAGGGTAGATACCACACATTATTTTTTATTTTGATATGTTTATGTATGTAGTTATTTCTTTGCTTAGCATCTGTACATTGAATGTGAAACTGCATTGGTCAGATGTGTTACCTGCATCATATCCTTGTTTCTACTGTAATACTGTAGGATCTGCCTGACTGTGGATGCATCAATTGAACTGAGCACGGGCCTCAAATTCTCCATTGGGATGCGGAAATACTCCTAAATGAAGTGAATTATACGCATAAAAATCACAACATTTATTAGATTAAACATAGAAAATATACATACATTAAAGACTATAGCAATGCCTATTTACATACCGGTGATATAGACTAGTGTCTGTTTGTGAGACAAAAGTAACCATCTCATTGTCCTTTTACTCTTGACATCATCTTACCGCTGAACTGGTTTCTCTTCCTTCACATAAACAAGCAAGTGAACCTATCCCACTGACTGCCTGTTTAGTTTGTTTCTATTAATAAAGCTACCTAAGATGAAATGCTTTCAGCAATGCTACATGATCAATTATTTATCATTTTGCATTATAATGAAAGTCATTTTATGTATTCACTTATTCAAAATATATCTGTCACTCATTTGCCTTGAAATATCTTTGAAATAATTTTTTTAACATTTTTCCTTACAAAAACATATACCTGCATATATTTTTGTTGACAATAATGCGTAGTTGACTTGTATCTAAAATATTCTGTAATTATCAGTTACAGTGACAGTACTCACATAATAATATACATTCAGTAGAGGATTTGTTGTTAATATTAGTTTTTCATTAGTGTTTAAAAAACAAAATCATATAGATGGGTATGATTAATGTGTAATGCATCTCACCTTTATTAGCAAGAATCCATCGCTAGTCACAATTCTTCCTGTGTCAAGTGTCAAGCTGGTTAGGACACTCTGTAGTGGAAAAGACACACACAGAGACACATTGTGAAACTTGGTTGTGAGGAAGCATACCCTACCATCAGTGCTGACATGCTCAGCTGTGATTACACACAATGAAAGAGATTTATTAAGCCTGCTATCAATGGCATGTGTGAAACTGAATGCCACCCAGATACCACCTGATTCATGTTAATTACAAGACAATAACACTACTGTTGACGGATACGCTTGTTAAGTCTACATAGGCTTTAACAACTCCACATACTGCTCCCCAGAAAGGCAGAAAAGGGACATTAACAATATAGAATACTATATTTCTTGTATGTTTGTCACTGTCATTGTTCTTTTGCTCTACAGTAATTGTTCACCATTACCCCAAAACACTGCAGCAAGATCCTCTTGTTGTCAAAGTTGCTCTGACTATCAAAATAGAGGAGAACAGACTCTAGCACCCTGAGCCGAATGTTCTCAGCGACAGGCAGCGAGATCATCTGGCTCTCCTCCAGGGCCACCAACATCACCACAGTAATGGTCACCATCTCCTCCCACACTTTAGCCATATTCTGAGTCAGCATCTTCCCCACCCTGGGCTGTAGAACCTCCACACCGCAACGCAGCATCACTTGCAAGGCTTCCATCTGACTGGCCCCTGCTCGACAGACTGCGGAGAAGTCAACCGAGCAGGTCCAGTTGAATCTCTCCACGAGGTCTCTCGCCAGGCACGGATTAGGCTCGGCTGTGTTGTTTTTAGTGTTGCTGCTATTGGTGTATGTGGCGCACAGCGTGATGGCCCACACAGTGGAGGCTTCACTGGACAGCAAAGCGAGAAGGCGAGAACTGGAGCAGACAGCGGAAATGAAATTAGCATGGTCATAATCCCAACAGAGAGCCAGGAGCGCCGAATCTGGAAGGGTAACAGTCCAGCCGGAGTACTGGCACTGCACTGCAGGATTAAAAGCGTCGTTCTTGGAATAGTTTGCACAGTGTTGTAGCAGCCAAGTGTTGTCCAGGTTAGCTAGCAGGTTCTTAAGAACCGTTGCATTGGCACACACCTTGGAGGTGAAGTTAAAGGGGTCCAGCTCAGCACAGAGAGCTAGCTCGGTCATGTCCACAATGACGGGCAGAGCCCAGTCTGCGTATTTGCACACCTGCAGTGAAGAAAGTACGATTATTTAGAAACGGCATTTGAAATGCAATGCTACAGGACCGTGTTTATGTGACTGTTGTGTTAATGTGTGTCAAACAATTGTGTTCATATAACAGAAGTACTATAGATACACAACCCAGTCTAGTCCAATAATACACACCTGCGATAATTTATCAATAGTTTCTTGGTCTGTGCAAACAGACATCAGCCATGTGTTCTGGGAATCCCGCGTCAACCTTTCAAAGATACTGATGTTGCAGCAGACCTTTTGCTGGAAAGCAGATTTATCATAGAGCCAACACAAGCCCACCACAGTAGGGTCCACCGTTTTTCCTAACCAGTCACTGTAGTCACACCAGTCTGCGATTTTGAAGAATGCAGGTTCTTCTGTTGGTGGCGAGCTGAGGGAAGAAGCACAGTGCTCTGCAAGCCAGGAATTCGCATTGTTACGCAGCATCTCCTTTAGAAAGGTTGAGTTAGCGCAAACTTTTGTGTAAAATCCTTGAGGATCGAGACGTATGCATAGGGAAATGACGTCAATGCTAACCAGCATAGCGTCATGCCACTGGGAGTACTGACATGAATCCTCAACGAGTGTATAGTCAAAGCTGTCAGGTATTACTGGCTGATCTGTGCAGTTGGGAATAAGACCTGCGTTGCCGGGGTTGGAGAACAGCATAGTGAATAGGCCCATGTTATTACAGACAAGCACCTTCAGTCTCTCTCCGTCCAAGTTCCAGCAGAATGCCAGTTGGGCGGGGTCCACTGATGCTGTGGACTGGATCATCCAGGTGTCATAGCGGCAGAACTGACTCAACAGGTAGTCAGCGTTTGTGGTGGCATTGGCGCAGTACCCCCACAGCCAGATGTTCTTCTTGTCTATGAGGACGTTCTTCATCAGTTCAGGGTTGTTGCACACCTTCTTCACAAACTCCTGACGGTCATTGTCGCCACATAATGTCACCAGGCCCGCATCCACTCCTCCTGACCAGTTGCCATAGTTACAGATGAGTTGGTTGAGGCTGGGGGCAGCCCTGGCCCTTCGGATTAAAGGAGGGAGTGGAATTTCTGAGGAAGACTGTGTGCTTCCAAGACCACAATCAGAAGACCTGATGAGCAATGGAGACACCATTGACTGTAGTGCATAACAGGTGTTGCTCCACATCTGCTCTAACTGAGCTGGACTCAAGGTTGTCAATGCCTGACAGAAGGCAAGCAGATATGTAGATGAGCCTTGCTGTGTACCCATAGAAATTACATCAGCACACATTGTGTCATTGAGAACAGCAAGATTGCGACGGTCACACTTAAGCAGGATATCTTGATTGCCATTAATGGTCCGACTGAAGGAGGTTGGGTTCTGGCATACTGAGCCCGGGTAGTTGCACAAAGTCAGTTGTGGAGCCAGAAACATGTCCAATACTGCGTTACTAAAGGACCAGCTTATATTGTGGTTCATTCCCCTAAACAAAACAAACATGTGTTCAGGATGGACAAGACTGTTCTATTGCATAACAATGTGAGATTTACAGAAACACGTATATCATTTGAGAGTAGATTTGGCCTGTACTGCTGTCAAACTTGTAAAGTGTACATTAAAATGGAGATGCGTGTAACTGCTTACCACATAAGAAGCTGCTTCAGATCCCCTAGAGGACAGGGAAACATTATACATTTTACATAATATATGCTGTATCCCCCATCTATAAAGGCTTGGCTTGTTAAGCATCATTACATTTGTACATAGGCTACGTTAAAAGATAAACTTTTACCTTGTAGGCATTGCCCCCTTTCATCTAACGATGGGATTTTGATTCCAAGCTGTAACCCTAGTTTTACAAAGTCCAACGGAGTTTGAAGTAACGTCCCAATGTACTTTGAGACATATGTCATGGCTATGTCCACAATGCTACTCAAAGAAGACATCAGATTCCCAGACAAAGGGAGATAAGATAATGCTGTTATAAACATCTGCTGTAAACTATTTATGTCCGATACATTTGCACCCCCTATTTTGAGGTAAGACGTCAGAAAACTTTGCTGTCCATCTTGGCTGCCACCGCGCAGCAGAGTGCATGTTTGGGATCTCACAGATGACAGAAGAGTCAGCGTTGGTTTACCAAACTCCAGGGACACAGCCTTTGTTAGCTCTGCCTGTAATCCACAGTCCTTTCTCCCAGATAAAATACAAACACAAATTTCTGGAAGGTTCTGTGTGAATTGCTCACTCAGCAATGGCTTGTACAATGCAAAAACATTGCTCAGAACATTATAATATGCATTTAGGTCTACACCGTCCAAAACAGAAAGGACGGACCGGGACATAGGATTGCTTGAAGGTTTGGGGGTTGGGTATATTTCGCTCCTTGCACTTAATTTATATTTCTTAGCATTTGACAAAGAATTGATTTGATCAATAACATTACGGATGTCCTCTTCTAATTGGTTGGGATTGTCAAGATGATTTTGCTGTATCTGAATCTGTGAGCACACCTGGTTGATAACACATACAATGCCTGTTAAGAGATAAAAAAGTTCTATTCAATGTAAACATCATTACAGCAATGACAAACATGTGTATAGCCTACCTGAGCTCTGTAATGTTGCTGATGTTAGGCCTATTAGGCTACATTAAGTTTGCAAACACACTTTATTATCCCAGAAAACTATGACATAAATGATAATGTGCTATAGGCCTAATGCATGTATAAAAAAACATGTATAAGATAATTGAAACTTTTTAGTACTGTCAATATTATTAATTAAAATGACGTTTTCTTGAATAGGCCTAATAAAAAATGGATAGGGCTACTTATTAAATGCGTGCATCTTTATTCTAAATAATAACTATTACCCACTTACCTAAGAGGATGCACCCCACTTGAATGGTAAGGGCACACTGCATTTTCTTTAACATTGGAAGTCTTGTGTAAACCGGCAGGTCCACTTAGTAACTTGAATCCAAAAATATTTCAATCAACCAGTTAATTGAAATGTAGCAATGCCTTCCGGTAGTGGAAACTTATTCAGAATCCTAAATTCCATGTTTTCTAATTGCACGGGTAGCCTATGTGTGGCTTACCACTAGAAAACCACCAGCAATCAAGTCCACACCCATTCATCAAACTCCTTGATCAACAATGACGATTGTGCTAATACACTAGTAACACTCCAGTGTCTACCTGCAACGCTACCCCTGGCCTGAAGTAGCTGTGAACAGTTAGGTGCGAAATGCTGGCACTGAAACGCCAAACGGATTTGACAGACAACCACAGCCAGTAGTGCTGAAATATTAATATGATGTTTTAATTCCGTTAGAAACCAGAGACCTATCTCAAGACGACAGACCTGAATACAAGGCGCATGTAGCCTACGACATATGGCGCAAATTAACATATAAGAACAATCAAATATATTAAATTAGCCAGTTCTCATAGAATTAATTTAAAAATGTGTTAATTGTTCAATATATAGACTGTAGGCTACTGCCTAAATTATTTTATAAAACAAAAGGTGCCCATATGTGATGGGCTGTGCCTGTGAGCTCTGTTCACCTCTCTGATAGGCTATAGTAGCCCACTGAGTCACCATATCACAGCAATCAGCAACCACTCAAAAAACATTGCAATTTATAGACTAAGAAATGCAGGAATATAACAATATGCAATATACTATATAGGCTCATGTAATTTACTGGTATTAGATGCCTCCTATGTTAAGGTGTGGATTGCACATCGCAACTGTGTCAATAGGTGTACTAACAGATTATAATGACATAGGTCTACCGTTCTTGATTTTTAGCTTTGTGTATTCTTGTAAGTGTGCAACTGTGCATTCTTTAATTTATTAATGTTGCGTATATATATAAAATTGTTCGATCTAAAAAGGCATAGGCCTATTTTAATTTAAATAAGTAGAAACATATACACTATATTGCCAAAAGTATTGGTACACACCTCTGAATCATTGAATGCAGGTGTTCCAATCACTTCCATGACCAAAGGCGTATATAATCAAGCACCTAGGCATGCAGACTGGTTCTACAAACGTGAAAGAATGGGTCACTCTAAGGAGCTCACTGAATTCAAGCGTGGTACTGTGATAGGTTGCCACCTGCAATAATCCATTTGTGAAATGTCCTCACTACTAAATATTCCACGGTCAAATGTTAGTGGTATTATAAAGTGGATTGGGTTCCCAAGCGATTGGGAACAGAAACTCAGCCACGAAGTGGTAGGCCACATAAAATCACAGTGCGCAAAAGTCACCAACTTTCTGAAGTCAATAGCTACAGACAACGAATGGTCGTGTGGCCTTCGTATTAGCTCAAGAACTCAAGAAGTGCATAGAGCTTCATGTAATGGGTTTCCAGGGCCGAGCAGCTGCATCCAAGCCTTACATCAAGTGCAATGCAAAGCGTCAGATACAGTGGTGTAAAACACGCCGCCACTGGACACTAGAGCAGTGGATATGTGTTCTCTTAAGTGACAAATCACGTTCTCTCTGGCAATCCAATGGACGAGTCTGGGTTTGGCGGTTGCCAGGAGAACGGTGCTTGCTTGACTGCATTGTGCCCATTTGTTCCAGTGAAATTAACTGTTAATGCTTCAGCATACCAAAACATATTGGACAATTTCATGTTCCCAAGTTTGTGGAAACAGTTTGGGGATGGACCTTCAACATTGCTGCGCACCAGTTCTTTGGTGTGGAGGAACTTGACTGGCCTGCAGAGTCTTGACCTCAACCTGATGGAAAACCTTTGTGATGAATTAGAGCGATGAATTATGCTGTAGCTGCAAAGGGTGGGTCAATTAAAACCTACGGATTAAGACTGGGATGTCATCAACCTTCATGACATGTAAAGGCAGGTGTCCCAAAACGTTTGGCAATATAGTGTATTAGGCCTAGTCTCACCCATAGCCTACAACAATTTAAGTTGTTACATGTTATTTATATAGTTATGGTAATATTTCTACAATTCATCACAAGTGAAATGAACACAAACAGCATGCAAACATTTTTAAGTTTAAAACTTTGTTTCAGAAATGCTATTTAACTGTATGTACACTTTACAATAGCGCAGAATTCTGCCAAACAAAGATGTCTCAAAGCATATTTAAATACATCTTCAGCACAAACACAATTTTCTTAAAGAAAAATGACGTAACAGGGAAAAAAAATCCATTAATACATTGCTCTTTTCTACAGAAAGTGCCATGATTAAGATTTAATTCAGGACTTCCCCATAAAGCAAGCTGTATTCTCTACATGCTAAGTTTAATATTTAATTGATCTAAACTAAACAGTTATTTGTAAGAAAAAGAGAGAAAAAAAAAACATCTCTTGTGAAGTTAAATCTTCATTAATACATTTAAAAAGTGAATAGCCTATGACATGCCTTTGGAAATAAAAAATACAAAAGATATTCCTTAAGGATATTTTTTTTAAAACATGAAGCTGCAAGTATTGTACAACACACATTGTACAATACAACCGATAATGCACATAAAAATGAGCTGGATCAAGAATATAAAATGCTTCCAACCCAAACCTTCACATATGCACCCAAAATTGGTATCTGACAATCACACTGAACAGTTATCCAAAAGAGGACATGGATACTCTTCTGCTGCACAGACCAACTGTCACTCACCACAGTTTGTGTAAATGAGGCTTGCATACTTGAGATGGCAGTTGGAATGGTAAGAGGACGTGGACAAAGGGAGGCTACCACGATGGAATCTTAAAGCATTTTCCCCCCTTCCTTGTACACTCTCATTGCCTCCTCTACTATATTTGACAGGTGTGTTAACATGGCGAGGAGAGGTATTACAAGTACCAGAGGAAATACACTACAACCACCATAAGTTACATTCATAGTCTGGACAAGTCTATCATTGCACCCTGTAACAGTTTCATTTGAATACAAACTTATTACTGGTTACAGTAACAATGCCATTGGGCATATGAGCTACAGACCATTTCTTTGAACATAACCAGCACAAGTGAATAGCAAGTAAAACTTAAACAGCGCATCGTGGGACTCTATACATGTTTGTTCTTGGGGCACAAAAATGACAGTACAACTGCAACATATACAGTACATAGCCCAGAATATATTAATAGCCCAAATTATCAACATATTAAATCTTATCTTTATGGCCTGATTGTCTTTCCATCTCAATATTGGGGTGACTTTGCATTTAAATGGCACCTTATAGGCAGCTGGGCCAGGCCCAATTGAAGTCTGCCATAACGCTTCCCAATCCAAATCAAACAGGAGGAACACGGTGCAAAATGTACAACATAGATGACTAGATAGCAAAACAACTCTTCCAGTTGTCAATCTAAAATTATACACTTTTGTTTTAAAAACACCCACCGAGGTAGTCTTGGGCAAAAGGAATAGATGCAATGACAAATTATAAGATTTGAGTTCATGCCTCCAACAGTTAGACTTTTATGAACGCCAGCCATAAACTTGCCTTTCATTTTTTGAACAAATACTAGTTTTAAGAACATGGGTCAATATTAATTTGGCATTGGAATTTAGGCTGAATTAGGGCAGAAACATTAATGCATCTCTTACCATTAAACTACTTTTTTTTTTTTTTTTAAACAACACCTTTACATAGAGTTGAGTGAGGGGCAAAAAAAAAGATTTGGGGAAAAGAAAATCTATACAAAATATATAAAGGAGGGAGGGTAGTTAAAAGTGTACACTGCAGTGAGGCTGACTAATACAAACAGCATGTTGCTGGTGCCAGTTTTGACTGATACATGGTCTGGCCAAGATTATCACCTTGGGTAGACTTTGACAAACTTGCAGAAATGTGCTACATTAGTTACACCCCAATGCTACCAAGCTTTCCATAATATTACACATTAAAACTGAATGAAAAAAAAACACTCTGATTTGGAGTGGAGACAATACTGGTTACGCAGAAAATCATATACCACCATTAGAAAACATTAGCTTTCCACATACAACTTAAAGAAAGCAATGCCCTTTATGTTTAAAATATATCAATTTACAGGTAAGCAGATTTCCAATGCTATTGTTCTTTTAAGTAGTAATATTTTGCCCATAGTTAAGTTGCACTAGATTTTAAACCATAACAAAAGAGATCAGACAAACAAGCAACCTTCCAATTGTATAATGGATCATCACCTGTTTTTCCCTAAAGGGGTAAAAAAAATAAAATAAAAATGTAAACACCAGGTGTACCTGATACAGCCCTCACTCCCTCTTAAAAAAAAACAAACAAAACAGCTACAGAGGAATGCATATTGACATTTATATATAATAAAACTACAGGTAAAACGTATCAAAATAGAGTATGGGAGTTTTAACAGTTCATTTGACAGGCTAGTCATTCCTGTTCAAGATGGTCTGTAGCCATATGTCTGTCAGTCTCAATGGAGTGGGCACCGGGGGATTGTTGGACAAGGAAGGGCTAGAAATCCTCTTCGCTGGGTGTTATGTTTAAATCCACTCTTACAGCACCAAGACCCCTTACCAATGTTATCATGGCAACAAAAGCCAGCTCCACAAATGGTGAGTCAGTCAAAAAGAGAATGAGTCTACCTGGGCTTGTTTTCAGTAATTGTGATGTGGATATACAGAAAATGTCACCCAGATCTTGCTTTTGGGGGGGGGGGCGACAGGATGAATAAGTATTTTTCTCTTAATGTTTTAGTTTTTAAAAGCAACATGGGTTTAGAAAAAGGCTAAAATTTCAATAATGGCAATGTTGTAGTTTGTAATCCGAAGAGGGGCGTTGCACACATTTATTGTATTTGAGTTTTTGTTTTTTTTCCTTGTCGTCCTGTTTGCTAGTTCATGCCACAGTTCAATCAGGGGGCAACAGGTCGTGCAGGCGGAATCGCTCTCGAACGTGCGGACGTACATCTTCGTTCTAAAGTCAATAAATACAGGGACGCCATTAGTAAACTTCCAATGACAGGGACTTCAAATAAAACGGTGAAATATGAATGCAATACATGCAGCCAGCAAGGAACCTCCATGTGGAGGTAGAGCAGCTTACCATCTCCACCAGCTTCTCCAGGAAAGGAACCAGCTTCAGCAGCTCGTGGTCATTCTTGTCCATAAACCAGCTCTCTATCGGAATCCCATTAGAAAGCTGTTGGAACAAGAAAGTTGGCAGTGTCATCAATATTTAAAACCTGTCTACTGTAAGGATCTAAATAAACCAAAATTAAAGACAACACATAATTAGAGTGATGACTGACATTTGTATGATGCACCATTTCTTATTTTGGCCTAAGGCCCCGATCCCACAGGACGCCTTTCAGCTTCCAAAATGCAAGGCGCACTGCCTTTTTTGTTGCAGTTTTAGCCCAGCTAAAACAACTTTACAAGCATAAAAAATGTATTTATCTCGTAGTAACACGAACATTGTTTTAGTGAAACAGTTTTAGACGTATTTATTAAATATATTTGCAATATTAAATATCGCCAATATACACCCCCTGGTATCAAGCGACAGCCACTACTCCGTGAAATAGTGTCCTGGTAACAGTAAACTCGCCCGCTTCTCAAACCATTCGATTGGAGAACAGGACAAAAAACACAGATGACGTTGGGGGCTTTTCTGCTCCGAGTTGATCATTATTCAACTCCAAAAATGCAAGGCGCAGCCATCTTTAAACGTGAGGCGCCCAGGGCGCATAAGCAGCGCGCAGTATGCCTTCTGCCAATAGAAATCAATTGAAAAAAAATAACAATGAAGACGCCTCTCACTGCATAAAGCACGTCCCGTGGGATCGGGGGCCTAATGACGCGACATCCAGGAAGATCTACACCTACAGTGTTCACCATCATCTACAATGGTTCACCTGATATGCAAAGGCTTGTGGTGAATTGTCAATGATGATGGTCTTGGACAGGTCTCTGCCCAAGATGTTGAGGTCCTTGATGTAATTTCCCTGGACACAGACACAATGCTCTCGGAACAATCTGTGTCTAGAGTTACAGTGGGGAAAGAAAAGAAGGAAAATCACAAGAGAATCTCAATCATTGAACATGTTATAGTTAAGAACTCAAACAAACAGACACCTTTATAATGTGTCGGTGTCACAGTTGCACCAGCGGGATTTTAGTTCATCTACTGTTGCCATCTTTTATCTTTATTTATATTTTGCGGGATCCTCAAAAACAAATCTTACCTCACTAACTGTTTCTTGGGATCTAAAATATTCAGCAACTTGTCTGCATACACCTTTTTAGAAGCCGTAAAGAGAATGATCTAGAAAGACAGATACAGCTCTATAAAGTTGTGGTCGGATACACAATGTCTAAATTACAACATCCATCTTATGTTTACCTCATAGATTTGAGACATACGCTCCAGGAACTCTCTGAAGAATGGCCTCAGGCGTACATACACCTGGACAAGAAAACGCATTCATATTCAGCACATTAGACAGCAACGCTAGGCTCTTCCAACCACCACAAAGCTTGTTTTTCATGGCTCCACAACTGTTAGTATAGTAAAATGTGCAGTTCCCAAAACAACGTTTATCAGACAGACTCCAGCGCCCCCTGGTGGCAATGTGAGAACAGTTTAAAGTGAGCCAGTGTTTACCTGGTAAATGACATCCTGAAAAAGGACAGGGAAGGTAAGTGCTGTGTCCTCCAGCTCATTTAAGCTGCAGTGGACCAATGTCTCATCCTGATACACAGAAGAGGATGATGCTCAGTATTAGAGAAACGTACAACACGGTGGAAGACTGCATCGGCTGCGGCATGAAACTGAAGTGTGGGCATCTTTTACTGACCAGGTCTAGAACCAGAGAAAACTCAGGCGTGCTGCGTGTCTTCAGAGGCAGGGCAGGCTTACGAGTCAGCTGTTCCTCAGTCAATGGAGGGACATGTTTGATGAAGAAATACCTATGAAGCCAAAATCATGCCATCAGTAATAAACCTCAGCTATTACTTATCTGAATAGCAGTTTGGAAGACTGCCATTGTGCGTTTGCGACGGTGCTTTATGATACGTTACACTCACGGGTCAAAGACCTCCCAGTCCTCCTCATAGGTTGCCTCTGCCGGCACCGCGCTGGGCGGAGCCTCTACGTAGGCCATGTCCGGACCGCAGCCTGGCGCTTCAGTGAACACAGACAGAATGCAATGAGGAGCAGGCACGGCGACGAGCAGGCTGAAATGACCATTGAAATACAAACGCGAGAAAAGCTACCCGTGAGGGGCGGGAGGTCGGCGTCCGCTTCCAGCTCCCCTTCCTCTGCCGCAGCATGCGCCAATGGGACGTGAGGTCGCAGTGGAGGCAGGTGGGCCGCGCTGGGGTGGAGGCTGGTGGCGCCGCACGCGTCCTGGGCAGACGTGGCCGTGCAGGTGGGAGTTTCCCCCACCTGCTCCATATCCAGCTGCTTCACGATCTCCTCCGCCTCCAGTGCCTGGTCCGGAGAATCAGACCCAGGCGAGGCTGAAACCCACAAACAATCACGTGCAGAGCGTTAAGACAAATTTATAATAAATATAACTTATAAAATAAAGAAATATATAATAAAAAAAGTATAGTCAGCTATTGCAAGCCAATACACTTTTAGTCAAATTCACCAACTATCTCCTTTTTGGTGAATGGCATTTCGCTATCTTACCGTTCTCGGTGAAAATAGGAGCATAAACAAAGTGGCGAACACCGCTCACAACAACAAAGCCGTAATATTACACATTGCTTCACAATGCGTTTCGATGTGCGAGACGGTGCTGCTGAGGGATCTTGTTTTGATTTGGAAGTTAGCATGGTTCGAGAATAACTAACCCTGCATTCAACGCCGTCACCGTATGATGTTATCTGTCATTTACATGCCATCACATCAGCATGGCTAAACAGAGCTGTTGGGGTTCGTGCAGTGTGCTGTGCATTGTGTCAGCACACATCACACAGAAACCAGACGCAGATAGCTCCCAAGATAATCCTTAAGGAACTACTGCAGTCTTATATTTGCAAAAGCATAGTGCTCAAAATGCAGCGCGGGAACACCAAACCGTCAAGACCGCACCGTGAGGCCCGTTTACCATTTTTAGCTGGCGAGAAGAAGTTGAATACAGGCGAGAAGATGGTCCCCAGCAGGGTGGTCCTGGGTGGGCTGTTGACCACCTCAACATCTGTCGTCTCCTCCAAGCCACCGTTTGCCCTCTCCTTACTCCTGTCATGGTTCGTTGCCTCTGCAAGGGGGACAGTTACAGTGGCTGTGCCTGGGGAGCGACAGGACAGAAAGTGACACTTGTGTTGAAAGGTCATTGTCGGTCCTACTCACGTCCGTTTACCGAGCCTCTCCTGGTGAGAGTCATGCGGGGGGTGTTGGCGCTCGGCGTGGAGGAGATCAAGTTGTTGTCCACATCACAGTGGAGGCGGGCCTTTTTGGCCGGGCTCTCCCGCTGCACCTTAAGATGTCATGACATGCGTTATCAAAAGGGGATGACATGGATGGAAGTATGTTTTGACATAGAGGGAATCATGTTTGTGGACCAACAACAATCTTTTCCACAAAATGAAATGGGAATTTCTGTAACCTCAAAACTGCACCTTATATTCACATTTGTCTCAATCCCATATCACACTGACGGGGCATATGAGCATATTAGCATTTTCCGGTAGATACTCAAGCTATTAGCCCCATATAACAGGAAATTATACAACAGACAAATAACAGAAAAGCAGGGATGACACATGGTAGGGATGTAAATCTCTAGGCTGATACAAATGTTTAAAATAACAATGTGTCCAATATCTGATGCCTGTGTTGGTGAAAAACTCCCATGCAACCAACATTAGTTGTGTGTTGGAAACCCTGGACTGCAATAGGCATTTTGGGATTGTGTCTGCAGATGCCATATGGTATACTAAATTAATGGGCAAACAATAAAGACAGCATAAGTAAAGAATAAGTGATAGTTCAAGTTCAAGACAAGTTCAAGGTTGAATTACATTGCCTTGATTATGTCAAATCTTAGCACATATAGCCTAGCGAACACATTTGTCCTTTTGAGGGAGGATATTTTTTCAAGTAAAAACCCTTGTTTTGCAAGTAGCACATATTTGGGCGGCCATATAATTTAGCATAACTAAAAATTCACTCAACTACAATCAAGTCAACAATGTTAAATCCCTGACTCCAGCACTGTCAAAGAATATAACCATATAATAGTGTGGCACAGATGTTTGTGTACTCGCTCAGCATCCATTCAATCCCATTTTGGTAGATAATGCTTCACAAGACTGACGAATAACATTGTATGTTTTGTGAAACTTAAATCCCTGCTTGCTGTTCTTCATTCTAGAGTCACACACCGGCAATATTATATCTTTGGAAGAGGGCAACTTTTCACTGGGTTAATACTTTTCCACAAGTTACTTCCTCTTGTTCCTGTACACCCACTTTGTGAGCCAGCAGCTAAATTTAGAACTATGCCTGAGTTCTCAGACAAGCTGTAGCATTCCACCAGACATTTCTAAGGGAAAATGACACTGTGCCCAAACAATGGCTATACCTCTGTAAAATACAACAACTTAAGTAAAAATAAAATGGTGTGTGCATCTCCAAAAGTCACAAAAAACTAGACATGGCTCTACCACACATTTAAACATCTCATATAGTGGCATTTTAAGAGTAGGTGGCTACCTTGACAGCATTTCCTCTGATGAATTTCTTAATGGTGGAAAGCAAGCCCCTCCCGCCACTGGTAGGGGTGTCCTCTTCTACCTCTGAATGTCTTCGCTTGGTCCGGGATGGGCGGGCTGACAGACTGGGGTTTGGCTGCTGAGACGCCTTACGCATTCTCAGCCTCATTGTTTTAGCAGTCACATGTAAGGCTAATGTAGGCAATTTGACAGAAATAAGGACAAAAGGAAAGAGAAGAGATAATGTTAAAGCTGTTTGAAGGGAGTCACGTTTTTATACAGTCAGATACATTTGAGTTTTCCAGCTTTACGAGTTGCGTTACCAGCGTTTTTAAAGTGATTTAACAGGTTTTTGGTAAACTGACCGTTGCTTTAAAACAAAGGAGGCTTGGTGGTAGGGTAATACAAGCTGAAATGTCTGCCAACATCTGGTTGCATTCAGGATCCAATTTCACTTACATCACAGGAGTCACAGCTGGCTTTACTCACATTTTTGTACCACATATCCATTCTACTTTAGTATACCTACTGTGCAAGTTCAATGGTTAAGGAAATGTGTTTGGTCATATCCAGAACTTGTCATAAACCCATAACTGTGCCCTTGCAATACCCTGATCTCAAACATATCCTTCACTAAATCTGTTTTACATGTACAATGTACTCCTGAACAAATTGCATACACATTGTTTGAAGCAAACCATGAAATCATATACATGTTGTAGAGATGGCACAGCGAACATAATCATGGGGTTATTATTGACAATTCTGAAAATGAAAAGAATAATTGAAACAAGTTTTAAATCCATAGTCAGAACCTCAAGAAGTACAAACGTGCATTCAGTGCTTAATAAATCCACTGCATAAAAAGTAGGCAATTACAAGTAGGCCTGCACTCTACTCATCTTGTCCACAATTTCACTATTGTGTCTGTTAGTCAGTGTGGTTCGAGTTTAGAAATAAAATCTAATACATTTTACACTACGGAAACACACATTCTGTACTTTAAACATCAACCATGGATTCACATATATAGAGGTACAACAAGTGAGCGGGAAATATAACATGCGTCCAGTAGGTTGGTCTTGGCGAGCTAGTTAGCAATGTTAGCCATAGCAATACAGCTGATAGAATGAGGCCTTTTCTTTTGTACAGAAACAATGCCTAATGAACGAAATAAAAAGCTCAAGCCAGGTGACGTGTCCAATTAAACCGCAATAAAAATAATGCTAACTTTAACACGAGTGAAGACTTCTTAAACTCGAAAGACGATAAAAATTACAATTTAAAAACAAGGGACTGACTAATATCTGTCATACAACAGTACACATCTCTGGTTAGGTTCATCAAATAGTTCACGGTACCGTACCATTCCATACAAGATGCATATTTGCAAACGAATACATACATACAGCATAGTTTTTGCAGCTTATGTAGTAATGTACGCATTGCAGACAACACGACAGTGTAAAACGAAGTGGGGAAACAACTACGGTACGGTAGCTGTCAATGACAACCAATAAGCTAACAAGGTGAATACAATTGTTAAAATAATACAACTAACAAATATGTTGTATGTTACTGCGCAATTTAACAAGACTTGACTGGTACTGTAAATCATGATAACTGACACGAGCGTCATATAATGTATTACGATAGCAGTACCGTACATGTATACAGTACGGTAGCATAATGTTACCAGTACGGTACCGTAGCTGTATTTGACTAGCTAATGCTACAAATAAGACGTATCGTAACAGCCAATGAATGTTTATATTACGACACGCATTATCTACCAATTCTGAAATGTACATTTAAATGTGAGCCGCTGCAGGCGAACTAAGCTAGCAAAGTTGGGAAGTTGCGGAATGCCAAATGAGAGTTGAGTTAACGCTACAGTCCTTATTACCATAGCTAATGTAGAGTGCCAGCAGGGAACAGCAGTAACGTTACCGTACCGGTGTTAATGTGAAATTCTTAACTAATCTAGTGACGGACACATTATATGACAAGAGGTTTATTGGTACGGTACTTTACGTATATAAATTAACAAAACATGGGGATTTTTGCAAACAATAATTAGCCGTTTCCAGAGCAGACAAATGTTTCAGGAATTAGTCAGGTCCGTCATTGGAGGCCATGGTGTTTAAGCTAGCGTTAGCAAGCACGGTTAGCACAATTTAGTTTATCCAGCCGAACATTCCTGCGAAATCGGTCCAGGGTAATAAAGTACGTTGACAAACAAATTAATAATTGTTCGTCCACACGGCAAAGTTACGTCGCCTGCAAGTCAAAAAAACATTTAGATACGGTACGGTACCGTAGTGCAGTAATAGTACCACTACGGTACAGTACCTACCACCAGCAACATTGATTAGCAGTATACCCGAACGGAGAGCAATTCCAGTTGTACTGACCACAACAACATGGGTAGCTGTTGTTTTTGTGATCTGATCCGACTTCTTCTGTATATCAACTTAAGGCTCGTCTATGAAATTATATTCCGTTGTGTTACCAGGCGCCATTTCCCGCCTCTGCTCACTCTCTCCAAAGCAGATACCCGTATGGGAAACAGACACACCCCCTTACCACTCAAAAACAAACCTGTATGCAGTGATACATTAGCTCGACTCTTGATCAGTGTTTACATTCGAACGATCACATTTGTTGGAAGTGCACAGAACATGCAAGAGAACATATGTCAAATAAAAGTAACATTTAATATCTAAGATATTAAATATATCGTTGAAAAGGCAGGCATATACAAAATACAAGTTAATAAAAGACAAACTAGTACAAAAGAACATTTACAATTCTATTCCTAAATTTACAGGCAACACAAAACGTTTCTCAACTATATTTGTATCAAAACCGACAAATGACAAAGCAGCAGCTTTAATAAAATACAATTACATTCAATATGCCTTTCCATGAGAAATCAATTGGCTACACAAATAAAATGTATTTCATGTTAACTGATTCCTCTTTCAAGAAATGTCTACAGTACAAATGGCAAACAGTTTAGTTACATATGTACAAAAGACCTAACTAATGGAAACAGATAGGTCCGTATGTGCTTATATAGTGTCTGCACATAATGGAGGATAACGGTCTAAGTATTGCTTGAGCTTCAGTCAGATTAGATGTCTAAATGCATGCAATGGCATACTTTAACAGAAAGAAGAGTGCTTTTGAGTGACAGAAAAAATGTAAATCAGTTTAATAGGCCATAAGAAATTTCCTTGGCATATTTTTTCCTCACTGCTTGAAATAAAGTGCCATCCATAATTTCAATATTGAAAGGCATAGTACCCAAATAGTTCCATTGACAACTTCTCAGGTAAAGAGTTTAATAACCAGCAGCAGCTGCCTCCAAAGATGGTAAGGGGAAAAAATAAAAGGTTTGTCTACTTTGTTCTGAAGAGATCAGCCACTTCCATGTTCACCAGAGGCAATAATTATATACAGTCCTTCATTTTTCTTTTCACAAAATTATCTGTACAATTCATGTCTATTACTAATGAATGTCATAATTTAAAAGAAAAAGCATTTGCAAATAAACAGCAGCATATTACATTACCATTAGGACTTTTTTTCCTATGTTCTGTGATATTATGTTACTCTACACTGACTGAATCATTAGTTATATTGTCTATTTTTCCCAAAATAGTCCATGACCAATAAAGATGCATCCTACAAATTCCCAAGCAAAGTAATGTCCAAACTATTTGACCAAAAAACTATATTAGTTAGAACTGGTTTCCCAATATAGTAAATGTTCTAACTTTTAAATGAAATACAATTGTTATTAGTTTCTATTCAAAGGATGTCAATGGCTTGATGTCGTTTCCCATAATCCACTGCTCGATCTCCCTGCATTTCTCGATCCTCATCATCTGAAAATGAAGTAGGCATTACATTAGAGGTTTTATAGCTGGCATTAATATTTGACTGATAATACTCTATAACCTTGATCATCACATACAAAATACAATACTTATACATACTTCTTTAAGCTCAATCAGTAAAAAAAAAAAGCAGCCTTGTGTCAGGGGTTCAATAAACCCGATTCACTGTAGTGCTAGCCTGGAATGTCGGTAGTAATTATCCACCGTTGACTATATAAAACAAAACAAATGTGTATCCACAAAGATGAAAAACATTTGCATTTCCTTAACCGGTTTAGTGACTGGAATACATGACATGGATGTGTTACACTAAAACTGAAAACACAAATGTACATTTTAATCCACAAAGCATATATAAATAACATAATACCTATAAAATAAATATAATGATCACGGGCATTCATTTCAATTTCAGCGAGGGAACACAGACACATTCACAAACACAGTGGAAATGTTGTGGAAGTGGAAACAGTCAGAAACGTTGCACGGACAGGTGGCATGGCTGTAAAGAGGCACAGGCAAGACAGACTGGCAAGACACAGGCAAGACAGACTGAAAATGAAGTTAGACTCACTGAACCCCTCATCTCTAGGTTAAGGTTCCCCCATATTTGATTTCCTAAATATGTATGCTTTTTGATATGAAAGTCTATTGAGGGTGCTCAGGGATAAAACTCAGGGACCCTGTGAGCTACTGTAATGCTGGACCGCTGGTCAGAAATGCATGGGGCAGCTGCGAGACAGGGGGGGGGAGGGGGGGAGCGACAGTGAAAGACGGTGAATAAGCACCTGGATAGACAGTCCAGCCCCCTGCCCTGGCTCACCTTGAACATCTTCCTCCCCACCATCACCATCCTCTTCCTCATTGTAGGCCAGTTCGGCCTGCTTGTCGGCCTCATACTCACCCACGTTCCCATCGTCCCCATTGTAGTCCGCCAGCTTAGAGCCGCGCTGCGGATCTACTGGGGACTCGTTCTCATCAAAGAACCGGCCTGCAGGAGGCAGAGAAGGGCCTCGTCAGGAAGGAGGGAAGCAGGGGCAGTTGGAGGGCGGGAGGAAATGAGGACTGGACGGACGGTGGATTAATATGACAAGAACGATGGCCGTAGTTTTAATAGGGCAGGTCAGACGAAGACAGTAGTAGTAGTAGTAGTGGTGAAGACGTCAGCTATAGACTTTACTGGAAAGAGTCGAGCTGAAACTCTGACTCTCAAACTGACTTGATAGACTGAACATCTTTGGGATCCATTTTATTTTTATTTTTTAACAGCACATTTCCACCTCACGTCATTTGGTGAGATGCAAGAAGCAAAAGACAAAAGATTGAATGATATGCGAACGGGGTATGATGAATGTTCTTAGGAGAATGAAACAGTTAAAAGAAAAACAAAGAAACAGCAGAAGGCAATACAGCATTATCTTAGAAGCAGAAGAATATCATTTATCTCCGCTTTTGTGTTTCTTCCAATATTCAACATTCAAAATAAGTTTGGCTGATATTTGCACTCACATGGACCTCTTGCTAGACAGTAGTAGAGGTGTGCGAAGCCAAACTAAATTCAACCTGCTAGGACAGCATGAACCACACCATTCAGTGATTATCACTCTGTTGTACCTCTGGGTACCACTGACAATGCAAGCGGAAGACAATTTGTTTTCAGTTTCCATATATCCAGCCACAACTTCCTGCCCATAGAATTACTTTGGTGCTTTAAAAAAAATATTGAACATTTGTTAAACATTTTGTCTGTACATCTTCCTCACCTCAATATACAGCAACACTCACACTGATATTAAGGATCTTTGAGACTCCATGTCTCCAATTTGTTCATCCTAAATAGTATTTACTTCCATCCTTTCAGTGATAAAATGTTTAATGCTGAATGCCTGCATGTGGTTTTACATTGAGACAAGTTAGAGCTGTAGTCGAGGGTTTAACACAAGTTCCCTAGCGTTCGAAAGAACTAACTTTGCCGGTGGCGTGGCGGCTCTGCTGGACCATGGTCTTGGACCCGCTGGTGCTCCATGGGGTTGGGCACCTGGGCAGGGTTTGGTGGCACTGGGAGCCCTTTTACCTGCAAAGCATCTTCCTTCACGTCATCAGGTCCTTAGAATAA
>JAODTR010000018.1:2222623-2244409 GCA_025399935.1 Amblyopsis rosae
AGCAGCGGCTCTACTCCGAGTTCCTCACGGATAGCTGAGCTTCTCACCCTATCTCTAAGGGAGAAGCCAGCCACCCTAATTAATAATGTAGAATAGTTGTCATAATGCTAGTTTATTATTCACCTTCTCACAGTAAGGCTACATAAAGTATATACTGTACTGTAGCATACTAAAGTGAAACATCGTGCAGTATAGTTATATTGTATGCTCCAGAGATTAATTTGGTCTGCGTCTGATACATAAATTAGATAATTTTCAAGAATCACAATCCATGGACTGGTTCATGTGTTTATTACATTTATAAGGAAACATCTATTTTGTAAGAAGCATTGGGGGCAGAAAAGAGTGTGCATAAGGAACATGTAGGAATATCAACAATATATTGTCATTATTATCAACATTACCATCAACATAGTTAATGTAATTTAATTTGCTACAGCATTTGTGCTAAAATGAGAAGTCCTATCTGAATTATTGCATTTATACGCTTTTGAAATAATGAAAATAAATAAGACTTTGTTGAAAGGAAACTAGTATAGGCTACTAGTATACAATATAAGGTTGTTATTGTGTATTGTTGGTTTAAAAAATATTTGTTGATAATGATGAATGTGCTTGGTGTTAACTATGCTTTATTTTTTATTTTATTACAGATCTGTTGAATGTACCCTATCAAAACCAAGATATTCTAAAGGTTTTCCTTCGTTTTATGCACCAGGGAAACCTGAAAGTGATATACAGTGTCTATATTTTCCCAATTAAGATGTTTTTTTATTATACAATTATAAACGTGCATATGAGAAATAGCCTAGCGTATAGGATTCTGAATGTCTACGTTGAATAAGTTCATATAAGGCTTTTTTCAGTTACAGAAAACAAATTTGGTATCTATATCATGTAATGTTTGGCAGTTTTTTTCAATTCTATTCCTGATTTATTTCTTCATAGTGATTTATAAATATCATCTAATCTACTGCCAGGTTGGGCTGGTACAAATAAATGTCAAAATTTAAAATGTATTAGTGATTATTTATTCTTATACAGTGAACATTTACTTGTAAAATACTTTCACTGTATAAAATAAGATAAGATGTTGCTTATTTTATTGAATAGTATGTTTGACTGACATTTATTTTATATACTAGGGTAATATACTCAAAAATCTAATTTGGTTTAAATGTGATGTTCAAAGAGTATGAGTATCCAAGTGACATAGCCAAAACAATTGCTGTACATCACAATGTGTCATCTGTACGTTCATAAAAAGCTTTTATATTGCAATTAAACGGAAATCCTATCTAAAAGTCAGATAATTTACATATTTGTTCAGATGTATGTAATTTCATTTTCCAAATCACATTTTAAAATAATGGAACCAACCAGAATACATTTTGGTGAAAGTATATACAAATATTGCATGCCCCGGTCAAGGCTATTTGTGCAAACTATATAAAGCTGCTGTATAGGATATTTATTGATAGTTCAGGTATATTAGCTCAGTACTACTGTGTGGCATTATAGAGCAGTTGCTAAAGTGTTCAGGCAAATTCATGCACATACATATATGTCCCATATTAGCCTTTTGATATGATTCAATTCACTAAAAGCAGAGTCACACTTAAATAAAAGATGCACAATGGCTCCCCATCCCCAATATCTATACATGACAGTGTCTGAGCCAACCAGTAAGTGACCCAATAATCTCCCCATCCAATAAATAGCTATTGAGTATCGGTCTAGGTTTTAATTTCTCCTGACCAATATCAAGGCTCCCAGCAGGACAGCTCCAATAGCAATAATGGCCCCACCAATAAGGAAGGGTTTCAGGTGTTCCAGTGAGTCTGTGCTTGAGTTTGCAGCTTCTTCAGCATCTGTTGTGGCCTCAGCATCTGCTGCTCCATCCTGGGAGGAAGGCTTCACAGGCTCTGGGACTACTGGAACAGGGTCAGCTTTGCGGGGGGGCGCTGGCTCTTTCTTCTCTGCTTTAGATGCTGCCTTTGGAGCTTGTGCCCCACTCTTAGCCTTGGCTTCCATGGAGACCCAAGAACAGAGGTGTGATCTAGACAGGTAGCACTCTCTGCACTCTCTTCACTGTAGAGAAACAGCAAACAGACTGATTATAGTCAGGCAAAAGGCAACACATAAAAATTAAAAATGTAATGTGTCAATAAAGCCTTAGATTTGACCTTGGAAATTATATGATCAAACCCACCTTCTTGTTGCTAATGGGACAAGTGTGGAGCAGATACAATATACTGTATATAGTTCCCATGGAATAAATACTGTTAAGAAAGCTTCTTGTGAGGCTTTCTCATAAAAGAATGGGCTAGCAACTGAATGGTGCAGCTGCAACTGCAGAAGTGCTCACTCACTGTGAAGCATTCACATGTCATTTCAACATGACAACAGCCATCTCTAGATTCACTCACAATTAGACTCAAAACTGTCTTTTCATTCACACCCAAACATATGCATGCTGTAATACTGCATGAGTCATAATGTACTATATGGATAACAAGATAGAGAGAAACATGGACCAAAGTGACTGCAATAGAGCAAATCAGAAATAAATCCAGAAAAAGATTAAGCAGACAAAAAATAAAATGACATTAAATTGAATACGATCATTGTCTTCATTCGAAGACAAAACATAGGTTGACATAGGAGACAGAGTATGTTGTGACTAATATGATGGTTTAATAGAATGCAAAGGGGGGTTAATTACCTTTCAGCCTTGTAGATTGTGAAATTTGATAATTCAAACAGCAGGAGGCAATTAATAGCACCCTGAATATTGAAAGTCCTTTAGATCGTCAAACGAGAGAAGCACAGAGATGGAGGACACTGAAAATATGGAGGAAGAGAAGAGGATGATAGATATGGGATGTACCATCTAGTCCTCAAAAGAAGGGGGATCTATCTGCTTTAGGCCTATACTGGAAGTCTATTTATAGGCCAATAACGTTATTCATTTGAAAAAGTAAATCGTTTTGTTGTATTTATTTGTGTTTGTTGTTGATGCAAGTTATTTTGTAAGTAAACAATTAACCGATGTCGTTGTTCCTCTCAAGCTGATAGGCTAACATAATTTCCCAATTTGTTTTATGTATTTGTTTCTATTATTAGCCAGAAATGCTAAGATTGTATTATGTTTGGTGTTTCACTGAAACACGTTACTGGTTATTCGCCTATGTAGCCTAACCAGTGTGTATACATTCTAATATAACAACTTAACTTGGCTGGCATGAACGCCATTAACTCTACAAGATTATGCTTGTTAATATTGTATAACAATGGCAACCAATCAAACAGCCCAGAAAATAATGGGAAAGAAATATTACAATGACAAACTGCACAGCCACTTTCAAGAGCAGCTCATTTAGGCTAACAGGACGTCCGAATATTTTCCTCTTAAGTGGTCACTTGGAAAACTGGGCAAAACACTTTCCTCATGCAGTTACAGATGCTTGATGCCTCATATACCACCGGTGGCGCAGTTTCTCTGCTAGATCTCAACAGTGCCATTTACAAAACCAAGGAAGGTGTGCGTAAACATCGCAATTGCGATTTGCTCTCGTAAGATCAAAAATTACGAAAGAATCTACGTAAATTTCGCAGAGGCATTTCGACGTTCCACAAACCGCGGCGGAATAGGAAAGGGAATATCCACGACGTATCTTTTATCGGCGAAATCTTGTCCAGTGGGTGTCAATATCTCCGGACCTGCTGCCGCTATACTTGCCGTCGGTTGGGGTTCGGGAGTTGTCTGATTGTCTGTTATGATGCCGTGGAAGGTTTCGCGTGAGAAAGGATTGTCCATTAAATAAATCGATGGATTCATTTATGACTGGATGATGAGCCGTTATAGATTCGTTAAAGACACAGTCAACGGACAGCCACGATGTGTTGCAATTCTAATCAATCCACTGATTCATTAATCACGAAGTCTTAAATGAAACAATGTGCGTCTGTTTAATGCATCTGCTCTGCTATTTGAACGATTATATTTGAGAAACGGCAGATACCTGTGGATGCCTTAATTCTATCATTCCGGGCACTTACAGAAATCTACACCGATCCTGACGGCCGGGTTTTCTATAATGACGTCTGTTTAGCAACACTATTTAATCGCCGGTTGGATTTTTGAGATTCTAGCCCTAAACCCTTGGTGTTGGGGATTGCGGATTTGAGCCATTTGCATTCGAAGGCTATGGAAGCACGAACGCAACCGATCAAGTGGGTCCTGTTAAGGCATCGTCAAAATACAGGTGAGTGGCAAGATGAAAACAAGGCTGGAAAACCATACGGTCTTGTTAGTAGGCTTACCTATTGTAGTGGGATAACTTGTGACCACAGGCTAAATTCCTTAATACAGAAAATTATTTTATGCAGCCTGTTATGAATAAATGAGGTTCGACACACCGTGGTCTACGCTGTGGTGAAATTACACACACGGATCCATAAAGGGTGAATGAATGGAACCCGTCAGTAAAAAAACTGTCGCACCCATTTTTTGTGTGTAATTTACCCTGTGAGTAGCAGGCTAATATTAGGTTACTAATATTCGTGCCTCTCCTTAACCCCAATTGTGTCATCCTCTCATGCCACTCACTGACTCGATATTTATTGACTGCTTTTACTAATAACATTTGGGCCTAATTAGCCTACAAAGACTACAATCCTAAAAAAATATTTATGAAGTAGCCTACTCAGTTTGTACATATGCGTTCAAATACAGAGAGTTTACAAATTGAAAAACCTTAATGTTTGTCCCCTACATTGAGGGGTCCGATGCTTCTGTTGCGTTGTGGTGGGCATTTTGTTGTCATTGTTTGGGTCCACGAAAGAATCACTTCAAATGAAGTTGTTTTGATTGATCACACATATTATGAAATGTTTAGCCTAACCTGTTGAGTTGTTTTAATATTGAAGTTCATTATTTCATTTCATACTTTGTTAAAAGTCAGACGGCCAAGGACCGTTACAAGAACAATTCTATGCTACAGAGAAGCCCTCACTCACCAGATCTTAATCCAATTGAACATCTATGGAAGGTGTTGGGCCACCATGTGCAGCTAGAAGTTGGGTCAATGCTCCTTGGCATTGAACCAGTTCTACAATCATCTGGAACTCTAGGGATGGAAGTTGGAACACCATTCTTCTGAAAACATATTCCCCTTTTTGGTGTTTTGATGATGGTGGTGGTGGAGAGCGACATCTTAAATGTCGATCCAACATCATCACAGATAGTAATGTACATTATTCAAGTGCAGCATAAAAAAAACATCTGATGTTAATTTGACAGGACTTGGACTATGATGAAATGAGTGTTAAGAGAGTGAATTGTAGGAAAAACTGGACAATGTGACAGTTTCAACCTGAGCCTTTTTTTAACAGGCACAGTTTTAGATACCGCAGTTTCTCAAATGTTCTGTTACATATGTTCCCATTGTGTTTCTACAGCTTTCAGACCCCCGTGTCTATGGGGGATAAATTGTTTGTAAATGTTTTACTAGAGAAAGTATTCATCTACAAATATTAAAATTCATTTTTGAAAATATGATAGCTTGATGCTTGTGTTGTTACTGATTAGTCTGAATAATGTCTATAGGCTAAATTGAACTGACTTTGGATCTCGTCTGGTTTATGAAGCATAGATGTAGCTGTCTGGTAGATGATTTTGTGTGTGTGTTCCACAAATGGCAAAGTCATGTTTGCAAAGTGAAAAAGAGAAATCCATTTCCAGTTTGATTGCATAAAAATACAATCTCACTAATTTTCTTAGATGGATTATAATATACTAGAATATGTTCTATATTATAGTGGCGATATAATGATATTGTCATAAATGCAAACCGATCCCTGTGCACAAATTGTGACTGGTTGGCAAAGCACAAATGACCACAGGCCAGATCATGTATGCATGCACACATGCAGTATATGCATCCTCTAGTGCTGCACATACCACGCCGACCGACAGAGAAGGCGAACAAAATGGAATGAGGTAAAAGGCATTGAGTGGGTGATGGTGGGAGAAAAAAAGATTGTGAAAGAGGCAGAGGGAGTGTGGGAGTGAGTGGCACATGGCTTTCAATCTAAAAATGGAAGTGCGCAACCCTGAGCCAAAACCAGAATCTGGATTAGCTATATAAGACATTAGAAGAGGGAGGGACTACAAAATAGTACTGCTGGTTTTCTTTGCATTGGAAATAGCTATGCGTATCCTGCGCGTTAATGTAAATGGATAGTAAATGAGTGTGTGGGTAGGGTGATACAGGGGACGTCAGAGGAGAGTCGGTGGCAAGACGATATGTATGGGGATGGATTCCCTGCAAACCTACAGCCTATGGACACCATGCATTTTGAACTAGTCAGGGATACACAGCATAAAATAATGAGGGAGAAAATAGAGATGGGCCAGAGTTTGAGACCGACTTGACCCTGACCCAAGGGAAAAGAGACCGAAGCAGAACGGTTTGTGACGGCAAGCAGACGAGGCCGACGGAGGGAGACCAGGATTCAGCAGTATACATCACCCGTGCAGCCCGTCTTTCCAGAACCATGGCCAACATCTCACTGCATGTGAGCCCCAGTCAGGCTACAGTTCCCCTTGCCGTTATGTTGATGACATGCGTTCCAGTCCTTAAAAAGTGCCTGAGGTCTATCTATTGACCCGTGACCCCCAATAAATGATCACAGCTCACAATCTCAACGCTTCTGAGCTGTGAAGAATTTATCAGTATACCCCCAACGTAGAAAAATCATAACGATATTAAAACTAATTAAAAAAAATAGTGTCTCACAACATCCCCAACATGCAGTGTGAGGTCACTGCATACCAGTATCAGCACTGGCACTTTACCATTTAACATGACGGGACAATACATGCTTTGTCCAGAAATATTCCAGTAACACGGGAAACATGAGGCTACTAGCTAGCATACTACTAACCTGAGCTTTTAATGGAGGAATTTATAATAGGTGTATCAAATTATGTGCTTCCTGTCACCTTTGATACGTTAACCAAAGTGTTGTTTTGTACACTGTAGACGAGGAATACATGTTTAACACACTGCTCCAGAAGCTGCAAAACTTTATTTTGTTGTCATAAAAGGTGGTGTGGGTTAAGCAAAGCACATAGGGATATCTTTAATCTACGGTGGGGCTTCCATTTACTGGGCTTGACTGATGGCAAACTGGCATATTTCCCGGATCACTATTCACATACTATATTCCCAAGGGTATAGACCCATTGTTAGTAAACATAAAGATACTGTACAATCAAAAGTAACCTACTGTGGTGCTGGATAGATTACATCACAATAAGACCTCTGATCATGACCATGATAAAGCTACAGTTGTGAAGGTTCTACTTATCGCCCAGAGCAGGGAATGTTTATTGACTGTTTTCATCCTCTATAGTTTTGTGTGGGTTATAGCATGATTTGTCTTAATTTTGTATGTCTATGGCCAGTGGACTGTTACGTAATATGATAGCGTTAGTTCTGTAGAGGACCGTAAACAACATGACCTAGCTGTATACATTAAGCAGCCACAGTAATGTGTACTTTTTAATAGTCAGTAATAAAATATAGTGCCCTATTTTAACGACCCTGTCTAAAGCGCAAGGAGCAAATTGCATTTAGGGTGTGTTCATATCTATGTTTTCTATTTTAACGGCAGAATAAATGGTCAGTGCGCCAGGCATAAGGTTCAAAAGGGTTGTACTTTTTTCATTATTCATAGTTGTGTTTTGGGTGTAACATACGATAAACCAATCAGAGATGAATCTCCCATTCCCTTAAAAAAATCCAGGCACGCTTACATCATAGGTGGATTGTATTATACCGGCAGGTTTGTGAAAATGCTGTAGCAGACCATATAGGCAATAGAGATCCCTTAAATATGTTGATGTAGGTTATACACAAATAATATTTCACATTGTACTCTTTTAATTTTTAATCTTTTGCATGTCTGTGCGCTCCTGTGTGTGTGTGTGTGAGACAAGCAGAGTGCATCCATCTGCCATAGGCAGGCGTTTAGATCAGGTTTTTGCTGGTATATTGCGCAATCACTTGGGCACAAGAAAGTGCATTTGCTATTTAAACAACCTGAGAGCTGGACAGGAAAATTACAATTGCATCAGTCTTAAACTAGCAGACACTTGAGTTCCCGCTTTGTGCCGCATTGTGCCTGTTGTAAGATAGAGCCCATAGAATCACAGCACATTGAACAACAGTTTCAAGTGCCCAGCATCTATGCATGAAGTTAGTGAAGTTAAAACACCCAGTGAAAAAGAATACACAGCGACAAGGAAAGAGGCAAAAGAATGGGTACTCTTTCTCCCGATGGAGACTTATAAAACATGTTAAAGAACTAGCATTTGATAGCAATGTTACTTTTCTTTATCGACGTGTGAGCTATTAGTAATTTACTAACCGATAACAATCATGGTGCAGTGTTTCCCACAGGTAGAGGTCCGGGGGCATGCTCCCCAGAGGAAGATTTTGAAGATTTTAAAGTTTCATAAATGCATTGCACTTTTGAGTGCAATGAAGAACTGTGGCAAAGCAGGGGACTCTATGCTTACCTTTACCTCAAGGAGCACACCCAACATTTTAACTCCAAAGTTAAAATATTTAGGAGCACAGACAGATATTTGGGGGCATCGTTTACATTCTATTCATGTCAATTTCACATTTTTTTGTATTTTATTTTAAATGTATTGTTTTATTATAGGCTGTATCAATATGGTGGTGCATATTCTTATTGGCTTGGTCAGGCTCTGTAGTTCTGGTTTAATCATAAGTAACAGATGTTTGACTTTTCATAAAATATATAAGCCTGCTATATGTAATAGGTTTGCTCAGAATTGTGACATGGTTACATAGGCAGGCTACTGTATAGATTTTCACTTGATATAAACAATTCTACAGTAGAATGTCTCCTTAATGTGATATTGAAGGCGGAGGACAACCTGAACATCTGGACTAGCCAATAGGAATTTTGAGCAAACTAATTTGTAATCTTTTTTTAAGTAAATGTATCTTGAACGTTATACAGAAACATGTTAATATAACTTCCTATTAAAATATCAATAACCATATTAAATGATGTAGCCTACTAGAATATATCATATTTTCTGACCACGTACAGTAGCTTCACTGTGGTTCTTTAAAACCAAGGATTTACCATAACTGCACTGCCTGCACACAAATGCACAGTAGGCTCTAACGGCAGGCGCGATCGCCAGGGTTGCCAGCTGTGTTTCACAAAAAACCAGGACACCATTTAGGGCCTAATTACCTGATTGCTTATCCTTGAGATTAGCAGTCCAACAAAATCATCATGCACTAAAATGTTTGCAATTTGAGTAACACTAATTCTAACAGGAATAACTAAAACTAGTGCATTCTTAATCAAACCTAGCACATTCATGATCTTTCTCAATGGCATAACAAGGCATCAACTGGCCCCAATGCAGAGCGGTGAAAGCGGGCCCTTAACAATAATAGCCTATTTTGAAGAAAGCCATTTCTAAATGCAACCCAATTTTAACGGCAACAGCTAAATGCGCTGCACTAGCCTACTGATGCCAATGCCAAATACTGTATCTGTGGGAGTAGCTATAAGCATTTTAGGAGATCATGGAAGACGTGCATTTATAATCTCCCAAGTCACACATCAACAATGAAAGCTGACTTCGGAGCCCCATGACGGCTGAAAACATTATTGGTGACGCCGCACCATTGACAAGTGAAAAGTGTTTTGGTGGATCAATAGACAAATAGTAGCCTAAATAAACTTGATGAAGTGCACACTCCAATCTTACTTTACGCTGGGCTTGACAAGTGAAGTTCAGATAGAAGATAGACTGCTCTGTACCATTGAGCTCCATTAATAGAAAAACATGTAATTCTGGAAGAGGATCGCTTGCTAAAAGAAACCGGCTACATAGCCTACAAATAATCTATTTTTGGTAGCTTTTCATTTTCAGCTTCCTCTTTAATTATTCGTGTCTTATGTCTGCTTGTATGTTTATTATTCAATGCTCCATTTCCTGCTCTCCTGAAATTTAATTTGGATAAAATCGTCTACTGGAAATGTGAACAAATGAGATGGTTCTCTGAAGCGTTCTTTGTTTTAATAGCAATCTGTTACTATACTTATCTATAAGTATATATCTGATAATTATATAAAAGTTTACCAAAAGTATACAAATTTGATTAAAAAGAAGTATACTAGTAATGCATCTTTTTGAGACTTGAGACGATAATCGGACTGGAGAGCTATGTAAACCAAGTGTATGGCCAATCACCGTCGTACTGTTAGCTACAGGCATGGTTTAGGTTTGAGTGACGAAAGCGACTTGAAATCAACAATGGCGGGTCCTACAGAGGTTAACATAGTTGCTGCTATGTAACATCAGTTTTATTAGAATTTAATAGAAGAGCAAAGAACCACACTAAAGGCTTTTCTCGATTATGTTTTAACTGTTCTCCCGACTTTTCTTCTGCAAGAGTGGGTTTTACTTTGTGATGAAACATACTGTCCTTCAGGAATAGCAATATATTAAATATTTAAATCATTGTAATGTCCCACGTTTTTTGTAATGTAAAGACACATATTGTTTGTTAGCATAGCACTCATTCAGAAATGAATGCAAAATACAATTATTGCTGATTTGAGACATAGAATAGCATATTATACCTTATCAAACTTACAGTTTGGTGCAGAGTACTACACACCTTGAAATAATCTCTTAGTCATGGGCCATGCACTGAAATAAATATTGAATTTGATGGAAATAATTTCCATGATTTTATTTGTTCATGTAATTATATGGCTTTCTTTCAACATTAAGAAATTATGATGATCCAACTTTATATACTAGGGTTGGTTCAAATATATATTTATAAGCATTGGTTATAAACATAATTGGCTGGATTGAGGCAACTTCATTTACATTTGTTTAATACCTGAATTAATGAGGTTTGTTTTATTTGAGTAATGTTCTTCCAATGTTAGATTAAATATTAAATACATCTTGCGAAAAATCTCAATTAAAAATAAACATTTATGGCAGATTTATGTAAACACAATAATTTAAGTATGCAACGTTTATTGTACACTGGACAACCCCAGAATAATTAAACTTTCACAAATGGGCTTCAATCTCTGCCACGTACATCTTAGTCACGGTGCCCACATGTAAATGTACAATATCCCCATCTCCTGCACACATTCCATAACACATATTTAGCCACATAAAAACCTTAAATTTAACTGCCTATGTCCTAATTTCCCATAATCCCTTGCATACCCAAACAATTGTATTTAATTTTACTTGATATCATTTGTTGTAAGGCTATGTACATTTAAATGACTTCTAGATATTTTAGATGGTGCTAAATATGTTTGAGATCTGTAAAATTGATCTTAAACTGAAGAATGGGAGCGCAAGAGGGGTATAAACTGGGAGAGAAAGTACTGGAAAATGAAGCTGTGACCCAATTTGAGTCAGCCTTTCTCTTGGTGTGTAAGGAGTCTGGTACAGTGTGATTGAAATTGCTGTATGCCGTGTAAGATAATGCTGGCATTCTTCAACGTGATATTTGCTGTAAGGCTAAATGGGGTGAGAGAGACTTCATTATACCAACCAGATCAACCCGTCTGTTTAATGGCATGGAGTGCAGGGTTGTGTTTAGATTGCAGTGTACTTTTGTATTTAGCATACATTTCAGAATCTACAGTAGGCTACGACTCATACAATACAATGACATGTAGATAGTAGATGCATTGAAAATGCTCTCTCTGTCTCACATTACTTTCATTGAGGAGAACTGCCTGGTGCATTGGTATTTATGTTCTTTGTGATTCACAATGTCACGTGTGCTTGTGCTGTTTGTATGCTGAATGTGGAAGCATTTCATTAGGAGTCTCTTCTTCTGACGCACCAGTTCTTTTGGATGCGCCCAAAAGGTGTGTCCACCCAAATATGAACCTATCACAATGAATAACGTCATTTTACATGCTGTCACACGCCCTAGGCTGTATTGTATTTTGTGCTGTTTCCCTGATGCTATGTTACACAGAGGGCCACAAATTGGCAATGGGAATCCCGTCAGTGTGACATCATTGTTGTTACATCACATAGGCAAGCGCCTGGCAGTGGCGCTCTGTGTGCAGCACAAAGACATTGCTCACATACAGGGGCTTGTCACAGGCATTTCACAAAACACATGTCATTGAGATTCACATAGAATTGCAAGCTGACGCTGAGAATGACCATGACTCATACAGTAAGCAGAATGGGAGATATACACTGTCATAGGGAAGTCTAGTTAATAGCCCTAACATGTAGGCTAGCATGTTGAAAGTACTGTATACAATCTTTATGAATTAATGTATAGATCTTAGCCTGTGGGTCTAATAACACAAATTGAAATAAATATGACATTGTTGTGTTTACTTATGCAGCCTTTCAGAGTGTCAGTCATAGCAGTCATGAGACAGCTCCTCACATTTAAATATACACTAGCTACAATATATCCTTTTCACTTAAATGGTTTCAAGGCATTTCTCATTGACGTCTTTGATGTATGTTACCATCTGTGTAATTTCCCTGTGTTTACAGATTTCAGATTGTAGGGCCTTGAATTGAAAGATATTCTGAAACATTTACTTTATTCTCTGCCTCTGTGCAAGATCATGTTGAGTGGATTTTATAACAACTCAACAACTCTTGTACACTGTAATTAATATTCTGTATCATGGCTCCTTTTTACGATATATATAGGCCTACATGTAGACTTTTAGCTTGTGGGCATACAAAAGATCGATGCCTTACAAAGGTGGTTCCCTATCTGTCAAACTAATAAAACCTTTAAGCAAAATACATATACAAATGCATTAAAGAAATAAAAAGTTGAAAATTTGGTTTTCCTGGGAGGATTACATATATTTTCACAGTTTTTTTTTTTAATTGAAATCACTTTCAGTGTTGAAAACTAGTATACTCTGTCAGTGGCCGGTCTAAGTCCTTATTTTCCTGTCCATGGCTCTCCACAGCAGCTGAACAGCACCACTAATAGGCTCCGTCCCCAGGGTGATGGATGGGAAGGGCCTTGGGCTGGAAGGTGCTATTAGGAGGTCTATAGAGTTGAGACATGTAATAATGACCAACGTCTCTGTGAACATCGTTGATTGACTGGACACAGAGCTAGTTAAATTTGCTATGCATTTTTTGATAGAATAGTTTAAGATGATAGTTTGATATACTTCTTGCAACTTTAAGATAAATATTCTAAACATGTTTACCCTTTTAGCAGTAGCCTAAGGAAAACATTACAGTATTTGTCTAAAATGTAAGACAAGACTATGTTTTACATTAAGTAAGGCCTAGTGGCAAACTGTATCCTGACAGTCCTCCGATAGACTGTTCTGTCCTGTCTGGTCTCCAATCGTTAATCAATGTTTTTTTGTTGGTTGGAGCAATGTTTCAAAAGCCATATCACAAGCTATACCGCCACAACTAGAAAAATATTCCACCTTAAATATAAATGGCCCTTGGGTTCCTATTTTGTCACCACGTAACTGTTGAAAATCTCCACAAAATGTTTTCTCTCTATTCGTTATACAAAATGGTAAATAATGACCATGGCATCAGTATTATAGTTTTACCACCCATAAATATTGTTCAAAGGGAAAGTAAAATACAACTTCAAGCAAGAGGGTGGCTTTGTAATTGTATACAATGTTATTCCATTTTCATTCAGTAATTTTTAATTAAAAGTGATGCCATTGTTGTTAATCATATCAGATTACAAATTGATCTCAAACAGTAATGCCACAACAGTGGCTTCTACCTACAGATATTTTATTTATATATATATCAGCTGACAAAATGCTTCTCACTATCCAGATCACCAATTACAAAACACAGTCTGGAGTTGCCCCTAAACTGTGGCATGCCTGTCCCTTAGCACTGCACTCGATACGGTCCACAGAGACGTTTTTGAAGCAGCTGACAACCTTTTTATTTACACAGACTTTCGTTAAATCTTTAACAGTCTTAGCATTGTTTTATATTCTAATGTGTGGCCCATTTAAACTGTGTTGGTTTGTTCCCTCTCACTTGTGTTATTTTAATTTTATCTACAATGTTTTAATTTCTGTGTATCCTTCTTTCTACCCGTCATGTTGATGTTTTAATGTAAATTGCTTTGTGATTTTATATCTGTGAAAGGCGCTATATAAATAAACTTACTTATTTACTTATTCCATTTATTATAATACATTTTCCAATATTGAGGTCCCAGTAGGGAGTTCAAGTACAACAGGCCTTCAGGAGAGTACTGATAACAATCCCAGTACACTCTAAGCCCCATCTATCTATAGCTTTGCACGATTATATTTGGCTGATTGTTTTGGCCTAAATTTTGGGATTGGGAAATAAAAAGACGTTTCCCCTATTTTTCTCTCTTTCTCTGCTAAATTCTTTCTCACATACAGTTTCACAATATGCCTATATTTCACAATATACTGTATCTAGAACTAGCCTACACTCACACTAGCAAAAAGTAGTGATACTATCAACAACTATCTGTTTATTTTTACCAATACCGATTGCTGTTTTTCAGACCACAAAATCTACCGATACCCATTTTATACTTTATATTATTCATGATCATGAAGCAGCCTTGAGCAGGATGTTTTCATACTTACCTGTTCCTTAATACTTAAAATCTCTAAGGTTGTTACAGGTGTCGCTTTCCACTTTTACTTTACAGCTCAGGCAACATCATTCATGCTGTATGTTCTTCATTCAGCATTTGGTACATGTTCTCTGCCATGCCGGTTTGCCCAAGTGATCTATTCCATCTCACCTAATTCGTCCCTCTCTTACGTCTGTTCCCTGTTATGTAATATTTTCCATTTTCAAAACAGACAGAACATCTGAAATTACGAAGCTGTAGGAGAGAAAATCTTATTGATTTGTCCATTCAGTCCCACCTCCCCAAGGCTCTTAGAAAAATCAGTATATAAATAAAATGATTATGAAAATGAACAGATACATCTCAGGCAGGGCAGCTTGTGATTGCATTTGACAGGTCTTTGTTTTCCTTTTGAAACCATCTGGGGAGTTTGACAATGAGGCCATTAGATAGCTACAGCAGTGTGGAGGTTGACAACTAGGCATATTCACAATGAGACAGGCCCTTAGCCTGACAGTGACGGTCACTGTGCCCACAGGGCAGTGATGCCTGGCATGGTGATGTTCCGGCGGCGCTGGTCAGTTGGCAGTGATGACCTGGTGCTGCCCGCGCTCTTCCTCTTTCTGTTGCACTGCATCTGGTGAGTCGCTGGCTGCCTTTATGATGTTTACGTGAACACGGCACCGTCGCTCTGTCTGGAACATGTCAACATTTGTACAGTAACTTGAACACGTACATGTCCTAATTGGGAATAAGTCAACACACTATAAAACGTCAGCCTTACAAAGTTGCACACGCGGACACACATGCTTGCTCTCTCTCTTTCACACACACGCACACACACACACACACACACACACACACACTGTAACAAACACTCTTGCACTTCAGATTACGGCTCCTTGTACAATACCTGTCCAATTCACATGTTGACACATTTCAAACAGTAGTGGCATGGGAGTGGAAATACACCTTGTACACTGTCTTCTGTTTGTTTATACTGTGTATTTGGTCCCTTGCCACTGTTGTTTGACGTTGCCATGTGCCGTTTATTTTCTGTGAAATCTCCCCAGGTTGGTAGTTCTCTCCGTGGTTCTCTTTGGCCTGCCCTATGGCTCAGACCAGTCCTGCTCTGTCACACTGGTGGACCACGGCCGAGGGTACCTGGGAATACTGATCAGTTGCCTCATTTGTGAGAGCGCCATCATGTGGCTGAGCATGAGAGGCAGCATCCTCTACACGCAGCCTAGGGAAGCTGTGCAGTATGTTCTCTATATACGCCTGGGTAAGTGTGCGTGTGAGGCAGATGCACACAGGATTCTGTGTGCCTACACATAAACATACACTACACACACACACTGTTAAAGAATATAATGGTTATCCTCAACATTCTTTACCCATAATAACACTCCAAAAATAACATACATACATTGTGCCCCCCACATTGAGAACTAATAATTGAGTAGGTAACATTGCAGTACGACTGTCGAGAGATAATGTTCGCTACAAGGTTTTACACTACGCTACACTACACGTTCTCATTGTAAATGAATGTGTCTGTCGAGAAGACCGGGTTCTTATGGCCAGCTGGATTAATGCTACCTACTCCTTTAATGTTCTAATAAATATATGTATCAGTACTGTCTTATTTCTTCTCTATTATCTAGCTATTCTCTTGGTTGAGTTGGTCTACGCAGTGGTGGGAATTGCCTGGCTTGTCCAGTACTACCAGCCATGCTCTGACATCACTGCCAAAAACCTTGCCTTGGGTGAGCACAAGGAACAACCGTCTTGGCATTACTCTGCTTTGGCTGTAGTGTTTTCATAACCAGTGCCTGTATGTGACCTTTTAGGAATCGTGGCCTGCAACTGGCTTGTGATCTTTAGTGTTTTCTTCACCCTCATGTGCACGTTCGATCCCACGGGGCGGACGTTTGTCAAGCTGAAAGCCACCCGTCGACGCCAGCGCAACCTCACCACGTACACACTCAGGTAGGAACAGCACTGTCGGAGAGAATGGAAACAGAGAGCTTGACGGGCACACTTGCATTTTAGTCTTGATATAGAACAGAATGATTCAGTGTTCCATGCAAGTCAATGGGGAGGTCCACAGATTTCACCATACTATTGCCCATTATTTCTCTCGGGGCGTTAATGGGTATATTACATTAATTCTCAAGTAACTTTTGATCAGTCTGATTGTTTGGGTGTTTCTGCAGCAAACTGTTTTGGGGTAAAGTGACTTTAGATAGTAGACCAGTAGATTTAGCTGTCTGGGCACTGCCTATGAAGGCCTCCACAGCAAAATGCCATTAGTGACACACTCACTTAAGAGACCGGAAGCGTTCCATTGAAACGCATTACAGTGCTCCATCTTTGTTATTCCAGTATCTTTGGCGTTGTGCGTACCCCCTCACACTGACACCCACTTGATATCTTCTGCGTCTCTCCTTCCTCAGGCACAGGCTGGAGGAGGGCCAGGCCAGCAGCTGGAGCAGGAGGCTCAAGTTTTTCATGTGCTGCACCAGAGCCCAGGACACACAATCAGTAAGACCCCTATCAGATGCAGAGGCAATGGAATACCAGCACCTAATGAGACTGCACTTCATCAGCGTTGTTGCTGTTACATTCATTGCTACAATAACAATTATTCATTTAGCTGATGATTAAGTGTAACGTGATTTACAGTGAGTACAATTCCAATAATTGAGTAGCGGTTAGGGGTTAGACATCTTGCTTAAGATCCTTACTGGCACTAATGTAATTCTCCATTTCTGTCTGGAGTGGCCATTGTGGTTGAAGTAAGAGTTCCAAGCTTGTTTTAGATTGATGTGGAATGCCACGTCGTCCATACTTGCATTCCTCTCTACCCCCACCCGCAGAGATGCAGGCTCACACCACCCTCTACCTCTCCTTGTTTCCTGCACACACCTGATATATATTTGTAATATTCTGGATTTGCACTATGAGCTAATGAAGATCCCACGAGGCGCCTTTCTCCCACCCGTAATCCACCTGTCTTTTCAAAACACCGCCATGATGTCTGTGCCATTGCTGCCTAGGATGCGTACTCAGAGGTGGCCAGCCTTTTTGCAGAGTTCTTCAGAGACCTGGATATAGTGCCTAGCGATATCATTGCCGGCCTGGTTCTTCTCCGCCAGAGACAGAGGTCGAAGAGGTCCGCTATCCTGGACCAGGTATCTGTGCGTGTTTCCATATTTCTATATCTGCATGTGGATGTCGTTACGGAAGTGATACGTGACTCCGCTTCTTTCTCCCACACAGGCCAACAATGACATTTTATCCTTCTTATCCGGAATGCCTGTCACACGGAACACTAAATACCTGGACCTTAAAAACTTGGTGAGGTTCTGCCTGCGACTGAGAAAAGCAGTTATTTATGTACACGTGTGTGCGCATTGCGTTCAAAAGGTGGATTGATATGCAAATGTTGTAGGACTGAATATTTCTCATTTTGGAAGGCAAATATCCTGCACTCAAATGCTCTGCTTTCCCAGGATACTCAAAACATAACCATAACACAGGTAACAGGTGCTGGTAAGAGGAGTAAATAATAGAGGTCAAACTTAACCATAATCATTTAGGTGAACTACAGAAAATATGTTTTTTTCCACTAAGATGTTGCCAGGAGTTTATGTTTACCAGGGTTATTTCCAAAGAAATGTTAATTATTGTGTAATTTGGGGTTGTGTATTCATGTGTTATTCCTCTTTTACTGCCTTCTCCCAGGCTGAGATGACCATGTACAAGGAAGTGTGTTATTACATGCTTTTTGCCCTGGCTGCATATGGTTGGCCCATGTATCTAATGAGGAAGCCGGCCTGTGGACTATGCCGCTTGGCTAGCTCCTGCCCGTAAGTGCACAAAACGCGCACACACACTGTGTCAATTGTTATTACAGTCTCCTCTTATAAAATAAGTATCATGTTTCACATCAAGACAGGGACAGGACCACTGAATGTGGGAAATGTAGAATAACAGATACACACATGTATATACCCGGCCGTGACATGCTGTATTGTATTTCACTAATATAAACAAATCCCTTTCATTATGTGTGTATGTGTATGCTTGCTTCATGGTTTATTCATCTGTTATCTCTCTCTCTATCTCTCTCTCTCTCTCCCCCCCCCCCCCCCCCCTTCTATGTAGATGTACGTCTGTTTCTGGCTCTCGGCTATCCCAGGCTGTCACAGTGGAGGAGGACAACTGTTGTGGTTGTAACGTCCTGGCTATCCGCAGGCACTTCCTGGATAGGGAGCTCAAGTCGGTTCACATTGTCTACACTTCCTGCCACGATGCTGTGAGTAATTAGGCCAAACGGGGTCAGAGGTCAATAAGACTCAAGGAATAAAATATTTTAGGGTCTTTTTTTAATGTATTTGACATTTTTTGACAGATATTTTGCATGTGATTCTGATTTAAATAACATTTGAGCGTTTTGTAATGATCAAACCATTCATTATTCATCATCATTGTTATTAAGTTGTTGAATGCATTAATTCCTTACATATTTAGATTGACATATGACCTCAGTCTACAATATGGCTAAATGGTTGTAAAAATGGTTTCCTAATTACATACCACACTAAAGGCATTATTTCAATTTTTAAATGGTTCTCTATACCAGGGCTGTAGCAGCATTTAAGTCTCACAATGTCTGTAATTCTTAAAGCTGTCTTTAGTTAGATCATCCAGCTCTTTTATGGAGTTTCCATCCATAAAACCAAACAATTAATTTATTTATAAGGGCTGTAGCATGTTCCCAGAAAAGAAGAATCTTATGACATATTCCCTGTTAAACTACTTGGCCTGGTTTGATGTAAATGCACCTTTAACATGTGCTCTGATTCCTGTCCTCTAATAAGTAAACCTCCCCTTTTTGCCCTCTATATCTCTTCCACTGTCTCTCTGTGTTTGCATTTTTTTTTTAAAGGTTTATGAGACCCCATTTTTTGTGGCAGTAGATCACGGAAAGAAAAAGGTAGTCATCAGTATCAGAGGAACGTTGTCACCTAAGGTGAGATTAAACTGTGTCCCTTTAATGGTAAACCGGCTTGGCGTGTTATCACTGTGAACTGAAATATACATCCCACTTCGCTATTTGCTTCTGTTATTGCTCAAACATGCAGTGTGAAATGAATGTAGTTTTTAGATTTATATGTTGCATTTAACACCCTAAATGTATCTTAAAATGATCTTGATCATGAGACATTTCATACCAAGCCACAGCGTGGGAAATTACAGGTATATTGAATAAAGATATAATAAATAATAAATAAATAAATATATTTTTTAATCCAAGTCAAAAATTGTAACTCCGGTGCCTCAAAACACAGGGAGCCATTCCGTTTAATTTCCAATCAAGATATAAAATAGCTGCCATTTGCCTCATTTTCCTTTTTTGCTGCTTCTCCTCTAAATTGTTTGCACTATTTTCTATTTGTTTCACAGTAAAGTAAACTCTGTATTGTCCACTTTATCTCAGGATGCCTTGACAGATCTTACGGGGGACTCTGAACGTCTGCCTGTTGAGGAGCAACATGGCAATTGGCTGGGCCACAAGGTATGGCTTGAGCATCTACAGCTCTGATTTCCCTCTAATGCTTCTTAGCGGTAATAATATCACAGAACCCAGGGGCCATTTTATCTCTTAAAATTGCAAAGGTTCTTGAATAATAGTTCATTATAAATGTGAGATTAATGTAGATCTATATTTCCTTTGCCCTCTTCACTTGATGTCTTCCTGACATTTCTTTTACTCTCAGGGGATGGTTTACTCTGCAGAATACATCAAGAAGAAACTGGAGACTGAAATGATATTGTCACAAGCCTTTGGGAGAGACTTGGTATGATTTGTGTGGTGGTAGAGTACCATACATGGGTGAGTATAGGTTCTTATGTAGGTGTGGCCATACAGTAATGGTTCTTGCTCTCTCCCCCAGGGTAAGGGCACCATGCACTATGGACTGGTGATAGTGGGTCACTCTCTCGGTGCTGGCACAGCAGCCATCCTGTCATTCCTGCTGAGACCTCAGTACCCCACTCTTCAGTGCTACGCCTACTCTCCACCTGGTGGCCTTCTTAGGTGCGTGTGCATGGGTGTGTGTGTGTGCGTTTTAAGTACGGAAATGAAGATTTAGTGCCTGTGGTAGAAGGACACATGCTCAACAAGATGTTTACTACCCTTCACACTCAAGATGCACATCAGAAGCAGAGTTTTGAAAGCTGCTGTGTGTTGCTATTGTAGTCGATGTTGGGCTTTACATTGAACTGACAGACCATCAATGAAACCCCTACCCGTATACATTGATACTTTAACTGTTACTATAATGTCACACCAAAGGGCTGTACTGACACAATTTTACATGCTCCTGTGAATGCCTGGTGCTTCTGTAGGATCAGATGAAGTTGTTGCCATGGCTTCCAAACATTTGTAACTATTAATAGTAAAAACTATGTGTTATTTTTGTTTATCTCAAGCTTGATGTAATATTACCATTTATAAACACAGGAATCGGTTAATTTTGTATATAAAAGAGCAAGTTATGTGAGATCTCTGGTGGATAACTTTGGTTTAGTTCAATTGGAGCAGGATTTGGCCAGTGCAACATGGAAATACATCTTCATTTTTATTGCCATTCCTGTTAAAAACTAATTTCTTCCAGTGAGGACGCCATGGACTATTCAAAAGAATTTGTCACCTCTGTGGTACTAGGAAAAGACCTGGTCCCAAGGTATGCTCTTTACTAACTGCACAGTAACGCTACACCTGTAGCACCCCATACTGCAGCCTACATGCCAAGGTGCAATTATGTGCCCCTCTGTCGTAGGATTGGCCTCTCCCAGCTGGAGGGCTTCCGACGCCACCTGCTGGAAGTCTTACAGAAAAGTAACAAGCCCAAGGTGACCTGTGATCTACCTGTAGTCTGTGACAAACACCTGTGATAGGTTAAAGCTGTGCTTATTTCAACAAGCCCAAGGTGACCTGTGATCTACCTGTAGTCTGTGACAAACACCTGTGATAGGTTAAAGCTGTGCTTATTTC
>JAODTR010000018.1:2253967-2266992 GCA_025399935.1 Amblyopsis rosae
GTTACCAATGTGGGTGACACAGATTCTGAGGGAGCACCCTATGGCATCGACTGGATTTCTATATTATCAATAATGTAATTATCCGATTAATCGAAAGGATAACCGATTAGCCGAAAAAATAATCGATAGATTAATCGACCAAATAAATAATCGTTTGGTACAGCACTAGATTGAATACAGTATATGACATTGATAAAACAATATAATGAACATGTTTTAAATATACTTACTGCAGCTTAGCGTTAAAGGTTAGCTATTGCAAGCTAAATGCTAAGATAATACACTTTCTGTGAAATTCATCAAATATCTCCTTGCATTTCGCTATCTTACCATTCTGTATATTGAAAAATGTTTTGATACTTCTACACAGCCCAGGCTCAGTATATATTAACATAAACAAAGTGGTGAACGCCGCTCATATCAACAAAGCCGTAGTACTACGCTTTGCTTTACAATGCATTTCTATGTGTGAGGCGGTGCTGCGGGGCGATAAAGTTTTGATTTGAGCTGGAAGTTAGCAAGAATGACCCTGCCTTTAATTATTAAGTAATTTCTTGTTTCCCTTTACTCCCAGGATAGTTCTGGAATGCGTCTGTGGAAAAGAAAGTGGTTTGTTTTGTCTGACTACTGCTTGTTCTATTACAAAGGTGAGTCTAAGAAAGTGAGTGGATTCAAAATAGGAAAGATATTACTACTATTTTTTACCTGTAAAATTATGCTGGGTAATCTGTAGGGTGAAGATATTGGTTTATGAGGGAGACATCCTGGTCTACCTGTTACCGTCCTTGAATACAACTGTACTCAATGTATGGCAGTTTGCATTAAAAGTATCTGATAAATTGTTAAATTGCCATCATATTCATGTCCATTCTTGAATTTTGTCTCCCCAATTCTGTTGTTTGTTTTTCACAATTTTATTCTGAAATGTAAAATTAGCTAGGTATGGGGACATTTCTGGATTCTATAATGTGTGCTTTATGTAGGTGTGTAAATGAACAATTGGTATGAGTGCTTTTATGCATGTGTGTGATTCAAACTGAAATTAGTTTTTCCAACATAAAAAAAACAACTATATACATTATGTTATGTTGTTTGTACTATATTTTCATGGTTTAGGATTCAATTCAGAAGTTACATTCATATTGTCTGTTTGTATACTTTGCAGATAGCCGAGAGGAGACAGTCCTGGGTAGCATTCCTTTACCAAGTTACGTCATTGCCCCAGTTGAGGCAGAGGATCACATAAGCCGTAAATATGCATTCAAGGTAACTCCTGAAGTAAGCATGTTGTACTGATGTTTATCTTGGATATCTCCAGTCAGTTATTTGCTTTTTGACAAAAAAACTCACACTTTAGCCCCCCCTGCTGTAAACATGTCTGTATTACATGGTCAGTCAGATAATACACTTGCTTATAAGTTCCTCTTTTGGCTCCCCTTCCTGTTTTGCTCTCAGTGCCATTTTCCATGTCTGTAAGCACATGCGTCCTCACAATGCTGCTGAGAGATAGCAGCATTGTCACATCCCCTGGTTCTCATCTCCAGCACATCCGTAGCACAGCCCTAGTAAGACGTCAACAACAGTATGTACTGATTATAGTATACTATATGCACTGTGAACTGTTGTAGCATTCATACTTTCATGTGCACTGATGTAACTACGATACACCACACGTAGAAAACGGATACATATCACAATATGAATGCCATTTCAATATTGTGTGTGCTGGTTCATATATACTGTACATACAATAAGGTACATATCCATCCATCTTCAAGCGGCTGACGATGGATGGATGGATGGACAATAAAGTACATATTTGGCAATTGTTTGCTATCACTTAGAAGCCAGGCACAAACCTCTCCCTCCTATCAGCTGTTTTGTGAGGTTTTCCAGGGTAATGCGATTTCTATCCTCTGCACACAGCCAGTGTTTAACAGTGTTCATCCTTGGTGAAAGTGCAGGGCTGCATGCAAAGAGCAACACTGCTTGCATGTTTGATGCGCCACGTAGCTTCAGGGCATTGTGTTGTAATCCTATCAGCTCCTTTATACTTGGGTACTTTGTGCCTGTGCGTGCGTGCGTGCGTGTATGTGTGTGTGTGTGTGTGTGTGTGTGTGTGTGGTCTATGATTGTGTGTTTGAGAGAGAGAGAGAGAGTGAGAGAGGGCAGAGAGCAGATCACTCCTCATGAATTCCCAGGCTGCTATTACCTACAATGGAATTTATGTGATGACTGTGCCATTGGGGAAATTAATTATACATCCATGCTATAATTCTCCATCTCTCCTTCTCAGCCTTCCTCTAGCCAGTGGGGTATTTATAAAAGAACCTGGTGGGTTGACTAGGTGAGCCTGGCGGAGTACAGCCTCGCTAATTATCCGGCTTGTATTTAAAAGATTACTCCCCAGGCAGTCCCACAGCTGGAGGTTGCTATGAGCTTAACTGGATGCTTAGTCAAAAAGTTCAATTGCTCCTAGCACACCACCAGTTTAACCGGGGTCATTGATATTATATTGTTTATCTATATCTAATGTATTAGTTAATGTGTGGAAAAGGAATGTCCTGAGGGGCTATGGATGATAACTAACTAATATATGACTAATATGCCTAACAGCTAATAAGGTTTTCTTCATGAGACTGACCTTGTTTGGGCCTCTTACAATGTCGATGTACGGTACAGTAATAGCTCGTGGAAGGTCTTCAGATCTTACTTTAATATGTACTGCAGTAATCTCATCGAAGGTGCCACCTGGCCAGTTGTCCTATTATATTATGTTGGTTCTGTTCATCTTACTGTGCATCTCTGAATCCCCGTTTGGTCAAATGTCTCCTATTGTGACGTGGGGTGTGTGTGAGTGCGGGCAGAGAGAATGGCGTCCTCAGTGGGTGGTCTCCCTGTCGTGCATGGATCGGTATCTGATTTCACCAGACTCATCAGTGGTGCACCTCCTTCAGCTCATGGTGTTTCTTATCAGCAGCCAGCTCCTGTATGGAATGTGAATGTACATGATAGCAACAGCTGTCACGGGAGACTGTGTAAATGACCGCCTTGTAGCCGCAAGTCATTGTGACATAGACATTGCTATACGTTATGTCCAAATGCCATACAGTGCTAGTGCTGACTTGATTCTGTTGTTCCATTGAACCATTGTAGCTCCACAGATGCACCAGTCTTCTTGACCAGGATGAGAGGCCTAGTTGCACTGGAACAACCTGTTAGTGACTTCAGAGGGGTCACATCTTATATGACTCAATACGATAGGCCTTGTGACTGTCCTGTCATTGCTGTGTTAGTATGTATCTTTGAAATGAGACACATTACTCTAGTCTGGTCCATTACATTTCTGGAACAATATCAAAGATCATTAAAAAACTAAACAGATCAAGCATACGGAAAATGGTGTGGTACTGTAATTCTGCATCATATTGAGGAGCACATTTACAAAACTCACTCAGTCCATTGTGATTGATTTAGAGAAAATCATGTTTTAGCTTTCTAGCCTTCTCTTCATTACATTATATATATCTGTATCATAGGCTGAAAATGGAGCATGTGCAACAGCGAGTTTTGTTTTCATTTGCAGATTATGGACATCTATAAAAGGCATACAATGTCACCTTTAATTCTACATTGAACAAATATGGACTGAGTTTTGGACATTTGCTCCTCAGTGATAATGCCTTGATAACAAGGTCACACCTCTCTCGCTCTCCCTCTATCACTCCTCCATCACATGAAGTGATGTATTTGTGTGGAGGGCGGGGACAGGCTGAAACAGCAATTACTCATTAAATACTTCCTCTTTATTAGAAATGAACACACAATACATAAACCTACTCCTTGACTGAGCATGCAGGCGGTCTGGGAATGGAAAATGTTTATTGGTCATTGTAAAATGGCTCGAAAAAATACAATTGAGTAATATAAAAGTATTATAGCATTGTTTGTTTAAACCCATCATTTGTTCCGTACCTGCTTATAATAAAAAAGAAAGTAAGCATATCAGCTACATCAGCTATAGAACAGCGTCGGCAGTGGTGTGTGTTAATATTGGATAATATTCTGTTTAATCATAGCACAAAATGATGTTAGTCCAATAAAAAGGTTGTTCAATTGCCTGGCCATTGAAGTGTGCAAAATGTGCTGAGTGCGTATTTGTTGGCTGTCTGAGGCAGGGGGCTGCCAGTGTTTAGGACAGCACGGGGTCCAGTTTTGGGGGGGACTGGATAGACAAACAGTTTGGCTGTCAGCGCAGATTCATTGGCCGGACCATGGGCCAATAGTCTGGCCAATACATACACTATATGTTTACCACAAGTTACTGTAGTCCACTGCAATTTTACTGCTCATGTGTGGGTACTGTTTTGTATGTGTGTTTCTCTTTGGTTGTTGCCTGATGTTTTGATACAGTGAATATATGTGGTAGAATCATATTCCCTGTAATATTTTGTGGATGTTTTGCATGCTACCACTTCAGCTGTAATTTGGAGTTCATGCAACTGTACTTTAGTCTTTCAGTACTATTTCTCCAGTATTGTAACTCTTCATTAACCACCCACTGACAACCATTTATTGTCTCCTCTGACTAATTCCCTGACTAATTCCTACATATTCTGTACACTCTCCTCTCTGTTTCTGATAGGCGAGCCATACTGGTATGCGCTCCTACATTTACAATAAGAACTCTGTGATTGGCTCACAGGCAGAACACTGTGGGATGCGGACATATTTCTTCAGTGCAGACACACAGGAGGATATGAATGGCTGGATCCGAGCCATGAACCAGGCTGCGCTAATGCAGCAGACTCACACCGTCAAGCGGTAAGTCTCTCTCTGCACGCAGTGGGCCCTCTTCTAACACTAACTAAGCGTCTACTGTACGGTATGTCTCAAGATAACAGCCACTGTTTTCCACCTATATATACTAAAAACACATCCATAAGTGTCAAAGTTAAATGCCCTAACAAGCTATTGTGGAATTATTGTTTCTTGCATTATGCCATGTACATTTTAATGTTAATTAATTGCACTCCTGTGCCACAATATGTTGTTGTGATCATCAATGTGTCTTGATATTGGAGTCAAGTAGTTCTCATATGGTGGGGTTGAGCCCGCAAGTGGTCACAGTAAGCTATCAGAGGGGCCCTTTGATAAATAAGGTTTCGAAAAAACATGTTTCATGACCGTATTTATATTTTCATGAATAATTATGATTTATTATAATTTTCAATAATGTTTGTGGTTATTTATAGCTTGCGGTCTATGTTGTATGCTGCATTTGAAGCCTGCTGTCACACAGGCTGTTATAATGCTATTATGTCAGCTGGGATGCAAGCAACAAGCCAGGATAAGGGGCGAACAAGTTTGAGAACAACTAGACTAAGACAAAAAGTGTTTTTTTGGCAGAATATTTCTGGCTCTGCTTAGCTCACAAGGGTCAGCGGTCACTCTCAGCATGTCCAATAATGAGGTCAGTCCCTCTCCATCTGTTCTGGGATGTGACAACAGCTATGCAGTGGCAGGCTGCTGTACATAATACTGTAGGTGTTAGGCCCACTGCCAGTAGCACAGCAGAGCAGGCTGAATATGGCAATCATGGTTTGCACATACTCCATGTATATACAGTAAGTCTCCATCACGTCTCGACGCTGTGATTCAGTGCATGATATACACTCTAATACACACTGTAATCAATACGTGGCGACTGTAATTTGTGAACGTGAGACTACTGTAGGTTTGGATGCTGTGCCGCTACGCCATCTAGAGGCTTCAGTTACTAAGTGCTCCTGAAGTACACTACTCTCTTTATTGAAATGGAATATGGATGCGTGTGGAATAAATGACTGTTCATTTAAAGAGATTACATTATATCTAATTATGTAATAATGACCTGTGGGAGATTCAGATGCAATTTCAGCATAAATGAATCAGAGAAAACCTGAAGTATCAGTATCACATCATCATCGTCATCATCATCATCATCATCATCATCATCATCATCATCATGATTAAACATATGACTCACTCTGTTTAATCCCGTCTCAGACAAATACCTAGTGAGTTAGGCTAGGACACATTATGTTTTATGTATTATTTAATTGAAGTGTTATCCTTAGACCATGTGGAGAACAGCCTTGCTTCCCCAAGCTGTTTGTTCATCAACATTGCTGTCATCTCTGTGCACAAGGCACTCACTCAATACAGCCACTGTGTTCCCGCCCCTCATGCTGAGCAATGTGACTGCATGTGGGCGTTACAGAGACATACTGTGAGTGTGAATCAGAGTGAATCAAGCAGTTTGATCCTCTCCACTCTCCGCTCTCTCTCTCTGAAGTGGGTAGTTCCATTCAGGGTCACTTCAGGTTCATTGGACAGCCCACAGTGGCTTGTTATCCCACGCTTAGTCCAACGTGATCCCCTTGTTTCAGATATAGTGCTGCACCCATAATCCATACCGAAGAGTGGTAAATGAGCAGCGTTATGCATATCTTTATGACGATGAAATACTTTAACTCTGCAATACCAACTCTCTGTAATATATGTTATATCTACTATAACACCAGCCAGGTGTTATAATGCGTCGTATTTAGGGGTCCTATCCCTCCCTTACTACGCTGCATCTTCCACGTGTGTTTTACATAGACGTATTTAGGGATAGGGTGGTCCTATCCCTCTTTTATCTCCCACGTGTGTTTTACATAGACGTATCTAGGGATAGGGTGGTCCTATCTCTCCTTTACTATGCTGCATCTCCCATGTGTGTTTTACAGCGAGATGGACAGGCCAGAGAGAGAGAAGTCGGTGCAGCAGGCTGTCCCACAGACCAATCACGTCAACATCAGCCACAACTCCCCCCAGCTAGAGAGCATCCATAGGTCGGACAGAGCGGAGCCTCAGGGAAACGGCATCCGATTGGCCCACGGAGAGGAGGCGAGATATGGGTTGGAAGTCCAAGGAAGGCCCGCCCGCCCTGCCTCTGATGAGAGAGCGGAAGGACACCCTCAAAATCGGGTGCCCGGCCAGCCCTCTGCGGTGCAGCTGGGCGCGCCAGCAGAACGCAACGGGGGCGTCGTGCACAACAGAGGCTTTGTCCCTCGCACAGACACTGAGAAGCATGTGCAGAGGAAGACGGCTCTGGCTCAAGTGGAGCACTGGGTCAAAGTTCAGAAAGGTGACCCACCCAAGAGGTGAGTGTGGCGCCGCACGCAATTGAATTACAGGACCGCACAGCGCAGCGCAATTGCTACAGCATGCATTGCAGTCTTGCAGCAAATGCTGCCCTCTAGTGGACAACGTGTGTTCCTGCTTCAGTCATATCAAATCATTTTCCATGCACACAATCACACACAGTTTTACACTGAGGTCTTCCGGTGGCTAAAACAAGCAGATCTCCTCTTCTCTGCTCCCCAGCGCTCCCTCGGCTGAGTACCACCTCCCTCGACAGACCCCTCCCCTCAAGGCCAAGTCTGTTACGCTGGACGGGGCCTACCAGTCTCTACCCAAGACCAGCCATCTCCCGTCGAGCAGCAACAGCTCCCCTCCGGCCCCCTGCAACCTGCCCAGCGATTACAAGTACGCCCACGACCGGCTCAGCCACTTCCGCATGTCGACGGACGAGCGCGTGGCCACCAAGGAGGGCATGGTGTGGCAGCTGTACGAGTGGCAGCAGCGGCAGCAGTTCCGCCATGGCAGCCCCACGGCGCCCATCTACGCCGGGCCCAACTTCATGGACTCTTTCAGGGTCACCCTGGAGATGCCTCGGTCCGTCTCAGTGCCCCCGTCACCCTGCGAGGTGCCCCGCTCCGCACCGCCTTCCTTCAAGCCGCTGTCACCGCGCAGGCCACACACCCCCTTAGAGCGCGTGACGGTCAGGCCGCTGGACGAGGCGCCCCCTGCTGACGGCACAAGGGCCAGCTCCCCCAGGAGTGTGCTCGCCCAGCTCTCTCAGGTAGGTGTTCACGGCAGAGGCTGCATCGGCCTGTACTTGAAGCATACATGGCATATATGGACTGTAACCAGACCACGTTCACTTCTTCAATACTGGGTCTGGACGCGCTCCGTTGGGAAGTGTTTACCGCCGTTTCCTCACACTGGGAGCAGAGCTCTGGTTCATTTTGAAACTATTGGAGAGCGGACCGCCAGCTGGTGTTGTTACAACTGTTACAACAGCGTCATCTAGCTCTACCACCATTTTGTACGCACGCTTGACTTCATCGTCATGGCATTTATCCACCGTGATTGGTGTGGCAGCATGTGACCATGGTTACCACTATCCAGTCTATAATCTCAGTGAAACAGAGCAATAGGGCGGGTGGGGCCAGGCGAACACAGCAGGGGTTCCCAAACATTTCACCCCAGAGACCCCAGAGACTCACAACCCCCACGATCCCCTAAGTGGTTCAAGCATAACAGCCAAAATATTATAGTCATTTAATATCGGCACACATCAACATAATGTATAAACTGTTGTAACAATTAACAAATATTTTTCAATTGTCCCCCTCTGTGTCTCACGCCAACCAGGGGACCCCGACCCCTACTTTAGACTATACACTATAGCACAGTAAACTAGTACTGCTATAACATGCTTGAGCGGCACTTAGAATTACCGTAGGTCCCTCAGCAGATGCTTTTAGAATGAACTACTGTACGTATTGAGGAGAATATAGGAGTTAGACAGCTTGCCACAACCATTTGTTAAAGGCTAACCACCCTAAATACTAGACAATCGAGCCCTGCAGCACAACCCTATTATAGCCTACCTACACGTATACATAATAAACCAGAGTATTTTAATATTTTGGTATTTACTATTTTTTGGTATCATCAGGGTGAAATGCAGGTTTCACACATATGAAGAGGTGACGCGTGATAAAAGCTGTAATGAATACTAATTCACTAATGAAACATCAATGTCAAATAACATAGTAAGATGGTGTGAGACAGACAGCATTGGTGGTACCGTATACAGTATTTATGGCCTGAAGTCACACCCGACAGACATGTGCTCTGGCACAGTGGTGATTTAGCATGGGAGCCCTAATGTGATGAGCAGCAGCGGCATGTTATTGGCATGGGATGGGGGTGCTCGACTGTTCTGACGTATTAAACCTAAAAGCACATAGGTCTTCTTTTACAGATTCTCACGATAGCTGTGCTGTACAGCTATCGATTCTATAGGACAAGTTGAGCATGAGAAGGCTCCAGCTTCACAACAACACACGCACGCACGCGCATGCTTTGATGTTCATGTGAAGCACACAGCGATTCACACAGTCCACACCCAGGCCTCCTCCACAGGTGGCGGGAGTGTGTGTGTGTGTGTGTGTGAGAGAGAGAGAGAGAGAGCGCTGGCCTGCCACTCCCACAGTTACCCCAAGCCTTTGCTTGACTGTGAGACACAAATCACAAACCCACCATCATGGCCGCAGTGACAGTGAGCAAGAGGCCTTACCACGTCCACACCCTGTGCTGAGTCCCAGCCACACCCTCCACATGTGAGGAGCTCCCTCTGCAGCCCCCACCGCGCGCACACACACACACACTTCTACCCAACCTGCTGGTCTTTCTGCGTATGTGAACAACTGTTTGCTCATCGTTCAGCCCTACATCCAAGTCACTAATTTGTAGTCATAAATACATAAATAGACAATTATGAATAACACGTTTGTAGCTACATGATACTTTTTTTTACAAAGGGAGCCACAGTGAGTGTGGAGAACCACTCCAAAAAGAGCAGTGGTTTATGGGAACTTTATCTGGTAGTTTAGCTAGCAGATGAACTTGGGCCCGGTATCGGCATAAGGCAGCCAGTGTAATAGCCCTCTACTGTATGCACCTCTGTGGAATATCATTAAAGAGTTGGAGTTATTACTGTAGCAGCTAATCCAGTTTGCCCAGGGCTTCTCAGCAGCAAATAAACATCTCTACTGTATCTCAGACATCAGCAGCACTCTCTCTCTTTCTTCTCGTCTCACATTTAAATAAAAAACCTATTATACAGCAAAAAATAGTGGCCTGGGGACCTCAGAGGGGAACAGCTTACAGTGTTGCTCTTGCTGCTAGCCAACAAATGTTATTTTAAGAAAGTAGGTTTGGGATAATTTATGTGCAGTTATTTAAATCGCTTGTTGTTTGTGTCCTTTTCGTTCAGTGATGGGCCTGGCTTCACAGATTCTGTGTGCTAAGCAAAAATGTCAGATTTCCCCAGCCTTGTAGCATCTGGAACCTGGGGCACACCTTGTTTCATATAAGGGCAACCGGGATTAAATGGATGAATACAAAGATGAAAATGTGAATTTGCTGTGTGAGCAAAACTTGTTGGCAGGCTCACGGGAACGGGCGTAACTTTGTAAACTTGAAATGACCCTGGGTGATGCAGAAAGCGTTTGGCATGCTGCTTGATTTGACCAGATAAGAAGTTAGTTAAGATGTAACTAACGGGTGTGTTGATGTTTTGGTGTCTCCACAGATTGACAGAAGGGCAACACCGGCCATGGGCTACATCACACACACTGTCAGCGCACCCAGCCTGCATGGCAAAACGGTATAGCCCCTTGTTTCAATAACCACGGAACAGGTCACTAATGTTACAATAACCAGGGTACAGGTCACTAATGTTACAGTAACAAGGTACAGGTCACTAATGTTACAATAACCAGGGTACAGGTCACTAATGTTACAGTAACCAAGGTACAGGTCACTAATGTTACAGTAACCAGGGTACAGGTCACTAATGTTACAATAACCAAGGTACAGGTCATTAATGTTACAGTAACCAGGGTACAGGTCACTAATGTTACAATAACCAGGGTACAGGCAATGTTAAAAAACCAGGGTACAAGTCACTTATATTACAATAACCAGGGTACAGGCAATGTTACAAAACCAGGGTACAAGTCACTTATATTACAATAACCAGGGTACAGGTCACTAATGTTACAGTAACCAGGGTACAGGTCACATATTACAATAACCAGGGTACAGGTCACTTATATTACATAATTAAATGAATTTAAGATACCAGATTTCCACACTAAATATGTATGTATGTTATGGAATGTCACTGTTAGTTACACACAATGGACTACTCAATCCAAATACAACAAGCATACAAATAAATATGCCCATATAAATGTCAAAGTATAAAATCAGAAAATTCAGCCAGTTGTTTGTGCCAGTTCTACATTTTTAATAAGGAACTTCATTATTTTCCACGCTTCCAACATCTCCTTGGCCAGTATTATGATCTTGCTCAGGTTATTTACCTTAAGAGGCCTTAATATGCTGTGTCATTAGCAACAGGCACTTACTATGTAAATCAAACAGAAATGGTAGCTTATGCACTTTGGCTGCTCTACCACTTGGCTCTCTCCACCGCGCCTAATGGCTCAGCTAGTTTGGTTCTGAAGTCTTCTCTGTGCCTTTGTGCCCTTTAACCCCGGGCCTGCCTGCACCCTGCAGCCAGAGGAGCTGACTCTGCTCCTCGTTCAGCTGCGGCGGCACCAGGCCAAGATGGCTGGTGTGCACAGCCTCGCCGACGGGTTCACTCACCTGCAGCAACACCAGCACAATGGCCTTCTGGGCCACCGCCTGCAGGTCAGGGGCCCTTGTACCCCACCACCTCCAAACAGAATCACCCCCGCTAGTGCTTTGCTCATCCTCCCCCGTGAAACCCATGCCTTCTTCCCCCTCCATTAATCATTCATGGCTGTGCTGGTGGTCGGTTGCTTTGTAGTGCTGTGTGTGTGGACTCAACATTATCAGCATGGCCCACACTGCGTCATACAGTAGGGCGTGATGGGCCTTTCTTTCTTTGTACCATTTTGTTCTTCTCGGTCTGACGTCTAAATCAGTAATGAGCCTTGCGCCATTCCATCCATACAAACATTGCAGGCATGTTGCTTGTGTGGACTGTCCATATTGCCTGCGTTTCACTTACATTTCTGTGGAGTTACAGACTATGTGTAATTTGATTATTAGACTGACGTAATGTGTGGATTGCAAACACGCTGTGGTCTTTTGGTGACACACCAAAGCAGTGAAGCATCTCAAAGCAGAGCAGGATATTTACTTGGAAGCAGAGGGATATGTTTCCATACACCTGTAATGCAGCCATCAGGCGATAGTCTCAGTTACTCCTCAGAGCTGTCCACAATTTGCACGCTGAGGGCTGTGATAATGGCATCGCCCGGTTTATGTCCAGCTGTGCTTAGGCCATGTTACCACGCTCACGCAGGGGTTTGGCCAAAGGAGCAGGATCGCCACTTGATTTGATCAGTAGAGTAACATCAGAAAGACTTCACCACCAGTAGAAAACTCTAGCTTGAACAACAACAAACAAACAAACAAACAAACAAACAAATAAACAAACAAACAAACGTAACATCTAGACAGCCACCATCCTTGGCAACTTCACTTCATGTTGTTTGTTTCTCCTACTGCTCAAAGGCTGATGACACTTACATACAACTGAAGAAGGACCTGGAGTATCTAGACTTGAAGGTGGGCGCAAAGAAAGTAAATATGTTTTCATAATTCTCTTCCTCTTCCTCCTTTCATCATATCTTCTTCTGTTTCTTTTGTCTGGCTTCTGTTGTCACTTAAATTAAAATGTTAACTTGCGCCCTCTGTTCATTTCAGCAGAAGATACCTTCTATTGTGGCCTGAACAATGAAATGAAATCACTACTGTAGCTTTCTTTTCTTTTAGCGTGTGCTTAATTGTGTGCTTTCACGTGTACTATGGTGTTACTTTTAACGCTAACATGGTATTTAGCAGTACATGACATAATCTGCAGTGCAGATACATTTGTATTGATAGTGTGCTCAATATGGAAGACCAGGACTGGCATAATAAAAAATAAATAAATATATAAAAGTATAAATAAATAAATACATAAAAGTATAATTAATTAAATAAATATAAAAATAATTGAAAAAATTCTTACATTTTTGTATTAAAAAAGGCTATTTCTGTATTTTTACATGTATTTATTTATTTATTTGTGCATTTCTACATTT
>JAODTR010000018.1:2278298-2310555 GCA_025399935.1 Amblyopsis rosae
CCTGCAGCCAGCAACTGGATAAATGTAACCCTCCATGACAAGTGGGAGTAAAGTACAGTAAAAAGGTAAACCTGTAAATTCTTTTGGCACATCGTAGCTGTGATTGTGTTGAACATTTAACACACTGCAGGATGTGCAGGGATGATGTAATCTTGCTCGAGTTTCTCTCTTTACGTGCGCTAAAGTACCGAAATCTGGTACCATTTTATTTAATCTCAATTGGTACTCGGTAGTACCGACGTAATTCGGTCGGTACTCTTAAAAGTACCGAGTTTGGTACCCAACCCTAGTTGGTGCACCTACATTTTTTTTTAAACATACTAACGTGTGTGTGCAAACACACACACATGTGAACAGAGGTGAAAACACACACAAATGTCTTGTGTGTTTATGTATATGTACCTTAGAAGTTTTACAGAGTGTGCATTTGGTGCCGAAAATGAAACAGGAATAATACGTAAGAGAAGATTTATAATTTCTAGGGCCATAACAATATACACACATCCATATTCAATAAAATATGTAATTTGTAGGTCACAGTTTGAATATTAATTGAAATTACATACTGCTGTACTGGGACAGTGTGTCTGTTGTGTGTGCAACTAAGCCCTCACACACTCACTGGTAGAGTGTAACGGTGACCGCCCACTTCTTTAGGGGCTCTGGTGCCGGAAGTACATTTCCTATTCATTTTCTCCATTGACTTTTCGTATATAAAGAGTTTTAAGCCTGGATCCAAGACAACTAGCTAAGAGAATTTGTGTGACCAATCATAAACAATTTGATTCGGAGCAAAGAAAATGTAATCACTTTTAGTAAAGGAACTATGCATAACGCATCCCATACACCATTGTGAATCCCAGAAAATGCCTATTCTTCCTAATTAGTTATCTTGTATTATACCATTATAATAGTATAATGCTGATAATAATAATAATAACATAAACGATCATACTTTTAAGTGCTAACAGTATTCACTTGCCGACATGACTTTCGCGGGGTCTAAAACATTTCTATGGTAGCAGTAAGCTCTGAATGTCTAAGAGATCCGAACGGCTCAGAAGTGCCAAGTTAAGCTCGCGAGATCAGGATGGTATCACAAGGACTCAGCTACACCAATCAGGCACATTGCTGTTACACTTTTGGATTGTGGGTACAGTAGTAGTTATCCGTGACATCGCAAATAAATCATGTTTATCATAAAACAAGGCTAATATCTCATATTGACTGGGGGCTTCTACAGAAGAATATACCAGTCACAATCTCGTAGCTGGTTGGCTTAATTCCAAGCATAAAACACTTAATATACGGATTTTCCAAAAAGTCAATGGGAAAAGTACTTCATGCACCAGTGTAACGCTCTATTTGGCTTCGACAAGCACAGTACTTTGTTTGTCCAATAACAATGTTCAGTATACAACTAGTAATTAAGAGTGTGTGTTGATGATGTGTGCGCCTCTGTAACTTTGTTGTGTGTGTGCGTGAGCAGCAGGAGAAAGCTCAGGTTCGGAAGGAGCTGTGGAGGATCGAGGACGTGATCGCAGGCCTCAGCTCCAGCAAAGCCAACTATAAGGTCACTGTCTCCTCTGTGACCAACCCAGGTGAGGCATCGGCTGTGTGTGGCTCCACCTACAAGCACTGGAACACAAGATGGACAAGGGCCTAGCTCAGCACTAGCTGGTGCTACTAACGCAGCAGGTCTTTTACATGGTTCCCTTTAACCCCCAGTTACAGCACATTCTTTTTATTGCTCAAATATCAAGTTATTAAACGTAGAAAATACATGCACGCATACATTTCAACCTTATGTTGTGTACATTGTATTAAGGACAATACTAGATAACTAGATAATATGACTACATTAAGACTATAAAAATGGAAAACATATTGTGCTCCCCCCCGCCCAAAGTACTTCTACTTCTACTACTTCATCCTCGTAATATATCAATATTAATTAAATGAAGGCCTACTGTACGTTCATATGTTGTCGCATGGCTAAAGAGGTGAGACAGGAGCGGCACATGCACTCATCCTGCTCATCATGTCTGTTGGTACAAACACAACTCCCCAGAGAGGAAATTAGTGCCTTCAGCCTCGGCATCGTCGGTGCCTTCTGTCTCCGTGGAGATGAGGCTGTCCCAGCAGCAGCAGCAGCAGCAGCAGCAGCAGCACAGCCCCCACCTCAGCCCCTCCTGCCCTGCCCTCTCCGGTAGCGGGCCCAGTCAGCAGCAGCCGCGGCTACCCGCCACACACCACGTCACCTCTGGCCTGCTTTGGGTGAGTGCTGCACCCATGGTGCTCTGTGTGTGTGTGTGGTGCTGCCCAGGGGTCTCTGCAGTGTAACTCCAGACTGTGGAGTCATGGGAGCATGTTGATGTATGTACAGTACAGGAATGTTCATGTATGTGCTGTGTGTTATTGTCAGTGGAAACTAGGACGGTACTGGAAGATGCTGGGTGTCTGGGTATTAAAGTGTCCGGTAATGAAATGCACTAATATAGATTATGATGCCAAACTGAATAATAACTAATCATTCATGCTTGCAAGCTTCATAACTCTGGATTGGACAAATAGATACAGTATAAATGTTGCATGTGCCCAACACTGCCTTAAATATAAATATTGCATTTGGTTACTCTAGTGTACATGACAGTACACTGACGTGTCACATGTTAGCACGTACAAACGTGCTAACATGTGACACGTTACTGGTCTCTATAGAAACATGTTAACATGTGACATGTTACTGGTCTCTATAGAAACGTGCTGTCGTGTGACATGTTACTGGTCTCTATAGAAACATTCTAACATGTGACACGTTACTGGTCTCTATAGAAACGTGCTAACATGTGACATGTTACTGGTCTCTATAGAAACGTCCTGTCATGTGACACGTTACTGGTCTCTATAGAAACGTGCTGTCATGTGACGTGTGCAGGGTGAGGAGGATGCCCCGCCCAGACCCCCCCTGCCTCAGCTATACAGCCCTGAGGAACAGCCCCCTGCTGTGCCCCCGTTGCCACGGGAGACTAACGTCATCAGACACACCTCTGTGCGGGGCCTCAAACGCCAGTCTGACGAGCGCAAGAGGGACAGGGAGATCGGCCAGTACACAAACGGAGATGGCAAGGTGTGTGTGTGTGCGTGCGTGTGTTTTCATGGTATGTCTTCTTTCTTATACCTGTCTGTCTGTGTGTCTCCAGGTGGAACTGAGGACATTCCACAGTGAACCTGAGCTCCTTGGCGTGGAAGAGACCTCTGGTCATACTGTGATAACAGCTTCAGGACACAGCAGAGGTTGCCAGACCTTGCCCAGCAGAGGTAACAATGTGACCCCTATGGTGGAATTGGTCAAGCTCCACACCTTCGGAGTTTGCTGATGGTTGCTTGGACAGGCCTTGAATATAGTCTGTAAACCCACCCAGCGTTTAGATAGGATGATGTTTTTGTTTATTATGACCAGTGCTGGGCAAATTACTCAGGAATTGTAATAAGTAACTATTTACTTATTACTCCTTCAAAAATAAATAATATTACTTTACTTATTACTGGCTATTAAAAATAATTAGTTACTGCCTCTTCCCTTTGGAAAAATAACAACCAGCTCATTTTAGAATTGAGTCCTCTTTATTGGAACAGTAATTAATCTTAGGAGTCAACCATCAGCCAAAGTGAAAACATTGTAGCCTCTCAAACCAGATGATTGACAGGTTGGTTCAATTAACCTACCCTAAGTTTGCTAGGACCTACCAAATAATAAAGGAACTCTTCATAAGATGGAAGTCAAGGGGGGGGAAATGTCGTGCTTGTAACGCAGTAATGCAGCATTACTTGATTTAGTAATTGTAATATTATTACTGTTTTGGAAATAGTAATTAGTTACACAAAATATTACAGTAAGTAGTTCCTAGTAGTACTGCCCAACACTGATTATGACGCTTAATGTGTTGTGGTTTATTGTCCCACAGGACTGTCTGGTTCTTCGTCCAGACTTAACCAATCTACCAACATCTCTTCCTATGTGACGCTGCGGAGAACAGCTTCTGCTGTGGGCTGGAAGGTGAGGCTGGCAAGACAGAGATGCTCACTGTCAAAGGACAAATGAGATCAAATATATAGCAAGCCAATAGCCGGTAGGCCTGCAGTATGTTTGCCATGACCTCACAGGGTCATGTTATATTGTTTGTGCCTCTTGGAGAATATTTATTTGTATACTGTAGCCCTCAAACACACTTACATTCTCAAAGGGCGTCACATACTGTAAGCAATGGTGACATAAATACTGTATGTTATATTGCTTGTGCTTCAGACTAGGCTGCTGCACAAGCTCTGTAAGGAGTTCACAACATGCATTATGTGGAAAGCATGACCTATAACCCATCAGACAGAATGTCTTATTTCTATTTAAATAATGCATCAGTGGAAAAATAATTACTGCGCATTAACCAAAAACAATATAGACTCTCAGGGTTCGTCTGGTCCCCTGGGCGTTTGACGTCAAGCTGAAGGTGCGGGATAAATTCCCATACATGGCAACCTGTAAATGTCTTCTCCTTAATTACCTTACTCACAGTACATCAGTTTGGATTAACATGCAAAATATTATACTGTAGTTTTGACTCTAATTTATAATTGCCTGTATAAAAGCCCACCATTTTGTGTGTTCAGTATTAACAACGTGATGCTTCCACTGTCAACATATGCCAACATATCACTCACTGGTCACACAGTGAGTGAGTGATATGGTGCAGTCTCTACACCATTTCAATTTACGTTAAAGGTGTAGTAAGTCATTCTCGACAACTAAATTCAAACTCAAATCAAAACAAAAACACCTCTTTCGTCAACGCCGTAAGCTGCTCCCACAGAAGCTCCGCCCCATACATTGGAAACACATTGCGAAGGCTAGGATATTGTTGTCGCGTGCGGTCCACTCCCTATTCATATTTGCGGAGCCAGGGCTTTTTTCAACACGCATCACAGAGAACAGTAAAATAGCAGAATTGCCAAAATTTGACACAAAGTGAATTAGCAATACATGTGCAATCGCTTCCTATACCTTTTTAAGCATTTTTTCGCACCTCTTGTCCCTAAGTGTGGCTGGTCCTAATGCATGCCTGCTATCTCCCCTCCCCCCCCAGGAGAGGCCAAAGAGTGCCCTGGAGCGGCTGTACTCGGGGGACACAGCGCAGCAGCAGCAGCCCCGGGGCAAAATGAGCGCCGACGAGCAGCTGGAGCGCATGAAGAGGCACCAGAAAGCTCTGGTGCGGCAGCGCAAACGCACCCTGAGTCACGGGGAGCGCCAGTCGTCCTCGCGCCCCGCGCCCTCCCGCCCGCTGTCGGCAGACCTGGGCTCTGTAGGTTACTAGAGAAGTAGCAGCACGGCAACACACAGCGTGAAGGGAGAGCGTCCGTGCATGCCCCCGTCTCCGCCTGTTGTGGAAGCAGTGCATTCCGTTGGAGACACAGTGCCTGACACTATGATCTTGTGTAATCTTGAACATATAAGGACACTTCTCTTGTCACTGATGACACTTTGTGTACCCACTTAAAGGTACACTCCTTCCAATCCTCCTTAAATATTGTTGTCATTATATCACCCTCAGAACCCCAGATTTTCTCCCCTGACAATTGTTTATGTTTTGACACACCACTGTGCACCAACATGCACGTGGCTGAAGTGGTAGGTTTAGTAGGGTCACAAACGTTTGAATCTCAAACCAAAAGCAAGCAACTGGTTCCCGCCCCAGACACAAACTAAGGAGTGTAACTTTAAACAACTGGTAATGTGTTTATAATGTGTTGATAATAAGTGACCATGGATTGGGAGCATGCAAGCCTTGTTCTCCTAGAAGTGGATAGATTACATCTTGCATGGCTAACTCACTGACAAGACATTAGACACAAGGCTTCTTCCACCTCATGGAATCATTCCTATTCGCCTCTCCTCCATATTTCATAGCTCTGCTACTACTGGTACTGACATCCTGCTGTCCTCGCTCTATCGGGATATAAGGCTTCAGAATAGTGCTGTCCTCCTATTAGATGTCATTGCTGACTTAGCCAGGCCTTATTGTGGTACTTATAGACAGCATGTTACTGTTAGTCTATTTAATGTTCGTCTTGTGTGTGTCTGTTCTATGTGTGTTTGAAAACTACACGTTTTTCTACTGACAAAAGCATTCAGATAAACTTAACAATAGAAACTCATCATTCTATTGCATTCCACACTGCAAGTATATCATTGTATTTATTTAGTTCTTTCTAGTCTTTGTAAACTGTAATCAACTGAGGCAATGCATCAAATCAAGATGCACTAATGTGTGAAATGCATTTTATATAAAGAATTATATTAATTAATTGCATTGTTTGTATAGTATGTTGAGCTATATTAAGAATGCTCTCATTTGCCAAAGGAAATAAAGCTTTAACTAAGGAACATATTGCCACATTGATGTTTTGTGTTTCATCACGTTCGTTTGCTGAATACAAGAAATGTTCCTTGCAGTGGTGTTTCTTGTTTTGTCAAGTAAGCACAATAACGCATGGCTCTGGTGTATGGTCCTAACCAGTGTGGGAATACAGATCGCTTTCCTCATTCTGTTTTATGTTTCTCATCTTGGTTTCCAGTCTATCAGCTCACTATAGAGCACGTACAGCTTGTGGTCTAAGGATCTGCATGATTTGGCTTTTTCTCTCACTTAAACCCACACCAACATCCTGTAATTTGATAAGGGATAAATGTTCGTATCAAGTGGTTGAACTTGGGTTTTATATCATTATTTCCAACCTCATGTAAAGTAAAATATGTCTAGTTCAATGGATGAATCATACATATCTTAAGAAACCAAAGTGATATTTACTGTAGAGTTGTTCTCTGTGTACCTTGCACTGAACAGTGGAGGCGAGAGCAGGAGTTTGACCTCCAATTGCTGGAGCGAGCCGTTCAGGGCGAGGAGGCGCAGGGAGACCGGAGTGTCCAGGGAGAGGAGGTACCGTCGGAGCATAAGGAGAGGCCCCGCTCCCATTCTGACCAATGGTCGACCTTTCCTGTGGAAGTGAGCCCCTCCAAGGTTGAACTGGAGCCACTGGAGTATGACCTGGACCTCAGCAAAGAGGTACGGACCCTCAGTGTTGTAAACCAACCAGAAGCATAAATGCAGTGAACAGAAACATGCGCACGTCATATTTTATGGTTGTATTGTTGAAATACAACCACTAAGTGTGTAAATCACATAGCATTGCTCAAGTTATCAGTGTAGTTAGCAGTGTCTCCCCACATCATTGCAGCTCTCCAAGCCTCAGAAGGTGTTGATCCCAGAGCGCTATGTGGACACCGAGCCAGAGGAGGCGCTCAGCCCTCAGGAGGCGGAGGAGCGCCACCGCAAGGTGGAGCGCATCAAGAGCATCCTGGCCAAATCCAGGTAAAGTGTTTCCAATGGGTTATGATATTGGTCATTACGTTATTTTACCACAGTACCATTCTGGATTCATACGGAATCCTGACCTTGCAAGCTACACTTTCATTTGGCTACAAGAATCAGGTCTGGAGCCCCTCAATTCAAAAGCTATTGTCATAATGGTCAGTACTAAAAGTTCAGTGAAGCGTCATTATTATTATTATTATTATTATGCGATTGGACTACCTGCCTTTTTTGAACTCAACCAGAATGTTATCGCCAGAGCGCCAGAGGAAACAAACAGGTCAACTGGTACAACATACTGGTTGTCATCTTGGGTAAAAACTAAAGACCAGCTAGCCGCTGATTGGCCTGATTGTTTTCTAATCGGGTAGCAAACACTTTTGCATTGAGGAGTTCCAGACTGATACTGGCTGCACTCGCAAGATCAGGATGGTCTGTCAAGGCTAGATGTCTAACAGCCTTTGATACAATGTGCTGTATAGCAGGTAATATCATAAGGCGACAAATACATTCCCAAGGAATTCAAACAATGTGAATGTTAGTCTACAACAGCAACATACAGCAGTGGAAGCTACTGAGCAAAGGGGGAACAGACTACTAATTATTAACATCAGTGACGCCACAGTGAAGCCACAGTGACATCACTGTGGTGTCACTGTGGCGTCACTGATGTCACTGTGGTGTCACTGTGTTACATGTGGCAGCATGCAGAACCTAGTGCCTACAGTGTCTCCGGACAAGCCAGATGTCGGTCCAGTGGGCATGGACTCGGCTATGCAGGAACAGGAGAGGATTATCACCATGTCATATGCTCTAGCCTCTGAGGCCTCTCTCAAGAGCAAGCAGGTCGCAGGTAGGTTTACCACAGTGTGCCTGTAGCTTGTGTGCTCAAGCATTCCCCATTTTATATGGAGCTGTAATTGCATAGACTTTTAACTGTAATTACACCATACAGAGAAAAGGTATGGTAAACTTTCCTAGTGTGACATTGACTATTTTTGTTGTTGAAGAAGGATGTAGAGTGAGGCAGCCTTTTAAGAAAGCTAGACTGGCAGTCTTACAGACGAAAAGGAGTTAGGCACAGAGCCGCGCAATCGGGCGGTTCATTTCTTAATAACGGAACATTATTCCTTATTAGGGGGAAATCTTCGGATGCAAGGCGCTCTCTAATTGCGATCAGCGTAGCATCTTTCAGGCAGGGGTGGAATCTCTTTATGAGGCCATTTTGTGAGCTGATCAATGACCCAGTCAGACTAGGCTCAGGCTTCACCCCTGCAAACCCATAGCAGACTCTTTGAACGTAGCTCAGAACCGGCATAAAAGGCACTCAGCCTCAACTTTTCATCTCCGCTGAGCCTATTCCTTTGCAGGCAAGTTCATTTTTACAGTAGCAGCGGTAGATCTTCAAAATATTCTCCCTGTCTGTATCTCTCTCTCTCTCTCTCACTCTCACTCTCACTCCCACTCTCACTCTGTCTCTGTCTCTGTCTCACACACACAGACACACACACACACACACACACACGCACACGCCACACATGGTAACACTCAGTGCGCGAGAAAGCCTAATATGCACTGTGAGGCCAAGTCTACAATTACAACATTATTTCCAGCGTGGAGAAATGACACAGAGTATAACTTGTGGCGTCTTGTCAGATGCGTCTGAATCGATGATGATTCGTTTGCTTTGGTGTAGAAGTAAGGTACTTTCAAATCCCCGAATTAAAATAATCTTTTCCAAGGGATTATGCATGAGAGCCTTCAACCTTTCCAACATGAAAGCAGAATTGAACAGCTTTCTAGTACATGTATGAAAGATATATTTAATTGTATTCTTTGTATGACATTTATTTTTCTTCTGAATAATATTAATATTTGATATTCAATATTTTATATACGATAGTATGTGGTATAGTGTGTGTGCGTGTGTGTATACTGTATATACTGTGTATCATTTATTTAAGGTAGCCTAACCCTCCATTGTTTGCATGAATGTTAAGTTTACAGTATTTCACTAATATATTAAAATGAATTGGGTCATATAACATCATGTAACATAAAATTAGCACACATAATGATGCCTGTCCAGGTTGGATTATGCACCTATCACAAAATGCTTTGTACTTACTTTGATTCTAATTTCATGGAGCACAATTGTCTGCAGTTCTAATTTATTTATTGCTAACATTATTCTACTACAAATTATTTTGCCATATACTTTATATTTGCACATATACAGCATTTCTAAGTAGTTGCTGTAGTTGTAAAGGTATCATATTCATAATTTCAACCTGAGGATTTCTAATTAACTTTAAAACCTAAACCAGAGCAGATTCTCTCTCAAAACAGCCACAGCCAACCAAACAATATCAACGAACGGTATATGTTTTGCAACTGTAATATGGCGGAGGCAGCGAGTGCATGCCAGACGAAATGAAATAGAAAAACCAGGGAATAGCTATGCTCTGCGTTTAGTTACTAGGCCCCGATCACACAGAGACGCCTCGCTAGAAACTCGTCGCCAGCAACACCATTGTTTTCCTATGGTACCTATGGTCTGGCATGCGCTCTACTTTTGTGCGCTGTTCGCAAATGTCACACTTGGCCCAGGCAGCAATCTCTGCGTGATCGGGGCTGTAAGCAAGCTGACAGAAAACAGAACATATGGCGCAATAATAACAGACAAAGGAACTAAACCTATGTGATACCTATAAACAACTGTAGAACGACCTTGAATTGTCCAACATGGTCATTATACTCACCAGTCCATTAGACACTTTGAGTCAGCATCAAGCGTAATACTTACTGTTGCTACGGTTCTGATTCATCCGGTGGAAATGAACACTCCAGTGAAGTGGCATGCCGGGGCATTTAGCGATCAAGCTGTAACTACGTCATGTATGAACAAACTAGGCTGTAGTTTCACTAGAACAATGTTGGTGTAATTAACAGATTCACCTGAAATAAATGTTTTTATAGCCTATATCATGCCTTGAGCATATTAGCCTATAAGCTTATTCACGTCCTTCTGCAATCCGCACTCATTTACAAATACTTTTCTATTAACTAAATCCAATGCGCAATATATGTGTAATTAAGAGATTCTCTGGAAATAAACAGTTTTCATTTACTTAGAAAAGTAAAGCAACAGGATGCAGGCAGGCAGTGTTCCTCAGCCATGGATCCTATTTAGTTTCTTCCTGTGTTGGTTACTGCCTGTAAGCTAGTGACTCGGATATAGACACACGGAATAGACCTTCACAGGCGTGCTCAGTGATCATTTTACAGTATCAATAAAGAGGGCTACGTTACTCGGACCTGAGATAGATAAAGAACATGTGTCCGTTTCAGTGCATACTACATGTGCTGCAGACATTGCACGCAATACTTGTACACACACACATTAGCCAAGCATTCACCCAGCCGGGCCACAGCACTGTCCATGTCTCCTGTGACTAACGCTGCTCCTCCTTTCTCCACCTTCCTCTTTCTTCCCCCGCTGTAGCGCCACAGCAGGCTAGCCCCCCTACTCCTCCTCCTCTCCCGCCCCCCCCGCCTCCCCCGCCCCTCCCACCCACATCCGTGGCACCTCCCCCGCCCCCCCATCCGCCAAGCAACGGAATTCACTACACGTTTGTCTAATCGGAACTACAGTAAGGCTTCGCCTGCACGTTTGTCGGGGGGCAATGTGGTCGTAGCTCCCACTAATTCCTCCTAACAGGGGCTCCCTGTGTGCTGTGCACCTCCCTGCATGCTCGGTGCTCTGTTGTGATTGTACACTGTACACATCTCATCTAGGTTAGATAACACACACATTATAATCAGCTGCACACATCTGCAGGCAGTCAGCATGTCCCACTGTGATAATTGTGTGCAAATTGTTTATCCCCCCCCCGCCCCTTTTTGTAGCTCTGACAAAATATTTATGGATGGTTGAGACGGGGACATGAGCTGCTACTTGTAGCATTGTGTGAAGTGAACAAAGCAGTGAGACACCTTGGTGCTCTGGTAGTCAGCACAGATGCGTCGCACAACATCACCATCTGTAGCCTGGCAGCACAAATAAGACCAGACCGCACTGCTGTTGTACTGTAGCCTACCGTACACACACAGAGAGAGAGTGTGTGTGTTTGAAGTCATGTTTTACTAGCTTACTATCATTTATGTCATTTGCATTTCTGCGAAGCCATCCATAAACTATAGAGCGTCCATCATTTGAATACATTTGAACTATCACAGGAAATATCGATGTATAAATATCACTATTGCAGTACTTACACTTTGTATTCAAGGTGTCTTTACTGTAAATCAAATTTCACCCAAGGTTGTTTTCCATTTAATTTAATTTGACCAAACCCTTTGACTGGGCATTGTGGGCTAGAGATAATGAAACATGCATGTACTGTGAAGTCAGTTTGGTAGGTTTATGAATTCTTGAGTTCATTCATTAGCATGTACTGTGGCTTATGTGTATGCCTTGCTCTCTCTCAAAATGCTGTGTGCAGTTTGGTGTGGCTTGGTATATGCATTCTCTTGGTGTTAGCACAGGGCATATCGATTTGATTATTAGCATTTTCTGACTTGTCTTCTTTTGTCATTTTTCAGCCCAAGCAATTCCTGGACACTGAGGTGCTATTTCATAATGACAACACTCAACACTGGATTCTTGAAGATGGATGTTCCTGAAGATAGTTACAGTCGTATATACTGTAGTTGAAGAACTGCATAAAACATCTAACCTGCACTCGAAGGCACATACAGACTTGGCAAAGCATTTCTAGTTACTCAAAAGCTATTTTCCTGATGAAAATGGGAGCCCTGGCAAGCTGTGGACTGGAGTTAATTAACTTTGGAAGGATCTGACAAATGTTAATCCTATAATAAAAAAGTTTTATACATGATATTGCACTTTTAACTGTATAGTACATCATTGTGAATAATTGAGACTGATATTTTCCAAGGTGTGAATGAAATACTTTAACTTGCAGTGTGATATCAGTTTTTTCCCCAACATGGAATGTGAGAATATTCATCTTCTGGAAGGTTCTAATGAACATGGGGTACAAAATGTGTTAATGTCAATAGTATTTTTGTCAACAGATATTATTCTTACACCAAACCACTTGAAATATAATATGTACTGTATTGAGAACTGCCACTGACTCTTATTAGCTTGCCAAAAAGTGAGTTTTATTTTTTGCTTACATCGAATTAACATGGTATTTTCTGAATGACTGAGAATTGAGATTGAGGCTGCAAAATGGATGTTTGTAAAAATGTGAATATTAAAGATGTTAACATAATATTTTGCAAAGCAGACACATATTTGTTCAAATATATGCAATCCAAGTAATATCAGCTGTCTCATAACATTAAATGGGCAATTTCTTTTTAAAGAAAAGAATTAAAAGAATTCAGCATCTCGCTAGCAATTACAGCGAGTGTGATTTTAGTTTCCTAAAACTTGGGTCCTTACCACTAATACATTATGTCACACAGTACCTGCAATTGTAACACTGCCTACTGTTGCAAGGTAGTCATTCTGATAGGAATGTCTAGTACAGCAGTACACTGTTACTTTGGGAAAGCACAGATTATACAGTATTTTTATATCATTCTGCTAACGTTAGCAATTTTACTACCACTACACTATATTCCACACTTACTACAAGATGTCATGGTTTTTAAAATGTCAAATGAGTATGGGTTGTATCTGTAGTTTGAATTTCTTTTCAGATAAAAATTGTGTCAGTATACGTTTTTTTCTAATTTTCTAACAGACACTAATGCATTGTAATGCAGATTAAGAAATCAAGATAAATTACAGTAATTGGTGATGCAGTCCTCTGGCTCTAATTGGCGTACAGTACAGTGCGTTGATGTGAATTGGAAAGATAACTAGGCCTATACTTTACAGGTCAAAAAGCTTTTCTATTCCATTTGTGTGTGCATTGAACATATCTTTAGTCTAACCATGTACAAAGGAATAGTACAAAATGTGTGCTCATCATCACAGCTCCGATATTCTCTTTGAACATCCACATTGATTGCTGTGACCGATTAAACTCCATTCTATTATTTGAAAAGGGAATTCAACTATGGCATGCTCAAAGGAGGTGAACTTACAATGCAAAAAAAAAGAAGAAAAAGCTTCTTGCAATGTTTCTTAAGTTCAAAGCTTTTCCATCTAAAAGGGCATTTTTAATTCCATGTCTACATGTTCAACCAGGAAGGTGGGCCGGATTATCTCTAGCATCTGAGGCGAAGAATTCATATCTTTAAATCATGAACTCTGTCTCTTTTGCAATTGTAAAAGAAGCCCCTGAGTAATGCATGATATTGAACTTTAAATCAAAAAAAGGTAAAAGTTTAAGAAGAGAGTGTCAATCTGCCTGGTCTGTTGAGAGAATGCAAGGCAGGTTGTATAGGATGCAATGCGTCTGCCATTGGTGTGGAATAGCGGGCTGAGCTGCTCGCAGCTCCCTCTCGTGTGAGGTCTTTATCATTAATTGGAGAGTAATTACACTGCCTCGTCAGCGGTGTGCTTTGAAAACACCTGAGAGCGAGAGTATGCACCTCCCTCAGCGACACAGTGGGAGCCGCCACAGCCCCTTTCTGCCTCCACCTCTTCTCCAGCAATGGAGCCCCACGGTGCCCGCTGGCCCTGGTGGGTTGGAGAGCCATCACATCCTCTGTTCTGCTTATTTTGCAATAAAATTGGATGTTTTTCCCCTCCTCCTGCAGAAATTCAACCAAGACACTCCTGAGAATTGTGGCATTTCCATGTATTGACATTTGGCTGGTGGTTCATATACATTTGTTATGCTATGCTCTGGACTTCAAAGAGAATGAAGTAGGGCCTATTATGCCAATTGGGTCCTGTTCTGTTAAATGCAATCAAGGCCTCATATATTAATCCTTTACTAAATACTTACTGGCTTCAGAAATGCTTTTTGCACATTTACACCAACTGAGATGCAACATCCTCTTTTTCCCTTGCACAACTCATAGATTTGTTTTACCAAAAATCTTTTTAGCTAAAATGTTCAATAATTACCTGGAATTATAATTACAATCCCTGGTGGATAGAACTCGTTAGTAGTTTGATTTGCTTTCTATTGTAGTCCATTACTCTAGGCAATGCTTAGGGTTGAAAGGGCAAGCCTATTGAGACTATGTTGTTCAATGCAAAGTACAGTATTCACAATTGTCCTTGGCAAAGTGAGAGAGGGCCAGAATACATTTGATATCTCAGGATTCATTGCATAAAAATATTGTCATAAACATCTGACCAGATATGGAAGCACAGCTGGTTCTTCTGCATAGGCACCTTTGGGATCCAGACTGTTTTACTAATGCAAAACAGAGGACTCTTATACAAAAGGTTCTTTGATTCTAAAATTGTATGTTATGCTCTTTTATCATCTCAATATCAACATATACATTTTTCTTATAAGTGAGAAACAGAGTGGTGAATTGTTAAATTTTTGAAGAGTCTAGAGTCACTGAATATATAAATTCCCAGCTTGCCTCTACACTACAGTATAAAAAGAATTTCTAGGTGTTCTTATAACAATATTATTTCCCTAATATTTTAGTAGCCTACATGGCTATTGTATAGGCTAAGGTAGAAATATAAATGTAAATATTGTCTAAATGTAAATTATAAGTTATAAACAGAATGCATTAGTCCATAAAACATTAGTCCGTATATACCGTATAAGAGATGTGCTTTATTACATGAGACTCATTTCCCTTAAACTGAAGGCTTTTACAATACCTACAGTATACAGTATTGGGCTCTTTGTACTTAAAATGAAATGCTTTTTAAATTAACCAAATGCCTCTGGGCCTCCTCTTTAATCTAACAGAATCATACACATGGTTCTGTGAAGAAGAAAACAAATGAATTAACTGAAAAGTAAATTGGAGCCAATAATAAAATTGTGTGGGGAGTACACCAATAATTACAAAGGCATGTTTTGTCTGTGAGCCTTAACAGTAAGAACAAAGAGCAAGTTCACATATAGTACAGACAAACATGATAAATTATAAGTCTTATCAATCAAGAGGGTTTGATTTTCTTTAAAAAGCCTAAATAAAATCACAGAGGACTGATGTCATCAGAGGATGCACCTATTAATTTAGCTAATTTGATCTTTAAGCTCAAAGAACAAGGTAAACTATTAGGGTGCACTGTATTTTTGAATGCCAATTAATTGACCAAAGTGTGTTTCTAAATGCAAAATGTTGAGTAGATATTTGTAGTATTGTTAATACAGGCTGTGATCATAGCCTTGCTACTGTGTAATTAGAATGTGCATGTTGCACTCCTTATTCCAACATGATTAATCACTGGTTATCTGTTAACTTGAAAGGACATTTTAGATCCTGACTAAACTTTGATGAAATCCAGACTTGCAAACAGGAGATTTGGGTCAGCTAATACGAACAGACTGTCCCACTTTGCGAGTCCAATTGGGAGAGAGATTTGCATGTATGCAAATAACGTTGGAGTTAATTGCATGACTTTGCATTCATTAAGTACGGTCATGTCACTGGTGTCGTTCCTTGTGACTTTACCAGATAAGGGAAGGAGCAAGTCAATAGTGAAAAGCAATGGGTTGAATTATATATTACATTATGTATATACATACATACTGTATATACTGTATACACACACACACACGCACACACACACACACACACAGTAGGCCTATATCTCAATATCTCAGCTATAGCTTTCTCACAAACTAAAGCAGATTTGCAAATTAAATCTAATTTACCCTTACGTGACTCAAGGTAAGTGATAAATAATAGTTGGGTGTTAATGAATGATACATGATAATGAATGATGGAACTCAGATTTTCATTAAATCATATTCAGATTGATCAAACTACATGTAAATGTATTTCTCTGTTTTTCATTCACATGATAGCCATCACATCTAATTGTATTGTGTATTAGGTTAACCCCACTAGATGTAATCATGTTAGCCAACATTTATTTGTAAATTAAATAGCTATAAAAACAACATACTTGTATGAAAGCTAATGAGGCCATGCTAAGGTGCACCAACTATGAACATATTACACTAATGTGTCCTTGTTTGTACTATTTATTTAGACATAATATTTCAGATGTATTTTCAGTTGATAAGATATAATCAATTACTGTTGGACTATTTCTGGTCTGTAACGATGACAATAATAATTTGACTGTAAATCCTCTTGCAACCTGCCATGGTGGCAGCCATGAACAAACCACAATTTATCCTTTTAATTCCTGTGACTGAATACTGCTCACTAACGATGCCGAACACATGTTAATTTAATGTAACAAAAATGTTAATTTTCTTTTGCTGGCCTTTTCAAATATTTATGGGATAGACTTGAATGTGAAGAGGCATCATAAGGTATGCAAATGCATCTGCCTTGTCAACAACAAGCTGGACTGTCATGCAGTAGGCTACTTGATATGCTCTTCATCGTGTATGCTTTTGGCAAGATGTTCTGCCATGTGAAACAATAGTTATCAACAACATATTTCGCAAGGCGGGTTTCTTTATCCCATCATGCCATGCATTCTTTTCCCTGTGTTCCATGCAAATATTGTCTTAGAAAGCAGAATATGTGTGTGTCAATACATTTCATTGTGAATGACATACTTTTTTGTACCAATTTTGTAACATCTATACATCTATACATTTGTAGTACAAAATTATATTTTTTTATTAAATATGAGCTTTAATTAAGAGGTTACACACCTTCCCAATATTTTTCTGTTGGCAACTTCTGCTTTTAATGGTTTACATGTGTGTGCCTTGCTGAATGAAAGAGTGCCTACATGAATCCACTATACGTTTGTTTACTGTATGTAGGTTTATTTTTATTATGTCAAATGTAACTTTTATTAGCTCACTATTAGTACATATGTAAACTATGTGCATCAGCGAGGAATAAGTAGGCATAGATGGACTTTAAACGTTTTACTTTGAATATTGAAAAAGAAAGAACAGGTGTATATGAAGTAAGCCTAAAATAAATCAACATTTCCCAAACCGCCATATATTTATACACGCCTTACACATAGTGTCCAAAAGGTGGCGTATGCGACACATGAAATACTTAAGTACTGCAGCAGGGCATTCTACTGCGCAGGTAAAGGACAGCCTTGCTCTAGCAATAGGTTCCCAAATAGCATATGGAAAATATAATATATCGTCATTGACAAATCTGTGGATCATAAATAAAACGCGTTTTGTAGAGTGACTATGTCTAAAAAAAATGAACGCCTAAAGGAGAACCTAAATTAAGTTCCAAAATCTTCGGTTCTCAGGTGGAGATTAAGTTCTAATTGTCTTCATGGACCGAGGAACTCCTGTTAATTAAGGTAGACAACATTCCTTTCTTTAGATTTCGATAATCATTTTTTTATTTTTTTTATTTCATGCATTTGTAGTGTCTTTTTCTTTCAAGAGTTGTGCTAATGAATATTCCAATGTCTAGCTACTTTGGTTTTGGCGGCTATGCCAAGCAGATGCGATGTTGTTGATGTGGATGAGTTGTACAGACAAAAATCTCTCTCACTCTCTCTCTCTGTCACACACACACACACACACACATACACAAACTTCATTTTAATTCTCTAGCGCACTCCCTATATCTCCTCCCCTCTTTTTTAAGACCTATGTTGCTGTACAGTTAACAAAGTGCATTTTTTGCTGTCTCCTCTGTGTTTGTAAGTAACCTTCTAAATGATTTGATAGCCTAACATAAATACACAATGGAATGATAATCTACATGCATACGATAACTGATGAAATGTTGTTATTGCTGTGCATATGTAGTTAAGGCTATAGCCTTTAAAATATGGTCGATGTAATTTAAACTTTTTAAAAGTAAGACTATTGCCTATATGTTTTACGATATAGAAACAATTGATAGCTGATTGATTTGTGGTATGTTAGCCTGTGTATATGGACCAAACGAAAGGGATGATTTAAAACATATGTCCGGGTAGCCTTAGTGGAGACAGGAGACACTGAGCTTCTGTTAGGCAATGTGAATTGAACGCAACCTGTGGGCTACCTGCGTCAACTGCTTGATGGTGTCTTTTATTTCAAATGGTAAAACACATCATTCACATACACCATATTAAAAAAAAGATCGACAGGCCTATAGGTTTTATATCTTCATCTGTCTCTTTACAATTATGCAACAACGCATATATTATTAAAGACATTTACGTGAATCCAAGATTTTTGTTTCTAGTAAAGTTTGTAAAATCAATGTCTGTTTTTTCCCCTATTATTATAGAAATTAAAAATAAATCTGATAAGATAAGACTGATGCTGCTTTAAAAAAACATTCAAAAGAATATATGTAATCCATTGTCTATATTGTCCAAGTAGATATAATTAATTATATTATTTTGGGGATATATGGTTTTAATAGCTATTGCAAGGTTTTATATGACAACTTCTATCCAGCGTTGGTGTTTATTTCCAGATGTTGCAGCTGTGTTTGAGCCTGCATCCATTCAAGTGTTTTTATGTTAAATAATTGAAACTGTGAATCATTTTAGTCAATGTATTTTTCTTGACGGCCATTGTATAAAGATAACATGGCTTTTTCGCATTACAAGTTATTAGCCTATATTCATGTAATAAATAAATACTGATACGCAGGATCTGATTCGAGAAAATTTGAGAAAGCTTTTAGTGAGATTTAGACTGTACCTCTAATTCATTTGAAGATAATAATATTTTGTTTTGTAATTTAGGATGTAAAGTATAGGCTATACAATAATGACCATGTGGGTCTTATAGGCTATATATTACATATAGCATATGCTAAATATACATTAGCCTATTAACTTTAGACTTGGGCCAGCAGTGTATACAGCTTTAGCCTTATTTCTACAATTTCGTGTCAAAAAAGAAATTATTTGGCAATACGGTTATTCTTCCAGGCTATTTCCAATTTCTTAAAGTTATCGCCAGAGATCTTATGTTTAAATCTTGTAAAAACGAAACTTAAACTAAACGTATACAATATTTTGTGTATAGGCTGTGTGATATTCATCTGTAGCCCATAGGCTACTATTAACTAAATTGTGCATGTAACAAATATCCTCACTCTCCGATTTAATTGCAAACATCTCTCTCTCTCTCTCTCTCTCTCTCTCATTCTCTTTCTTTATCTCTCTCTCTCTCTTTCGCTCTCTCTCACACTCTCTCCCTCTCTTTCAAGCTCTCGCTCTCTCTCGCATCTCTGGTCTGGGAGGGGGAGTCCAGCCTCTTTGCCTTCTTCAGATCAATGCCCTGGCCACTCACTTTCTAATGTTGCACGACGGGAAATGCTTTGAATACTTGCGACATGGCCGCTCGCATTGATTGCCAAGATTGACAGCTCGCAGCTACCACCGTCTTCTCTTGTCTTTGAGAGAGTGAGAGGAGATAAAGAATAGAGAACAACAAAAGACAGTTACAGGGTTGACAGCTAACTTCCCAGAGAGAACGGGATCCATGCACATGGTCCGTATAGGCAGACTTTAGTTCACGCTCAACAGATAGCCTGTAGTGATCATTTTTACAAAGTATACTAGTCTTCACGCACGGGATAGTCTACAGCGCGGACGAGTGTTTCTTTATCCAGAGACTGAGCTCAGCAAGGTAAAACGTGCTTTTTGTAGTTTCTGAACGTGTTTTCTGTTGTCACGCAAACTGCGCTTACTTTATAGGCTACCTTCTGTTTAGCCGTTTCGCAAATGCGAATGTCGGTTCAACATATAAATTACGTTTATACTAAATGCATTTTATGCATTTGGATGTGTATGCTAATCGAGCCATTTATCCCGGGAAGTTAGTTTTTTTGTTGTTTTTTTGTTTTGTTGTTTTTTTACAACGGGAGTGAAGACCGTGATAAGTGCGTCGCTCTCTCGGGAACCATGGTCGCAAGCGGACGGCGCGGCGCGTTTGAAGTGTTCAATCGGATAACGGAGTAAAACTGCACACTAATTAGTGGCCTACTAATAATAACTCCATCAAAAGTTAACCAAACAAACTCATTTTGTTAGGCTATTGGAAATTATACCGTTAGTATTTTTCTAGACACGATCGGACAGCGACCAGAACGTGCTTTAACAAGGTGCGTTTTAATGTCGCCGACCGTTAATTAGGCTATGCCTGAAAATATATAATGTGACGACGTTGACGTTGCTATTAAGATAACCCCGATTCAATTTCTATTCGTGTTCAGATGGCTAATAACTTTATTATGGTGGCAGTTTCACTTCTGTCCACAAAGCGGTACCATTCATTGACAATGACGTGCGTGTGAAGGGTTCCTTCTCCCGGATGTTTCTTGATGTGAGGATGAGTTGTTTCTTTCAAACCTTTGTTTATTTTACCATTTGGTTAGTATAGATCTGTTAAAATGTATGCATATTAAAGATATAGCGAGCGAGAATGCAAAATACTTTAAATATGGGAACTGTTTGTCCCCATTTAGCCTAGGAATTTGCTCTTCCTTAACTTTCTCTGGAGGTCAGGAGACCTGACCTCAAAAGAATGCATGGGCAATAAATTTTATTCACCAACTGAAATGTTTGTCCATAGATATTGCGCACTTGAAGACACGATATGTCTTTAAACATAGTTGTACCTTAATGACCATCAACAACTATGAATAGCAGCTGAATACAAATGTTTTGCTTTGCAATTTTGTAGACTTGTGAACTCAGATAAACAAATTTCCAGTTTATATTTGAATAGCCTACAGGCTACTGTAGGCCTATCTTTATTTTAGTTTCTATTTTGAAATGTGGAAAATCTCGTATATGCACTGGTACCGTTCAGTAAACCTAAAATTTTATTTAACTATTGAAAACAGTGCATGATAATATGTTGAGATGAGAAGAGATTGATTCCACATCGACTGATGTGTTGCGCGAAAGCCCATAATTTTTAGGATGTTTCCCAAACAAACTACAACTACATATTTAGATAAATAAAATAAAATTAAAATTAAAATATAAAAAACGGTTATAGGCCTAACAATAATAATAACGAAATAAAATAAATGAAACCATGTAGCCTATATATAAATATCTATTTGAACCATTCTTTTATAGTTATTTTGAAAGAAAAAGTAATGCAATGTAAGCGTGTTTTCTCTCATAAAAAAGGAACATATTCTAGACAACATACGATTTACAACGTGTCTAATCCAAGCAGAACCGGGAATTTATACAATTCCTAACTGATCGGTGCTGAGTGAAAAACAATCCCCCTATGTGGAGGTAAATTTGATATCGTAATGGTATTTTGTTTTGAACAGTTGCTGTTAGCTGGGATCGCAAGTTCCCTCATAAGGTAAGGTGGCACCGGAGACCAATGGAAGTCTAAATGGCAAATTTATAATTAGACTGCCCATTCAGCACATTGTCCTGATCGCTATACAGAGACACTCGAGACTGGCAGGGCGCTCTATAGTTTGTCTCTGACGGCCAGTGAAATCCAGCATGTCTTTCACCAGAGTATTGAAGAAAATCGGCATCATTCTCGTGATGCCCAGACAGCACTCGACTGTTGAACATTTGTTCAATATTTTGAAGGGGAAAAAATATCCGTATTAGGACATATTTGCTGCAGGCCTATTCAGATCCTATTTGTACAATTAAAATGTTCTTGAAAACCTTAAACTTTTTATTGAAAAAATAAAAATAGTAATATTAATATGTATTATTAATTTTAGCCAATGTGAGACCAAATGGCTAATTAGCCTATACACATCAAACGAACACATTAAAGGTTGAGCCATTGTCTGATCAATTACAACAGAAAGCTACAGCATCGGTTTAATTTTTTTATATGTCATATTTAAAACATGCAGTAGCCTATTTATGTAATTAAAATGTTACTGGTCACTGACCTTACTGTTTTTTTTATTTTTAAGGACTGTCGTGGATCTCGAGGTGACTCCTGCTTTATCAAGACTGAGATATTCAACGTTTTTGCTCTGGATCCGGCATAAGACGAGTCAGTAAGTTCAAATACAGGAGTAAACATACATTCAGTCACTGTGTTCTTACAGGGTAGACTATAATAATAACCTGCTGAATGTATACCGTAAAGCTTGGCCACATTTCCCTCAAAATGTCTCACAAGTTGCACACAGAACATAGACTATCGTTGACCTTGGTTTGTTTTAGCCTTGTTGTTTGAACTCAGAATGGTATGGGACTTTGTAGTCTGTTTTAGCAGGCAATTGTGCAGGATACTGAAAGACCTCTACATCTGATATAGTCTACTTTTAGTCAATTTTTTTACATGCTACAACAGATTACTGTAACTCTACCAACAGTAGGCTATATTGTAATATATTGAAATCATTCCTGGCTAATATACTGTATTAGTGTATGATGATCAGAAAGAAAGATCCATGCAACAGATGCAAATAAGGCTGTGTGAAATATATTTAACAATTTACATGCAGAAAAATAGTTTGTGCTTGAATATGGGCTAGTGTATTTGCATCTTTCAATGGCTTCAGTTTTTCATCAAACATTTTCCCTGTGTGCGTGTGGACATACGTGTGTGTATGTGTGTATTTGTGTGTGGCTGTCTCCTTGCGTGTGTGTGTGCTTGAGCAACCCCTCATACATTTGGATACAGTACATTTAATTATTACAGCTGGGTTGGAATGTAGAAAAGCCCTCTTTGTGACCTGCTAGCGTTCAGATGGCCGTCATGTATATCCACTGCCACTGCTCTTGCCGTGCTGGAGGGTGCGGGCGGAGAAAGAGCAGCGTGACGGAGGGATCTCAGGTACTCTGTCCTTGTATTAGTGGAGGGCATGGAGCGAGAGAGAGAGAGAGAGAGAGAGAGGCGAGTACCAGGCAGATGAGAGCTGACGATAAACAAGATGAGAGGAGGTAAACAACAGCAGGCCCGGTATAAAGGTGGAGGAGCGAGGGAGCAGCAGGGAGATAATAAATGTAGCAGCACATGTTGTGACATCTGTCTTTATAAGTGTTATCTAATTTGCAGCAGGATATTTCAACAATGATCAAAACTGACGGGAATATGTTATAACGGGGATTTAGGTTTCACGTCCGTCACCATCTACAGATGTTTTCTCTCAGCCAAGGACGCCTTGATAAGGAGCCTCTCTGTGCAGTATAATGCACTGTGGCAGAATGCAAGCAGCTTTCCATAGCCAAGACTGATGATTCACAACACACTCCGTCGTACAGTACATCGCACAGCTTACATTGCTAATGCAGCTTTGGGAGAATTTCTAAAAGGGCGTTCTTTATAAAGGGCCTTTGACTGTATGTTTGAGACCGGCACTCTGTTTGTCTATTTGTAATGCAAGAAATGGGTTTGTGGTTATACAGGAAACAATCTGGGATGCCGAAGTAGAAGCTTTTGTCACATCTCAAGGAGGACACCATCTTGAAATATTTATGAAATCAATGACATGAGGGAACTATCATCTGATAGTGGCGATCTTGATTTAGATATGAATCCTGGAAGCACATAACACCAGGAAGATGGTTGTGTACTTTGTGGTGATTTATACATTTTACAGCGCACGTGTGTTCACCTGCAGTGGTGTATTAAGGCTATAGTGAACTTTAAAAATCTTTCACAAAAGGATTGAATGTTTTTGTTATTTTTCTACTGGGTTAGCCTGCTGTCAAGGAATATGCAGGTTGAGGAAATTGGTTATTTTTCTTTAAAAAAGTTTGTGACACCGGCTTGCAATGAACGTTTTAAAATAATTAAAATACAGTTGCTTTTCAATTCCATTAGAATTGTTGTATATTTTTTTCTGCATTTGTAATATGTATACCTTCACTGGAATATACTAATCGCCCACATAACCTAAATGACCCATTTTGATCTGCATCATTCATTCACACATTGAATATGTTTTTCTGAATATAATTGGACATTTTCTTTTAGTCCATAGCATAGTTGTGCATAATTAACCGTGACTTCAAAATGTAACAGTCTTTAGTAAATACTGTAGCCTCTGTAGAATCCTTTTTTTAAGTCACATATTAATATGGAGAATTAATTGGAAGGCCTTGGTAGCAACGTGTTTTGACACAGGTCTGGGGCTGTAATCAGGTGGAGGAATTAGTTGAGCTCATTGTTTTTTATGAATCAAATGAAGATTTGTACAGTGCCTGTGTGAATATACCTCTATTTCCATATCAAAGAGGCACACACTACAACCAGGCAGTAATTAAAATGTGCTGGATTTTGATCTCATTGGTCTTTGCACATGAACACTGACACACAAGCACGCACACGCGCAAATACATACATGCGCACACACCAAAACAGTGCACAGATTGACAGTTATGCAGTAACTGTAGACCTGGACTGAGACATATCAGTTTCACAAAAACAGATTGTTTTCTCTATGGCCCCAATGCGTTTCACATGATTTCTTCCATTAAGTGACTATGTTGCAAAACAGTATAAATATTAAAAGGTCAACATCTTCTTATTGGATTGTCAGACAGTCCTTTGTGATTTCTCTCCTCCTGGAATCGGAGAAGCGCTGAAGATCTGAGATTGTGTCTTGCGAGTGAACAGGGGAAAAGAGATTAGTGTAATGTGGGCCCTTGTGCTCCTCACACACAAAGGCGGTAGAACAACCCTTTCCTTGTGATCCCTCCATTGTGTTTGGATCAGGACTTCCCATGGGCCACTGCCTTGGACTAAGCATAAAAGGACTTGATGAAAATATCAGAGAGAGAGAGAGAGAGAGAGAGAGAGAGAGCGAGAGAGCGAAAGATAACTGGATCAAAGGAAAGGATGCAAGGACATACCGTAGAATACCACTGGGATGGTTTTCCAATGGTAAGCAGTTCCAATAATACTGAGCATGAATGTAACACAGTAGGTGTAATAGGAAGCCAAGTGTGTCAATTTGACACTCTCATAATTAACTATCATTGATTTATGATAGGATTGATCCAACAATACACAAAGGCCACATTCAGCATTCCTTCATATATTGGAGATTAGAGGGCAGCCATTCTCAGAGCTCCTCCACAGGTCCCCATTCACAGCACCGGCCCAACCATTAGACATTAGCCAGTTGGTGGAGGTTGACAGCCGGCCTGGTATCTGCCAGCTTGATCTGACATGAGATGTAAAATATGCTCCACGGCTGTGACTAAGCCAGACAATCTGGATTCTTTGCTTCTCAGTCCAGCCTGAAGGATACTGGGAGCTGTTCTGCTGGCAGATGAATTTCAGTTGATGTGTGTGTGTGTGTGTGTGTGTGTGTGTAGTATGCGGGTGTGGCTTTGTTTACCTGTGCATGAGCACGCGTAATTTTGGCGCTCACTATGCAGGTGAAGCATACCACAGAGCTTGTCATCTTTTCGTCATAAACTGATGTGTCATGAGTTCAGCTGACAATCTAATATAATCAGTCATTTTGATCTGTGATTTACAAGACTGCCAAAGTGATTTGAACTCTGCTGTTATGAGTTTTCTGAATAACATCATAACAAATTGTGGACTTATATAAATGCCTTAAGACATCAATATTTGTTCTATATACAAATGCATGTCTTATTTAGTTCTCATTTAAAAGAAAAAAACATCTCCCACCGCTGAACTCGTGGCTTGCCAGATATGCATTAGCTCAGTGGGAAGGAAACAAGGCCTATCCACTGCTTGCATTATGGAACAGTCACTGTGCCATCTAAAGCAGGCAGGGAAATTATATGGAAAAGAAAGGGTGCATTGTGCCCAACAGTTTTTGTGTGGAAAATGGTAATGAACATTGCCAAAAATAAATCAAAGTGACAAAAGAGGGAGGGTGGGCAAATAGATGGAAAGAGCCTTGTGGCTAGAGCTCTGGTGAAGTTAACGGTTGTCAAAGCATCCCTTTTTGTCCAAAACAGCGTCTTTTGTTTCCTTTCTGAATAATGTTTTTACACTGACTTGGATTTGTTACAGGGCATTCACTCTCGATGTGCATTATACCAAAATGGCTTCAACAGACCCAGTCACATGCTCTCTCTTGGTCTGCTTCCTGTCGCTCTCTTTTTCTCTCCTTCACTTTGACATTGTCTCTCGCTGAGAGAGATTTTGTTAAGTGAGAGTATATTGTTGCTACAGACTAAAGACACTATAAATAATGTTTCAGTGTTAGTATAAGGATACCAAACTCATTCTCCTATTCTCCTTCATATAGTTGTAGAGGAATATCTTATTTCATGTGCCATAAATAGTGAATGTGTAACATCACAAGTGAGACACTGAATAATTAGTATTACAATTATGAAGTTACTCCATAAATTTTACCCCAGATTAGTGAACATTTAACAATACCCAAGTCCAAATGAAAATATTCTCACAGTAAGTTCATCATAAAACGTTACTACTCACTACAATGTTATAGAAGCTATTTGGTCGTCATATTTTCTCTGTGCTAAATGCATGAGCCTATACACATCAAAGAATAAACATTAGGGTGGAAAATGTGAAGTTTCAACATGTACGTGTTTATGAATCTAATGCATATGGCTGCGGAAACTTGACCCCAACCCCACAATTGTCCACTTTAAAATGTGTTTATTTTCTGACCAAAGCATCTGATTGGCTGTACTACACTGCTCTAAGCAGATACTGATATAGTAATGACAGCGTTTTAGAGGAAAGCCAAAGGCAGTATCAGGGGGAAAAAAAAAAAAAAGTTTTCGATAAACATTTTTGAATGGAACTGAAAAAGAGAGCTGCAGAAATGACAGAGAAAGCTTGTGGTTTGGCCCTGTACTGAATTTCCCATGAGCCTCTTTGACAATTTTAGAGGATAGCCACTCTGGCACACGCCAACCGCCCACAACACACTCACTCACTCACACACACACAGACACACATATTCTCCTGCAGTCCTGTTTTTTGCCAAGTTGTACATGAGCTAAAACTCCCCAGATCTTGGCGTCATCGAGAGGATGATGGATGATTGACAGGTGGTCAACACATCAGCTCCCTGTCCACCCTAAGGTGTGGCTGGGGCGAACACCTGCATGGCTTCATCTAGGAACATCTTTTTCACGTGTAATTGAGAAGCATACTGTACAGTACACCTGCGGTCTTGCCAAGGCACCCCCCAGTACACTGTGTGCCCTGTGTGCTGGATAGGCTTATGGACTGTCATACGCAGCAGGCCTACACCATGCTGGCGGTTTGTGTTGGCAAGGAGAAAGGCTTTATATCCATGGTTAGGGGTGTGGCTGAGGTACAATATTCCTCCTCATCTTAAGCAAGGCTAAATTTATTGGTTACCATCTGCAGGGTGGAGAAGCATGGTCTGTGGCCAGCCCAGAGAAAGGCTTCTAATTAAACAGTCATCATTATCAACTTGTGGTCAGCGATCATCATCTCCAACACTGGCTCTCCAAGATGAACATGGAATTATTGAGGCTTTCCTTGAAGCACATGTTGGACTGAATTAGAATGGAAGAAATAGGAGGAGAAAAGTGCTAGAGAGAATGCTTTTTCCTTGGCAAATCACAACAGGCAGCGCAAGGCCCTTTTGCCATATTCACTCAGGTTTAAACAATTACCCGACATCAGAGAGACCAGTATGAGCTCCGGTTCTGGAATAGTCATCAGCGCATGCAAAGGGGAGCTTTTCGATCATTTCAATTAGTGTAAAAGGGTGTGCCTTCAGTCTACGTATCACTAGAGGAGCCTTCTTTTGAGGCCGACAGCTCTCTTAATGTTATTTCATGGCTTGATGTGTGAGTGACATAAAGGCGCTCGAAGAGGATGGCAAAATGGTTTATTAGGATTAATAAAAGGCCTGTGATTAAAGAGGAAGTGACTGTGATTAGGAGAGTCGTGGATGATGTGGTTAAATGGATGAATATTCAGTGCGGAGACGAGTACCAGTGTCTGCACTCATCTTGAGTGATGCCTACGCAGGCATATGTGTGCACGTGTGTGTGTGTGTGTGTGTGTGTTAGCCGGTTTTTAACTTAACCCACTGAGCAGAACATTAAAAAAAGGTATCAGTAGCAAATATTGTCACAGCCAACAGTTTTTTCTTTCATATACTGCAGCTTGCATCATGTCATAATCATGTTGATGTCCCAGATTGATTCTTGCTTTTCTTAGTTATCAGTGCGGCATGCAGGAGTAATGCACCACACCTTTACAACCAATTGAACACAAAAACCATGAGGACTGTGGAGCAAAGCCGGGTCAGCTTCAAGAAGCCTAGAGCACTTGCAAAGAATCACACATTCTTGTGAACTTCAAAGAATGCACAGTTTAAGCAAAGAGATAAATGGTCTCATTATTGTTAGCATCCATCAATGGAGAGATTAGTTTTGGATTATAATTTTTTTTAATTCTTTTTTGGCAAAACACTTTCAGCCATGTGATAGCCACTGCCATTTAGAAATCAGTTATGGAGTGTTCTGAGGAGAAGATAGGCAGCAGGGCCTCGCGATTTAACAATTTCACATCTGACTTCCTCCTTAAAATGACAGTGCCTTACCTGCCTATTAGGTGCTTTGATTTCTCCCTTGCATGCCTCTGCGCTCTGAGAGGTATTCATAATAAGCTTAAACCTTTCTGGCTTCATTGCTGAAGGCTGCTTATCTCTTGGCTATTCAAGAAAAAGAAGGGTAATATTTTTTCCAATTTCAACATTTTACTGTTAGACCGTAGCCTTTCTTCAGACCACCTATAGCTGATTGTTGTTGAGAACAGACAGACAGACAGACACACACACTCTTCACTTACACGTAGATGCACGCGCGTGCACACACACACACACACACACACACACAGCTAGAGAGATAATTGTTGTATGGAACCCTTGTGTTTCCATGCTTTAAGTTATTATTAATTCAAAATTAATTTGAAATGTCAGGTTGCTGTAAAACATTATTAGCTAATGCAATACAGAGAGAATGTTCTTACTCTCCTCTGTTACATTTTATGGAGGTTATGCTGTACGGTAACTCAATAGTCTTGTGATTCTACATTTTATTTGTTAAAACGCATTGATCACCAGTCTGCAGGCCTTTAAACTGGCTTCTTGACTTTAATAGAATAATAAATCGAACTTAGTCGTTTTTAGTGTTTTCCTTGCATTACAGCGAACATAACTTCCAAAATATCTTTGTTATATTGATGTCCTACCAATGCATTACTCAGAGCATGCATGCTGCTTAAAATTTAGGTTTATATGTAATGGAAGATATGTTTGTAAAACAAGCTGCCTTACCACTGCTGGAAATTGGAATAGGAGCTTCGACCCAGGAACCAAAACAGAAGTTTGTTGATATACTTTTGCGGTTGCGTTAGCTCTGCCCCAGTGATGTGTGAAGCCTATGCAAATTAGAAAGCATGGTGATCTATTATTTTATTTAAAAGTAGGTGGCGAGGGGCCATCTACAGCTGGAATGTTTTGTTAACGACATTGTCAGTGTATGCATCATTCTATTCAGTTATGCAAAACATGTTTTGCATTCACCTATAGATGGAGATACTGTAACTGCCTTCAGACCTAACGCTTCTTGACCATATTACAGGCAGAAGGCCCGTTATCTACAGTACTGTAGCTGCTAATACATCACTCACCACTGCCTCTGTGGGAATGTTGCAATAAACCAATCAGAGATGCCTGGTATAACCAGACCTAAAATTCACTTAATGAATAAGGTCTGGCAAGGCAACTTTGTGAAGTCAGTCGTACCAGTCGTTTCCTCCTACTTGGCGTGGACCTCTGATTGATTTTGGTACTATAACATATATAATCACTGTTGCTACAACTGTTTTGATGGCCTCATCTAGCTCTACCAACATGCTTGACTTCATCTCACTAACCCACCCTGATTGGACTGCCAGCAGGGTGGCTGTAAAAACGCTAATGTGTTGAATGTCTTAAGAAAACTAACCTGTCATGCATTCTACCACATGTTACTGCCAGAGACACTCCAAGATTATCTTCTTTTGCTTCTGCCTTTTGTTTGGCTAAAGAACATCCCCAACCCATTCTGTAAAGGCTTTCACACAGCCGCCTAAATAACATTAGTGCTTTCAGGCTGAATACCAGTGTGGCATTTTGCTGAAGTTCCTCCAGACTAAACTGAAGATTTTCATGACAAAATCATTTTTTTGTTCATAGATAACTGCAATACATCAAAGTACGCCTTGCCACCATGTAGTGGACTCACATGAGGCTGCAGCCAGACTTAGCAGTACCGGTACAGTAGCTTGTTCCTGTGCTTCACCATGAGCTTCACCTATGCCATGCTGTAATGGCCTCCCAAGGCACGATGGGAACATTTGAACTGTTTCACAATGTTTTTCTGCCCCCCCCTCGTTTTACACTAAATATAAAATGTGCCCAGCAACATGGGATAGAGAGTAGAGGTTATGATGTCAGTTGTTATTGCTGGATATGTGTACTAGGAAATTTTGGATTATTTTCCAAAAATCTGCAGCGCAGACTTCATTATGTCACAAAGGCCACATTGTAACAGGTTTTACAGTGGAGTGTGTCTCCATGCCTTGTTCTTGACCACCGTCTGTGCTCAGTCCAGATGGCAGTCCTACTTCATGACCATTTCCTCTCCTTGTGCTAGAATCAATGCACAATGGGCCTAGGAGACCTGACATCAGCAGCCTCTCAAAGTGGGGGTCAGACTGAGGACCCACTGAGGGGCCACGTAATGCTTTTTTGGAGGTGCCGTGAGATCACTTCAAGATGGATTATGTTTAACAATATGATAATATGTTGTTTATATACACTATATATAATGCTATTTCGCTGTTTGGGGTCAAAACTTTTACAATGGCAGCAATGGCTGCTTTTATATAAAGTGGAATACAATGTAAATGAAATAAAGATTTTATTTTAAGTAATAGGCCTATGTAGCAGTTTACTCATTCTATATATTAGTACGTACAAAGTTGCTGTGGTCTTCTTGAGAACATAACATTATTAGTGTAGGATTCTTTTGGAATTATGGTTGTATCCAAACATTTAAGTTTGAAGTCAGATGCACAGTACTGTATACATACAATGTACCCTCTCATATGATAACTGATTAACTCTCTCTTCTGTTGGGTGGTCTGTCTCTCAGAGAGGCTGTGCATTGTGGCATGGGATGTATTGTCCAATGGAGAACCACACATCTCCTGTTTTTACATTAATTAAATTTGCCACTAATATGTGCTGGCGGGAGCCGCTTACCTTGTTTATGTATTGCCCGACTGTAGCGGTTATTTGACCTTCACATTTCAAAGGTTCTTTTTTCAATCCAGCAAAAAACTGTTAAACTCAATTAGAGCGGTGATCAGTACCTCAAACACTACATTTGTTTCCCCTGGGGTGACAGGCCCACTAGAACCCTGCTCTCCACACACACAAATATGCACGCATGCACACACACATGCACGCACATACACACGCACATGCACACACACACCCTTGTCTCCCAGTCCCCCAGGAAAAGGAGGGGGTGAAATCAGAGTAGAGAAAGATGTGGGTGGGGGTGGGTGTAAAAGGAGAATGAGGGGGAGGGTTGGGTGGGCTTGCCCTATAGTTCCTGCCATGTCACTGAAGATTTGTGTCTTCCCTTTAAATCATTTCCCTCTTTAGAAGATTAAGAAGGCAGAAATATTCACAAACCGATCATTTTCGTCCCCCCTAAACAGACTCATTTGCATTTGCAAACGTTGATATTAATTGTACCTCTCCGGGAACCATCACCTTATCGTGGTGGAGAGGTTTGTGTGTCCCTATGATCCTGAGAGCTGTGTTGTCTG
>JAODTR010000018.1:2310655-2333584 GCA_025399935.1 Amblyopsis rosae
TGCTGCCCCTGCGACCCGACTCCGGATAAGCGGGAGAAGATGGATGGATGGATGGATGGATGGATGGATGGATGGATATTAATTGTGGGTTTCTAGAATGACATTATCATTGCAACTGTGAATAAAACCAAGAAAGTAGAGGTTATGATGTGAAATGTGAAATGGCTACAGGGGCCATGGGCTACAGCATGCACCAATCACTCTTTGGTTCACACTGTGACCTCATACGCTGCAGTAACAGACTTGGTCTTTTGTTTATATGACCTTTGATTCTTTATAAAGATATCGGTTCTTTTCCCCCCAAACATATGGAGGACTGCATTTGTTTATCTTGAGTCAAGCCACTTGGTTTGGTTATCCCGCCTGACTTCACACAGACATAATCCAAATACTGTATGCTGTTCAAGCTCAAGAAGTATCGTACTTTCCTAAACGTACTACATTTAGTAAAGTAGGTGAAAACCACACATATAGTAAGGTGCTGTTTAGGCTCACTGGACAGGGCAACAAAATTCAGGTTCGTGTGTTTTGGGTGATTGCAGTTTAGTTGGAGCTTGTAAATTCTATATAACCTATAACTCTGTTTTAAAATAATCTATATTGTAGATATTTTGATTGGTTTTGATTGGCCTTTCAGGTATCAAAGGTAGTCTGTCACACACTTTAAGTTCATATTGGTAAAAACAGTTTGACAGAAAAGGGCCACAATCTAATAGTGCACCCTGCTTCTTTTCAAACAAGAACACTGAATCATTTGCAGACACCAGTGTCTTGTTGTAACCTGATCATTTATGGATCAGTACTTGCTTTTCTGGCTTAATTCACCATGTGATTGATTTTCAGTGCAATACTGTTGGAAAACACCCACTAAATTGTGCCTGAAATAGGGATTCATTTGAATACAGATGCTTAGTCCTTGTCAGTGCAAACCACTTGGAGTCAGAAGACAATTGCAGGCTTATTATGTTGCTTCAGACAGAAGTTGTAACTCCTTTGTACACACATAGCAGTGATATTTGCATTTAAATGCTTATCGTATTAATCTATACAGCATAAATACTGATTGGAAATGCTGATTTTGTTTGTTCTTTGGAATAAGAAAATACATATTGCCATGGAAATTAACGTTTTTTTTCCAAACAGTGGTGGCAAAATCAATACGTTGGAAATGGCGAGGTTTGCCGTGCTGGTATTATTCCACATTTCTATGAAATTCTTGCTCATTTCATTTTGACTATGCATGAACATTACACTCGCTACTGTATTTTACGCTAGTGAAAAAGTCAGTGTTCTTCTTCAGTGCCTTTGTTGTTATGGCATGTTTTATTGCATTTACCATGCCACTAAACATTCTCCCTCATTAATCTGTGCATTATACTGTATTTGGTACATACTGTCAATCTTGACTATTAGTTGTCACTCCCTGTTTTGTATGTTGTGTGTCCGTAGGCATACATGCGTATCCTCAGTGTGTGTGTGTGTGCATGCGTGTGCGTGTACATGTGTGCCCCGTGCCCATGCAGAGTGATGCCCCCGCTGATTCCTTCTTCCAGCTCTTTGTGCTGCAGCACTCACTCCTCAGGAGACTGGCAGGCTTCTCTAGTGTGGCCACACAATGGCCCTGCCTCCTTTGAGGTGTTAAAAACGTCCATGTATGCATCTCCCTGGACACACACACAAAAAAAAACAACAAAACAGGAAAAAAAGCACCAAGCCCATTTGAGTCCAGTGGCGACACAGGCAGACATTGCGGCCAAGCTTTTCCACCACTCATTTCACAGATTCTAAAACCAGTATGTGGCAAACAGGATTTGAGGGGCTAAAGTGCCCCGCGAGAGCCAGGCGATAAGAGTGGGAAACGGCGTCACTCAGTAAACTAGAAGATGGGTCCCAGAAAATAAACACATTACCTGAGAGAGAGAGAGAGAGAGAGAGAGAGAAGCTTGTTTTCACAAGAACCCCCTCCCCCATCCCCTTTGACTTACGCACACTCACACATACAGTACCGTATACACACATCTCAGTATGAATGGGAAGGGAAAGAAAGAAGAAATAAATGCGCACATCATACAATGTTGACAATGAGGGCCTCATCAGCGGGGGGAAAACAAACACATTGCTATCCTACAGTACGTTCTGTGCCTTTACTCCCTTGTTGGATGAATAATATGCGGGAGAGAATCAAAGAGAATTGATAGGCTGCCGGGGAGTGCTGTCCACCACGGAGGAAAACATTCTATTTGCTGCTTGTTTCCCCCCCGACACACACACACACCACCCCCGCCTCTGTCCAGATGCGCAGTAAATGGACTTTTATTCTTGTTATTTGATGCAGAGGAAATGACACCTAATGCATTTGCCGGGGCAGCGTGAAAGGCTTGTTCAGCCACGGAACCGTAACACACGCTCTCCCTCTGCCTCTCGTAGCAAGCAGCAAAACGGCGGATGGTCAATTGTACATGGTTGTTTTTTCTCTGTGTTTGACACTATGGCGTTTAGGAAATAGTGAACCTATCACTCTTGTATTTGGACCCTTTTAAATAAAGCTATTTTGAGTGTCAGACACTCACCCACTCATACATGACACATTAGTTGTAGACAGCCTGTATGGTAAATGTCTACATAGTTTGCCACCGCTTCACGCTGAACACCGGCTGAGAGCTGTCTGGGAGATGAATAGATTTTGGAGAGGGGGAAGACCAGGTTAAAAGAGGCCGTGACAGTGTTCCGGAGCATAGGGCAAGCTGTTTGCATGTGATTGGCCGGTCTTCAACACGGTGTAACTGAATTATATGGTGAATTTTGAGTAGAACCAAAGCTTGTCTTGTCTGACAGACCAGTTGAAGCTACATGCGTTTGTGCATGCCGGTGCAGAGTTCAGCATAGCAGTCAGAATGCTGCACTCTGGATTAGGCAGGTTACCGTACCTTCCATAACATTTAAGTGTCTACAGTCAGGCCCAACCTGGAACCCTGCCCCCAAAGCCCAGGGGTGACCCAACCTCATTTCATATTACACACTTGATGGTGTTGGGAGAAGATTGACTGCCTCAAATTGGTATTTTGAATCAGACAATCACTTGTGTTGCAATGCTATATTACACATTTCCCTGCCAGAATATTTTCCGCAGTTCCACCCTCAAACCCTTCATAACACATGAACGCACACACACACACACACACACACACACGCACACACACACACACACCCAACAACCCCTCCCCGTTTATACCAATTTCCCTGGCACCGCTGTTATAGACCCACCACATTGCATCCTAAACTTGGGTCCCCAGACCTGGTTGTGGGGCTCTGCTACGGCAGAGATAACCGGCCAACAGGCCAGGTAGGCTCCTGTGTGCTGATGGCGTAGATTACCGCCATTGTCAAAATAACTAGCTCGGCAAAATTCCTACTTTAGCGTGTTTAGACGCGGGGGAGCGAGTGTGGATTTGGAAACGAAGCAGGGAGCGGATTTCTTTTAACATGTTGCAGATCTGGATGAAGTCCAAAAAATAAGTTGAAGTGCAGGTTTTCGCTTGCCTCATGCCTATTAATGCATATGCACAAATGCACATGTGGGCAAACACATATGTGCACGGCACACACACACTTTATTGGAAGTAAAACATGTCCCATGGGCCATCGAAAGTCATTACATGTGGTTCTTGCTAAGCAGAATCTGGACCTTGCCGATAGTGTGTGTGTGTGTGTGTGTGTGTGTCCGTGTGTGTGTATGATGCTGTGTGCACTGCTGAGTTGAGTTGCGATGGCCTGTTTGCTCTACATCGTCATATGATCTCAGAAGAAACAACCCTCCCTTATGTTCAGGATAAGCGAATCAAGCGTACGCCTTACTGTCTATGAACGGGAATTTGAAGGTTCATTTGATATTAGAGTGTTGCTGTGTGCTTTTGTGTGTGTGTGAGCATGCGTATGCGCGTTTGTGTCACTTTTGGGAGTTGGCCATCACTGTCCAGAGCCAGAGGAAAGGCCTCTCGTAGAGAGAAATGCCACAGGTGGCTGTGAACTCTGGTGCTTCATGTCAGCTCTGTTACTCTTAGAGGTTTGTGCTTTACTGCTCAAACCTTTATGCTGTTTATTGCTCAATTTCCCGGCTAAGCAATTAGTGCTCAGTAGGTTTCCAAGACACAGTGGTGATGGCAGAATGTTCTTTGTAACTTCTTCTGGCTGGTCACCATAGCTGGTCAGCTGTGGTCTGGCCACCATCTACTGTACTTGGCTAAAGTATGACGCTCGGTGGTTTACACAGCTGCTGGCTGTGTCTACATAGAAACATATTGTAGCAGCACTCATTTCGCTTTAACCTCTCTCTCTCTCTTGATTGACTGACGCAGATACTTACAGCACACCAGAGGGAATAAAGAGCTTGTTATGTAATAATACCATTTAGATTTTTCTCATTATTTACAATTATAAATTATTAAGACAAATAATTAGCTTAAATACATTTTCGCCTTGTTATTTACCTCATTGTTTTCAATTAGCATCACATTAGGAATTCAAAAGCCGGTTCATTTCTACCCCCTGTAATTATAAGAGCGCCTATTTATCAAAGGCACAACAGGAATTAGGCCTATAATTCATATGTTTAACAATAAAAGACTGGCTTGCTAAATTGCCACCCGTGTTAAAATGCGTGTTATTCAGCAGGGCATAATTGTTGAGCGACAGCATAGCTACCAGCACTAGTTCATCTAAATATGACTGTCTGTCTTCCTTTGTGTGTATCAGAGTGAGAGCGAGAGATACAGAGCGTGTTTGTATAAAAGCGTGTGTGTGTGTGCTGTACATAAGGGTGAGCTTTAGAAGCAGGGCCACAGTACAGAAAGGTGAGATGCGTATGTGTTTGCGTACTTTGAGGAGGCAGCAGACATTAAACTCAGAGGTGCTATTCACCTAACAGCTTCCCATTTAGCTGAGGTCAGTCCCTGGGTCGTCTCTACCCTATTGTCAGGCCCAGCCTCAAGGCTAGCACATCCAGATCCTTCTGAAAACATTGCTTTTATTCGGCTGATTCTATTAACCCTGCCTCCTCCCACGCCGCCACAGCTACGCTGTGCTCCGTGACAACAATGAAATATGATTTGGTACATGTTGCCTGGTCGTGTTGGTGGTGGCTTATTGGCCCCGATCGCGGTGAGCCGAGGTTCAGCAGTGCAAATTAGTGACAGATCAATTAAGCGTGACCTTAAAAACCTCTGTCCTTGTTTAATTGGCAGTTCTGAGCCGGGCTAATTGTGTAAATCATTCTTGGTGCGGGTGTAGGGGGGACATAATGCTATTGAGTTTTAAGTATTTTCTTCCCCACTGATTTCAAAATTTGTTTTTTTTTGGTAAAAGATATATATTTTTTCTATTTGCATTCCTTCTTGATTTTGCATCCCTTTGTTTTTGAATAGGGGATATATATTGCCTCCTATTAATGTGAACCCATGTTGGAGTTAAGTCTTCTAAGAACACTTGTGCAAGTTGTGCAACTCTGAGAGACATGTTGTTGCTAGCCAAGCATGCCGCTGAATAAATCATTAGCAGGCAGTGCTAGAAGGATAAAGAGCTAGATTTAATAAAACAGACACTTTATTTTAAAGCTGTTCATGGGTGGAATCCACAGAATTGGGGACAGATTAATGAGGCAGCACAGAAGTGGATTTTAAACATTTCAGACACGTCTGGAATTGGTTTACCCAACAGTAAGCGCTGGAAGACACTAAGGAAGCTGTTTCAGCGCTACAATAGAGACTCTGACCCTTTGTCAACATTCACTGTGCTTTTCTCTTGTCCTTTTAATGTTTGTGCTCATGTCAGTAAATAGCGTTATCTGACCAACCCTGCACATTGTAGTTGTATTCTACACTCAGCTGTAGCTCTAATCATATATACTGTATTATTCTTCACAATGATAGTGCTGGCATTTATAAGGAATGGAATTAAATGTAATCTTTTGTCTCCATTTTCTTTTATTGCATTTCAGGTCAATTTCATGAGTTCAAAAATCAACTAACCAGTGATCGCTGGGAGCTGTGGATTGAGTCTTTCGGTTTTTGTAAGTATCAGTTTGTTTCTTTTTAGCCACTTGTCTCGTTCACCCCTGGTGTGTTCCACCCACTTTGAACACCTGCACCAAATGAGCTGGACAATTTGGTAGTTGCACAATGTATATGCACAATTAGACCGTTCAACATGACACAGAGACACACAGTGGGCAACATTTCTGTCCTACTCATTACCTGTTTTAAAGATCTAAAAATGTATTCTGGTCATATTTTTATATTCATAGTTTTAGATAGTTAAGTATGCCAGGCGCCTCATTCCTCATACGTAAATTGTCATTGCCAATTTTAGGATCAGTAATGACTCACTAATTTAAGTAATATGTATATTTGTACTATGGCTTAGTTTGTTAATTCAGTGCTTTGAACATTGGTATACAGTATCTGTGCCTGTTGGCTGAATATAATATATTAACTGGATAAATCACAAAATTCAAGAAAATATTGTTTAATGGGAAACTATAGTATTTTGAACATATCTTAATGTATATGGCTGATCAAAACTGATTGATCAGTTATACTGTAGAAATATTGTTGAACATTTAAACAATGTGGCAGCCTGATATACTTTTTTAATGCCTACATACAGTAGACCAGAAATGAGTAGAATAGAGTACATTATGGACTTTTCTGCACTTCTGGAATATTCTCTTAATGGCCTCTGCTCTGCTTCCGCCTGCAGCCTCTATAATAAATATTGTAGCATTGGTAATGTTAAGCAAATAAAGCTGAGAAAGTTAGTTGATATTAATCTTTATTTCCAAATGTCACTTGGAGATGGATATAAAGAATAGAGTCATATTAATGTAGTGGTGGAGCTCTTCAATATCAGCTGGGAAATGTCTATTCCATCTAAAAGTTCATGGCCATTTACCATTGTTTATTTTTGCCATCTGATATCAAACATCGTCTTCTGCTGAGAAGCAACTGGCCCTGTTTCAAGTCTGCTAGTGTGGTGGTGGTGGTTAGAGCTTTGTTTTGAATGGTCCTAATAAGATGGCCCTGCTAATAGTGTTGTATGTCACACCTGTCGGTCAGTCAGTGAGTTCCCTACCTGCAGGTTTTTTGTTGTTGCTAGGACTATTGTACAGGCATTGAATCAATCAAGACACAACTTTGAAAGCACTGTTAACTGTACAAACAGCACAGTGAGTATTGTGCTGAGGTGAAATAAAAGCAGCTACAGTTTAGGCTCCTAACAAAAGTAAACACTGGTTCAATGACACACGCACAGAGCTATTATTGAGCCATGCAGTATGCCCTTTTAAACTTGTTTTTGAACATGTATGCTCATACTGTGTTAGATGAAAGCATGTATGCATTTGTTTTCTAGCAAACCGAACTTGAGAAGGCATCATGTTAGGCAGACTTCACGGGTGTGTGTAGGGGGCAGGATTGTCTAGTGTTCTGAGTGTCAGGCTCCCAGCCTGAGGGTTCGGGGTTTGAACCCTGGTGTTGATCTACCTGTAAGCATCCTTGAGTAAGATGCCTAAACCCCTACCCCCCCAACTGCTCCCGGTGGTTGGTTGCACCTTGCATGGCAGCAGTCACTATCGGTATTTGAATGTGTGTGCGAATGGGTGAATGTGAGGCAAAATACTGTTAAGCGCTTTGGATAAAAGCGCTATATAAATGCTGTCCATTTACTATATTTCTACAACTACAATTGCTCACTGCTGTGTAGTGAATAGCTTAGTGCACCTTAAAACAAATATTCATCATTCCATTTGCTTTAATTTGGGAAGGTATCTTTGTCAATCAACATATTAATTTTATTGCTTTCTATTTGCAGATTAAATATATGGCTGTCATACCAATGACTCAAATGCCTAACACCGGTCTAAGACATATCTTACTGTAGGCAGCATAGCAAGGAGCCCTAGAGACCAGCAGTCATCTTATTTTATGACATATTATAGTGATGGTCTAAGTGGCATCCTATTTTTGTGTGCCATTCTATCGTCTAGTCCACAGACACTCATATATCGACATCCTATACTACTGCATCAACATGTGTAATTAATCATAAGACAAGGCGGGGAGTCATTTTGTTTGTGTGTAGAGTGCCTGGGAGACATGTTTAATCAGTGTTTCCACTTGGGAACACCTGAGAATATGTCAAAGCATCTTAATAAACCAAATCCATTGTTCAGTAGCTGGTGCTGTTTAACTGACATGCAACACAGTCTTAGCTGTCAGCCCTCAGTGGCAGCCGTGAAGCAAAAGGAAACGCGATAACCATTTCATTCTAAATTAAATAAACAGCACTTCATACAATTTAAATAAATAACCATTGGTTATATAATTCATGAAATTGATATTTCGCTTCAAGCCAGTGACCCTGCAGTGATTATCCATAGATATGTGGCTAAACTGAGACCGCTTGACAAAGATTTCATTTCAATTAATCAGCCTCAATTACTTCAGAGGGGCCCAGAGCGCTTTTGGAAAATTAATTGTTCCACATTTCATTACCTGGCAGGAAGGTAGAAAATGTGCATGGATAGTATTCATCTTCTGTTAATTGGAAATGTTGCAATGCATAAATACTGAAGCTCCTGTGGCCATCATTAATACATTATATTGTTTTTATATACTTCTTATAGAGTTTATGCTATAAATATTATAAGATGCATATAGATAATGATTATTTTTAAATTAGGATCTACTCTAACCAAACGAGTATCTGATTTATGTAGTTATTTATTGTCATAAGTTTTTATATTTTATTTACTTATATTGCTTGATTGTCTTTACTCATTCTAGATTTCCGTGCTTGTCAAGCTAGGCTCCCTGTGTTTCACCTACAGTACTAGCTACAGTATATACGACAGAAAGCAGGACCAAAGAACATAACATTAATCTTCCTGCTACCCCAGCTGGAGAAAGTAATGCATAACTAAAAGTCGGGTAAAATGAATTAACGATTTCAACCATGAACTTTTCTCCCAAAACGCCATGAATCGTCTCCAACTGAAAATGCACTGTGACCCTGTAGTGTGACATCCCTGTTGCGTTGAGAGTAGCCAGTTAATTGATTCGCAAATTATTTAAAGTTTGTGGTGCCCAGGGGAGTGCTAGACTCTAATGACGGCCCATTTCCAGACTTGAAAAAAGTCTTCTCAGGTCTCAATTGAATTGTAACAGTAAGCTAACAATTCTATTTTGAGCCCCGAAGACAGAATCTGTGTTAGTACATTAAGTCGGTTAAACATGCTTTTACATTTACTGCAGGTCTACATATCTATACCCATTAATATCATGATAATCTGGTCTCATTCTCTGTTATAGCCTGTCTCTTACATATTGTTTTTTCCTTTTCTAAATTGATTTTATATCAAGTATTATCTTCAAATATGCAGATAAAAACGTATCACATTTTGTATATTTTTTATATAAAATCAGTTTGCAAGTTTGTCATTGCAAGCTGGTTTCTCATCTAAATAGCCACATGGCAGTGATGGTGGCAGATTTGGCCATTACATTTCTGTAGAGTAGACGCCAAAGCAAATAGGGGTTGACTGACTTGGACATACTGTAATGTTATTACTATTTAACTTACTTAATACCCCTTAACATGCTGCACGAACAGACAGTGTTGCAAACATGGGTGCGTGTTTGTGACAGTAAAGCGTCTAGATCCCTTTGCTCACAGATCTTTGGCGATTACATGCTGATGTAATTGATCATGTGGTGAACTCTTGCTGAGACGTTCTTCTATTTTTGGCTGTGATTTCTGCATGGGCTAACCTGGTTGGTATGGTGCAGCCTACTGTATGCACAACCATACCTTTTGGTTTGGCTAAAGCTCCATGTTAATATCAAGGATTCTCTAATATGGCCCCATTAGCAAGCGCTGTCATTCAGATACACGGTGTCATTCAGCTTTAAATAAAATGAAATGAAGATGGTTGTTTCTGGTCCCTTGGCTTCACTCATTGCCATAAACATATGCTCTGCGCCCGTTTCTTTCCATCTTATTTATGACTTTAATTTGTTGTGTGGGCTGCGCTGGAAATCAAATTTAATCCAATCCTCCCAGGGACCCTGTCATATAATAACATGGTAATTTCTGTGTATCCTTTTGAAAAATGAGGAAATTAATTCTTCCTGACATGTTCTAATTATTCCAGTGTGAGCGGCGGATGCCCCCCACCACCTTCCCTCCAACCCCCTAAGTGTCAGTTGCCGACGGGTGGCGAGGTGCTAATGCTGACCAGCGGCGCGTTTAATTTGAAACATGAGCAGACACCTTTCAACACACCTTCCTAATGTTAGAGTGGCTCACACAAATTAATTCACTACTCCTCTGGCAGCCCCGACGCTCAGATGTGCACGTGTGTGTGTGTGTGTGTGTGTGTGTGTGGTACTGTAGACAGTTGTATGGGGGAGGGGTGGAATAGAAACCATTGCAATAGTTTATGGTGTAACGTGTGTGTGTGTGTGTGTGCTGACGTATGTGCTGGACCACATATTGCTGTATTTTGTGCTGTTGAAGCGACAGCATACTGTCTGCTGGGACATCTTCTCCTAGGATTTCCCTGCTCTTCAACTAACAGTACCTTTTCACAAGTCTGTCCTACGTCTCTGTGACTAAATGGCTTAATTAATTAGAGTGTCAGCAGCTAGTCTTTAGCTCGTCACAAATCTGCATAGGGAACATCAAGTGCAAGAGCTGTATTGGAACAATGATAGCCAGGACATGCTATGGCTAATGTTTAAATGTCCAGTAACACTTGGTTTGCTCGGGTGATTGCAGCATCACTGTATAGGAATAACAGAAATGGGGCCTTAAAGGTAAAGTCAGTTATTGCAAACTACATGCTAAGCTAATACACTTTTTGTCAAATTCGACAAATATCTCCTCGCATTTCGCTTCTGACCATACTGTACCTTTAAAGGCAGGGTTAGTCCTTCTTGCTTACTTCGAGCTCAAATCAAAACAGTATTGCTCCGCGGTCCTCCGCGGCGACGCCTCAGACATAGAAATGCATTGTGAAGAAAAACATATTACTACAGCTTTGTTGATATGAGCGGTGTTTACCGCTTTGTTTATGCTACTATTTACTGAGCCAGGGCTTGTAGAAGTGTCATATAATTTCTTCAACACGCAGAGAGAACATTAAGATAGCGAAATGTTAGGAGATATTTGTTGAATTTGACAAAAAATGTATTATCTTACATTTAGCTTGCAATAGCTGACTTTACCTATAAAACATTTATACAGATTAAATTACTGTAAAATTAGCATATTCAACCCTTAAAATACATACACTTCCCATATATTTTACACAAAATATAATTTGAGTACAGATTGAATGTATCTTTAGTTTTATTTATATATATATATATATATATATATATATATCTCAATCGAAAAGATGTGCGTTCATGCAGGTCTGAGTTTTGCATGCCTGTGTGTGTGTGTGTGTGTACGTGCGCACAGCTTAGTCATTCAGTGAATATGCACTCAGACATTAGACAGATTTACTCAAATACTGGGAGAAGCCTTTTACATAGGTTTGTTTTTTCCTGTTAATATATTGTGTGTGGGACAGACGAAGTTCACAGGGGATTATTATTTCTGCCACTGTGTTGTTATTGGAGAAAGAAATTAACTCATGCTTATCTATAGATTACCATGAATAATAAATAAAAAACCTATTTTCATACAGTTGGTTACTGTAAATCCACAACATTGTACACATGCAGACTTTTAAGAGCAAAACAGTGTTTCCCCTGTAATTACAAATAGTATCGAAAAAGTCGAGAGAGGGGGAAATTTAAAAAAAATAAACAAACCAAATTCACTAAACTTTGGAGTCAGTTGAAAGCCACATAACTGTAAATTGTGTGTGTGTGTGTGTGTGTGTGTGCGTGTATTCATCCCCATATGTGTGACTATGTGTGTGTGCTGTGTCTGTTTGGTGAAACGGAGGGCTTATAGCTGTGCTGTCATAGTATAGCAGAAGAGAGCAGGGCTTTGTGAGCGCAGGGTGGGTACACCCATGACTCAGACAGGGTAGATCCGTCGACACGGTCGCCCGGCCCACGGGGATTTGCCCCCCTCCTCCCCCCAACACACACACACCCTGCAGGGTTAATCATTGCCATCTTGGCTCCAAGCAGAGGGAGCAATTGCTCTCTCTCCATCACTGTGGAAGAACTGAGACACCGGTCCCGCCAGCCCAGCCCAGGCTCAGCGACAGTACATGGACGCAGCACAGGCCCGGTGCGAAGGGGCGCTTTCCATCCCGCGGAATAGGAAGCTTTGAGCCTCGACTTTCCCGCCACGTGAGGGAGGCTACGGTGCACCAGCGCTCTCCTCAGATCGTCCTCCTCTAACACCATTGCTGACGCCTTTATTATGTAGCGTTGGGAAGGAAAGAGCTGCAGGAGATGAAAGCGTGAGTGGGATATGTGTAGGTAACCTCTGTGTCTCACTGTGCACGCCTCGCTCCGTGGGGCTGTTAATGACTGAAAGCTGAAAGTGCTGCCTCGTGCCAAGACCCACATGGATGCTGCCTGCCTGGCGGTGCATTAAATCAGCAGTCAATTTGACTGGAAGTTCCAAATCTGGCCTGGGTTAAGGCGATGTGCTGAAGCCGTGTTAATAGCTAGCTTGTTGTCCATATGGTAGTGCTTTAATAGAGCACATTTGTTGCAGATGGTGGGAGACTTGGTTAGGCAGAGGCTGCTCTTGGCAGAGGAACGTTCTTCAACAGGACTAGCCCGGGCCAGCTTTGCGTCTTTTGCCATTGATGTCTATCCTCCCTGCCTCTCCTTTACCAAAAACTCTGCCCTTGAATTGTGGCCTGGTCTTAATTTAAAACACTGTGCTTGCGTCTCTCTCTCTCTCTCTCTCTCGCTCTCGCTCTCTCTCTCTCTCTCTCTCTCGCTCTCTTTCGTTTTTTTTTAGAAGATGGTTGGAGAGGAGCGAATACAATGTGGCTCAGTCACTTTTTCCTGAGTTTGCTCTCCAAACCGCACCTTTGCCTCCATAGGCTAACTTCAGTTGTCTCTGTGACCACACTGGTATTGTACACAGCAGGTCCAGCTGAGGAAACACAAGCAGGGAGTGCGGGAGAGATGGAAAGCGAGGGGGGGGAACAAGAGCGAGATAAAGAAAGTGAGAGAGAACCAGAGAGAGAGTGGAAAAAGTTCCGAAATAATAACAAAGACAAAGATAGAAACGAGCATTCTCATTTCCTCTCCACTCGGTGAGCTTCAGTTAGCGTGGTAAAGTGTTCATGTGCCCATACATCATCATGCGTCATGACGACCCTGTCTGTCCATCAATTTAGTTGTTTAGATGGGCTTTAGCCACGCCAAATGCCATGATGCAGTTTGCTGCGATGTGTTGTCACTGAGATTGTCCCAGTCCAATCAGTTTCATATGGGTGTGTGCGTGTGTGCGTGCCTTTTACACTCAGAGAAGTGAGGAGACACGCTTGGTGTGCACAGTGCTGTTTGACGTTTGTTTTCTCACATTGTCACTGGCCTGGTGCGCTGTGCTGTGCTGTGGCGACGGTGTTATGTGTGCTGGGCCGAGCGTAGGGAAGTGAGTTCTGCCCCTCACCCACTATAAACACCTTGTGGTGAGAAAAGTCTCAGCCCAAGCCCCGCGGGCCCCGTGGATCCTCCGTTGGCGCTAAGTGCCGGCCGCTGTGAAAGACACAGTGTCCTTGATGCAGCGCTCATTCTTCCCATCCTCTGAGGCGTTGTCTGGTATGCTAGGCAGGCAGGTGGAGAGAACGACAAATTACACCCGTGTTTCCCAAAACTGTGTTTCCACCTGCGTGATGTCACCTGCAGCTGTGCCGCATGCTATGGGTAGTGACATGGATGGAGGAAGCTCGGTGTTACAGCACCGCGTTTTAAAAATTAGGGATTTTCCTTCCATTACGCCACTGTGATTGATTTTCCACAGGACTATTAAAAGGCACACTTTATAGCCCTTGACTCTTACGGCTGTGGATATTATCTGTGCAAGGATGCCGCAGTTATAATTAAATGCCAAACTAGAATGATTTGATAGCATGTCGGAAGTGTCTTTCCAAACCATTTTATTTTATTTTATCATTGCAACAACATTATACTGTACATTATATTATATTGTCAATTAGATTCCTACAAATGCGCTTGAATTGCTTATTTTAATCACAGAGGAGAAACCAAATGCACACAGATGACCTAAACACATTTCCATCCAATCCTAACAATGACAAGAGTATAGTCTGCAGACCAATAACTGTCTAATGGAAACCTGTTGGAAGTAATTTTGAGCCATGCGCCTCCAGTAGTTTGTGGGCGAGGCTCCTGAACGACCCTAGCAAGTGGTGACATCACAACCACATCCTCCAGTCTCATTGGCCCAGCTCGGAGTCCCTTGTGGCTGTGCTTACAGAAGCCACGGTTCCCTATGCCACACATGGGCTGCAGCTGGCCCACCTTTTGACTACTCAGAGTAGAGGGGCACTGCGTCTGCCGTGACAAACACTCGAGGTTTCACGCCGCACAGCCATGGAAAAAGAACAATGCTGTATGCAAATCCCCTTCCTCAACAGAGAGAGGGAGATATAATGAATTACAGTATGTCAGTTTATAATACAGGAGCATATGGTTTGCTAGCCATCGTACCGCCTAAATTAAAGACATGTCTTATAATAGTAGTATACTGTATAGTATATATAGTAGTATAGAAAATACATGCAATGTTATTTTTCTTTCTTTGTGTTTCTTTCTTTCTTTCTTTCTTTCTTTCTTATTGTCCGTTTCCATAGTTAAAAAGGTTCTCTGTGTATTTTTCCTGCCGCAGAACCCCACACGCTGACATGGAGGGCTTTCTTCGTAGCAGCTTTTTACTGAGGTTAGTTTCATTTGTGTTATTGTCATTTAGGATCATGGGTTTGGTAGGGCAGGGGAGGGTCTGTAGCTAATTTACAGTAGCTAATTCCTATAGCAGCACTAAACTGTCCCACGTGTGTGTGTGTGTGTGTGTATGTGAGAGAGAGAGAGAGAGAGAGAGAGAGAGGGAGAGGGACTGTCCCATTCTTTCCCCCATATTAAATGTAATGATTGTGTTCCTGGCCAGCATGTTAGCACTGATACAGTCAGACTGAAAGTGCAGTTTAACCTCACAGACAGATGTGCAGTGGATGTTGCCCTTTTATCCCCGACCCAGGTCTCAGACCAGAGCTTCTATGTTTTTACACTGCATGCTTTTGTGTGACTGCTCCCCCCGCCACTAGCCCCCCCCGGTCTCGCTCCCCTGAATCAGGGAGGGTTCGGTTACAGTGGGGGTGCCACAACAGCCTTGTGATCTGTTGTTTCCTGTCGACTACTGTGTTTGTATTCAACCTACCATAAAGATTAAAATTTTTTGTCTTTACCCATCCTGTGATTCTAATTAAGAATGTGTGCTGCTGTCGTTCCACGCAGAGGAAGTAAATAAGAGCTTGTATTTACTTCCCATTGGCTCCCTTTCTAGTGAACCACCTTCATAGCTCTACTGTTGCTCACTAATTAGGGCTGGCTCATTAGGAGCCACGGTAGCAGCATCTGCCTTTCAAAGCTGCTGTCAGACAAACTTTACTAAAGCTAATGAATCCGCTTTGATTTCTTTTTCAAAAGGTCACTTATTTGATTAAATTAACAGTGTATTTTCATCCTAAAGCTGTTGGGGGCATTTTTTTAAAGAAAGGACAAATGAATGCTATTACTCTCCATAGCCAACATGTACTCTTTAGAATGTAATGGATATAAATGTGTTAAGGTCAATAATTGATCTTTCTTTGATAATTAATTCTAGTAGTCCTTGCAAATATACTTTTAAGGACTTCTATTGTAGGATTAATATGTGTTTAAACATAGCATTTGGCAGTTTGGTTGAAAATATTAGCAACTCAACTATTCATACTGTAACTCAGATGTATCTATATATTGAAATATCAAACATAATATATGTATACTTACAGCATTATATTGGGGGTTCCAGTAATTGGTGGTGAGTGCTAAGTGCAGCATCTCGGCCATGCTCAATTATTCACCATGATTAAAGATAACATTTATACAGTATATCTACTAAAACATTTTTATATTGTCACTTTAAATAAGCACTGGTGCAGATACTCGGCCATGGTTTGACAGGGGTTAATCAGTTGTGTTCAGTACTGTATGTTGGATATTTGAGAGCATGCTGCCAATGCTCATTGGCCCTAGCTGTTCCAGAAAAGCTAGAGGGTTTGAGTCTTGTGTTTGACTGTTGCCACCTGTTGTAGCCAGTTGTGTAGTTAACTATTGTTGAGCTATGTTGAGGTTAGGGTTAGGGTAGGGGCAAAAAGAGAGCCCCACCCTTCAAATGAGCCACATTCATGGACCACATGAATCCACATAATACATTCAAGTAATTTACATGATGTTCTTTGTTGTCATTATTGCTGTGAAAGAACAGTGGGATTACCCAAAATAAACACTTCATTACAATCCTATTCCCTATTCCCTAACCTTCTGTCAGTGTGTTTTAATGAAAGAGGATGCCCCTGTAGAAAGTTATCACACATACTGGCTTCAGATTTGTGAATGGGGGCCTCAATAATCAGACTAAGATTAAAGGCAGGCTTTGCATTGGGGATAGATGCTTCTTGCTTGGTTAAGACTTGTGTCCTGGGGTGGGACACCATAAACTGTTAGGATGTGGTTGAGAGGAGACAGGGCTAGAGCATTATGCAGTTTGATGTGTTTCTAGGAGAAAATAATAAGATTGCCAGTATGTTTTCTCAGGCAGCTGAATCGGTCAAAGTGGACTCTGTCACTACAGTATCTGTCATATCCACAGTATACTCTGTATGACAGAGACTTGGGTGTTTTAGTTAATACATACATTTTTTGTGTAGCACTCACAGGGAACGTGTCATTAATCCAGGATCTGCTTCCCATCTTTACGCACAGAAGTTCTAGCTCTACTCCAAAGAGCAGATGTTTACAAGAAGGTTATATACAGTATGTGTCAAATCTCAGTAACACACCGGACAAACCACATTATTCTAATGAGTCATGGGGCTGGTTTTGAGTCATGCGTACAGAATGTTTCAAAAGCTTTCAAAGTATGCACTCGCAAGTTTGATTATTAATGTAAACTGACAAACGGTCCTGAACAGTCATTGTGAAAAATACATCAAACTGTACTGATGACAAGGAAGAACTCTAAACAGGTGAATTCCTTTTTTATAATGCAGCTCAAAGCCTTTGTAGTGACTCCTGAAATTAATTGACAATCTGTTTATAACCTCTAATTCCTGACAACCAGCATACCGGTAACTAGTGAAGTAAAAGTGCGTACTAAATTATACATTGTGCATTACGTACTTTGGAAAGATTCATGCAGAGAGAGAGAGAGAGAGAGAGAGAGAGAGAGAGCACTCTAGCAGTTTCTCTCTCTAATCCCAGTAGGCACGACCCCCTCCTACATCTCTGCCATTATTTGATGTAATGAAAGGAGAAAGTGTGCAACATTGAGATTGTTAATTAATTTAGTCTAACAAGATGAAGATAAATGAAACCCACTGAAGGTTGACTAGGCTAAGGGGCCCACTTAGCATTCCTTCTCTCTTCCATATCGGCCCCTCCTGCTACTGACAATTGAGCACAGTCAATACTATAGGTGCAGTGCCATGTTTGAACAACTCCTTTACATATTCTATTGGATTGAATCTCTGGAAGTTTGTCAATTAATGTAATGCATTTGGTGATATGTATTGCTGTTAATATGTTTAATGTCCTCTTTGATTATATATATGTATGCTTGCTGCATTGGTAAATCTATGAAATCCATTGCGTAGATGTGGTATCTTGAAGATGTCATGACCGCATGCTCATGCATGTAAGACAATTGGCCGTGGTCAGAACTAGACAGTTGTGTTTTGTGAGGTACTTTTACCTTTGTCTTAGAAGGTGTTACAATGCAGACAGGAACAGAGGAAGGTTATGTAAATGTCCCTTCTCTCCAGCAACTCAGTGGCCTCTTCACATGAGCCTGTGTGACCCGCAGCCTTTCACCATATGAATGGCTCTCCTCTAATGCAGCTTGGGGGCTATTTGAGCGGCAACAGAGACAAAAAAGGAGAAAGGAGATTTTTCTCAAAAGCCAGACAGTTGTCTTCATCCACGGCCCTTTCAAACAAATCAGTAGTCTGTCGAGCCCCTTCTTCAGTGGACAATTTTGTACAGGGGTCTTCATGGTAGCACATACCAGTCATTATGGCACCCATTCTTTGCTCCGTTAGTTCTCAAGTCACCAACAATGGGTTGTTGATTGTATGGAAAACACCAGAACAATTATGTCTTCTGTTTTGGTGGCAGAGCAGAATTTTGTGGAAGTGTGATCCTCAATAATGGGCTCATTATTGTTATTCTTGGAGCAGGCCTCAGGAGAGAAGAAATGGTTGCTCATAATGCATCATTATTTGGCAAATTTCGATTAGCTCATCGTGCTGTCTGCTGGCAAATAGAATCATAGCTAATTAAAAGTGAGTGAGAGCTGTGCCTGTGACTTAAAAGGTAGCACTCGATAGGCTAATAATATGAAGAAAGGTGGTAAAAAGAGGGATTAGAGCTGTTACCGTAGTAACTCGTACTTCCATCTGCGAGGGAACAATGGACTTGTGTTTCTCCACCACCTATGCCTGAAAAAATAGAAGGCAAGAAAGAAAGTGCTCTGAAAGGACAGGACCCTTTTTAACAACAAAGTGGGATCTGGGCCTAATAGGCTCTTTGGTGTGAGTTGTTAGGCGAGATCACTGGGGGATAGAGGAGCGGAAAGGGCAGCATGTAATCCAAGGACAGTGAAGGTCATCAGAGCTTTTTACAATAGCAGTTTGTTTGCACCTTTAGACACAAAACCCGAAGTTCAGCCATTTTCAAACTGCTGGGGAGAAGGATAACGCTAAAGCAGGGTGAGAGGTGTTGGTTTGTGAAACATACCCTAGTGCTCATAAGGAAAGACACCACAGACCATAATATTATGGCTTTCAGACCTCTTCAGTGACTGAATGCAAACTACTGTAAGTAGATTCAGGGCAAAGGATTACATTACAAGTAGGACCTACAGTATCAGATGCGGGTCAGATTGCATCACACATCTTGCTTACAGATAGGTGGAAACTGATCTCATTGGCTGGTCTCACCTGCTTTCTTCTTTGATAAAAGTACCCATGGCCAAATACTAACAAAACAAAACATGTTCTCAACTCACTTATCTATAAAGGAAAGGTTACGGTAAACAGACTATAATGTGCCTAGTTTAATATAATTAAAAGCAAGATTGGTAGTCCTACCGTACTGTATATTATCAAAAATGCACAATATTGTCGTCAATTATTTTTAGATTTATCTTAAAATATATATTTTAAATGTTTGTGTGGTTAAAAAAAAAACTTGTTTGATGGGCTTTTACTTAAGAGCTTCTAAAGCATCTAATGTGACGAGCTATAATGATCCATGATCTACAGTGACTCAGGATGTGTTTCTTTTGCGCTTCATGTGCCTTATTACAGCTGCAATATGTCTGCTCACATAAAGCTAATTTATGACTGAGGCCAGCTGAACAGTCATACAGGTTAATGAATTTGGCATGACTAATTAACTGTTATTGTGGGCTGAGTATGAACACTGCTGCTGGAGGGATAGAAGAGACGATGAATACAATACCTTTCCGAACGAGTTAAACAAGAATCTAAAATTCCATTTATATGATAAGGAAATTGGATATATGCTTAAGAAGAGTAAAGTGATTTAACTCTAATATACTATATATACTGTAGAGTAAATGGCCATTACAACTATTTTCTGAATTTAATTCACATATCTCTGTGAACAAAGAAGCTGCTCTTTTTAAATAATTTATTTCACACACCTTGAAAATAGCTTGAATAAAGCTTGAAGGTGCTGTAACACGCTCTGGTGTTCAGGCAAAGGGCTCTGACTGTGACGGTTTGGAATAGTTAGCAATTATTGAGCTACCATTTTTATGACGCAGACTCTCCAAGACCACGCTATGCGCTGGCCGACACTAGATGTAAGTGGAAAATACATTGCTCCCTACTGATAGTAAGCAGGATAGCAATAACAAAACAGAAATGTTCAGAGTTGGTCAATCTAAAACTAGTTTTTAAAACCTGCGACATTAAATAAGAGTAAAAGTGTAATAAAAGGCATTCAATGATTTGTATAGAAACAAGAACTCACCCAAAAAGAAAAACGGCCTAATAAATGAAGTCTAACAGCCAAGGATGTAATTTTTTTTCCCAATCCCACAACAAGCACCTCTACTCTCATGTCTGACATACTCTCCCCGAGAGCTAAGCCTTTCAATTTAGATTTCAATTATCATGTTAGTTTTGTGATTAGGCTTGTGTCCTCCAGGAATCAGACCTCTCTGCTCCTCTCTTCCTCCGCAATCACCTCCCATCTGATGAATTGCGCATATAATTACAGGAAGTTATTGAATATGCAGATCGCTGCTTACTCTTTGCATGTGGCTCATAACGCATTAACTCTAACTGCATCAAACAAGACTCTCTGGTAAAGAGCCAGTCTGATAATGAGTGGGCCAATGCATATTAGAGTGGGACTCACACACACAACGTTACAACTCATTTGTGTGTGAGAGTGTCTTTGTGAGAACATACCTGTACAGTATGTGTGCATAATAGCCCACTGCAAATCATACCTTAACAACTATAGGGTATTCCCCTCCTGGTTGACAAACGGGTCAAATACACAGACCCTATATGAATAATGTAGCGTGATTCCTCGCTGTGTTGCGCCATGGTCTCACACCCTGACCCTGTGCTGTGATGCAATTCCTCTTAGCTTTTCATGGGGAGGAGAGGGCACACTTCACAGCCGCACCCATCACCAGGGAGATGTGGGGAGTTTTGAGCGAGTGCTTTTCGAGAGCCTTCTCCTCACCCTGCCAGCTAAGAAACTGGCCCCACCTCATGTCAGACGACGTAATACAGCGTCTGCCATTTAGTCGTCCTTTTAGAAACGTGGGAATGTGTTTGTTACATGCTCTTTTGGCAGATATATATATATATATATATATATATATAGGCGTAAACTCAGCCCATTGGAGTTGTTGCCGCCATCATCCGTTATGTTTCATATTAAACAGTCTTTCCTTTCTTGTCGTTTTTTTGGCCGTTTGCCTCTATCGGTGACACAATGGAGAATAGAGGGAAAGGGAATAATTGGAGTCCTGTAATTTTAGTAGCAGTGCTGTGGTGATGTAGTCGCCATTTATAGCTGATAGGCCGGCTTGGCCCTGGACTGCAACCCTGTTTACGCCACAGACATGAGCCTATGGACTGTCACTTTTCTGCAGCCCCCACGGCCACACCCCACCTCCTTCAAACTAGTCCTCACCCTGCAATACACTGACTTGTAACTGAAATACAGTACATTAATTGTTGCATTAGATTTCATTCATATTAACAATGAGAATAGACGTACATTTGCATCATTTAGAAAGCACTTTGATGCTTTAGTGATTTATAATTAGTACATTTCTCAATAGTGAATAGGTCATATACACCAGTTATAAGCAAACAACATTCTGTTAGAATAATGAAGGCATGTAATAACGGCTTAGAGTTATATATTTTACATGATTATCCAGTCCTCAAAGTAATTGCTAACAGCCCCAATATATGCAATGTGAAATATTTTCTAAGAGTTAATCTAATAAAATTGAGAGATTATTGTATATCATTTAAACAAAATAGATGTGTAAAATAAGGGATTCTAATGGAGAATTTTATGAGAGCCTTATGCGGTACTGAGTGGTCAAGTGGGTGATATACCCAGGTGGATTCTAAAGAGGTGGGTCTTAAGTCTCTTGCAGAAAGATTGTTCACACTGCAAAAACTATATCTAATTTAGGGTGATAATATTGTTATTAGATTTAAAATCTAGTTGGACTTGTTTCTAATATAAATGCTCTATCTAGTGATTTAAAATTAAGTAAATTTGCACCTCTCTTATCAAGTGAATTTCACTTACTGCACTGGCAGCCACATTTGCTTGTTTTAAGTATAAGCAAGCTTAAAACTAATATATTTGCACTTATATTTGATAGGGCATTTTTCACAGTGCATGATTGCTGTCCTGACTACTGCAGCAAGCTTATTCTACCACCATGGTGCCAGGACAAAAAATATATTATTGAAATAGATATTAGCTATATCGGTATGCCCTGCTTATTGCAAATAGACCATATCCTGTCTGAATATATAGAGTATTTAAATAAAATATGGTATAGTAATATATGGACTTTATGATACTGTAAGAATAGAATGTACTGGATGAAAATGTGACTATTAACATGGCATATCACTGACTGAATAGACTAAGATGTTTACCAGGATCACTCAAAACCAACAACATATCTGCAGGTATATTACATTACATAATGTATTATTGTAATATAAAGATTTTTTGCAAACACAGTTCTAAATCTATTTTGTTATTTTAAGACTTTAGTATATTTAGAATAATTTAAATGTATTTAAACTAAAATATTGCATTTAGTGTCGTATGCTTGTCATCACTAATATTTTATTGGTAGAATTGCCTATTGGTTAGCAATTAAAAAAACTTAAAAACTATTTCTATTTCACCATACCCTACTGATTTATGGTGCGAGTGTAATTAATAAATAATAATACAGATATACACTACCGTTCAAAAGTTTGGGGTCACCCAGACAATTTCATGTTTTATATGAAAACTCACACATTCTTTCCTCAAATGAGTTGCAAAATGAATAGAAAATATAGTCAAGACATTGACGAGGTTA